>JAWQUT010000021.1:3619200-3673156 GCA_033807755.1 Ellobium chinense
CCCCCCCTTCCATATTTATCCACTCAGTTTATTTTCATGCCTAAGTCTCTTTACAAGTACACTGAACCAATACCCAAAGTCAGCCTTTAAACAAGCTATGGCTGGACATCAATATTTATGTTAATATTTCTTCAGAACTTGGAGAATGACCTTGCTTCCTTGTCTGAAACAATCCAAGGGATTGTGAACCAGGGCAAAGAGATGGCTGAAGCTGGTCACTTCAACTCTGCTGGTATCAGACAGGCTGTGGATGCATTCAACAGAAGGTAAGAGTAACATGAAAGTGTTTCATTGATTTTGTATGTGGAAGCTGTGTGGAACACTAAATATAGCAACAGAGGTTCAAATAGTATACATTTTAGTAACTCATATTAAATAATTGCCAATGAGCATGGTCTCCAAGCTGCAGTATTATGTGAGAGAAAGTAAGCAGGGAAGGATGGAGAAGAGCATAAGGATTAATGACCCTTTTGATAAACATATACTCCCTCACCTCCAGAAATCTAATAGTATAATGGATCTGATCATCTTTCAGATATTCTCAAGTGTTTGACTATGTCAGCATTTTTGATGGTTGTGATTAGGCACACAAAGCTCAGGATTAGAACCAGAGATACACTTGGTAGGGTTAAATTCAGAATTGAAATATCATGCCTCTAAATTAGCTGTAGCAACTAGTGACATCTTTGTGAAACTAGTTCCTAAGTTCACATAAAACTCACATGCCTTGCACTTGATTTTCTGGTTATGATTTCTAGCATTAATTTTGCACTGTGCTTTCTGTTGCATCTAGGTTTGAGAGACTGAAACCAGCTGTGGCTCATCGCAAGAGCAAACTGGAAGAATCCCTTCAGTATCATCAGTTCGTCTTTGATGCTGATTGCGAACTTCAGTGGATCAAGGAACATCTGCCAGCAGCAGCTTCCACAGAATATGGCAAGAACTTGGTGGATGCCCAGAAGCTTCACAAGAAACATCAAGTGAGTACTGCTATTTGGAATGCCAAATTTAAGTTGTAGTTTACATGCCCAGAACTCACTCTATGGTAATGTCCTAACTGAATCTCTCTTGAAGCCTGGATTTATTTGGAAGGGGGCAGGGAGCAAGAGGAAAATGTTGTTGAGCCCAAAGGAGAAGAGACCTTGTATGCATACCCACATTATGGTGGTGGAAGCACAAAGCTATGTACATGACTCTGTAAATTGCTTAGAATCTGAAGAATTCTTTTGGCATAAATGATTCACATCAGTAGCTACGGTTATAGTGTATGTGTTATACAGTGCATGTTCAATTCATATCATTGACAGAAATTAAATCAGTTGTCAGATTTGTTGCATACCATAATATTGCTTTATTGTGATTTTGCCCTTGAGGGCAGACTTAATAATGGTAAATGAATTTGCAGTGACCAAGAGGACTCAGCAAGGAATTGAAGAATCTCCCTCAGAGCAAAACACCAACAAACAAACAAAAATCATTAGAAGGACCTCTGTAGCCATTATCCAAGTGTGGCTTGCCTTCTTTAGATTTAGAGTGTCAGGAAGTCGTAGGATCAAAACACTGGCCAGACTGCTTGATGGGGGTATCTTTCGCTGAATATCCCTTGTTACCCCATTCTCTTAGTGTGAAAGTTTCCTATTACCTGCTTTGTCCAGCATTCATATAGCATACTTCAGCATCATTTTTTGTAACCTCTTGTTTTACAGGAGCTGGACAGAGAGATTCAGGGACACCAAAGTGCCATAGACAAGGTCACAGCTGAGGGTGACCGCCTTGTGGCTGACCACCATTACAGTGCCAAGGCTATCAGGGACAAAAACCAGGAACTTCAAGTCTCCTGGGATGACTTGCTCAAGAAGTCCAAGAACAGGAAGAAGAATCTGGACATTTCACTGCAGACTCAGAAGGTAAGCAATAGGAGAGGGTTCTGCTGATGTAATGACGTTGTAAACTTTACACATTTCATAGTTGGTTTCACAAAGTTGCTTATGTGACCTAGAGAAAGGGAAAAGAGATCAGATGAAACCTCTGCTATTCAAGTTTAAAAAGTGTGGCATGTTCGGTGTATATTGGCAGCAGTGCAGAAATAAATTGGTGTATCTTATGGATATAATTTGACTGATATGCATGGGAATGGGTTAAGAGTAGCCTGCAGGTTTTGCATTCAGTCACAACAATTTTAATAAGAGAACTGAGTTTTGTTTGGCTTATGATAAAATCCACCACCGAAGGCACTGTTGCATGACTTTGTTAACAGTTCTTGTCCAAGAACTGCTCTCCTATTTTGTCTTTCACATACACAAAGTGCAGCTTCAGTATCTTAGTTGTGATTTTTGACCATACCTCTTCAATTTTGTTAGATATAATGTCTTGCAAATAGATATTGAGACTGCAGCTTGAGACTGTATTTATTGATGCATTTTCTTTCTTCTCTTTGTTCCCAGTACTTCTCTGAGGTTGCAGAGGTGGAGGCCTGGATTAATGACAAAATGGCCTTAGTTACCAGTGATGACTATGGCAAAGATGAGAGTGCAGCTGATAAACTGCTGGCCAAAAATAATGTAAGTTCAATTTGCTTTAGATGATTTTCATTGAAAAGTTTTATGGATTAAAGTCAGCAGGGTTCTTTCATAAGGAAAACGGTATGGAAATGTGTGTTGTACACCTTGACTTATTTCTAGAGATGAAAACATACGTACTGAAAAACAAAATAATGATATTATCTTTCTCCATGGTAAATTATGAAATTAATATTTGATGAAAGAAATTTCTGTATTTTAATGAAATACAGTACTAGGCAACAGATCACACATGCTCATGACATGCAGAGACGTCTGAAACACCAGAAGGGCATCTGTGCATGATTTATAATATTAATACTAATACGACTACTACTACTAATAATAATAACAGCAGTAATGTGGTTTTTGAGTCTCATTTCCACAAGTGCCCTCTCACACTATGCACACTATTATTACCTCAGCAGGCCTGATCATTCAAGGACTTTCTGAACTCAATGGGGAACATTCAGTTCTGCTGCAATTTATAGGCGCTAATCACTAGTATTCTGATATCTTTTGTTGCCATGGTCAGAATATTTTCCTCAAGCACTGTAATGTGTAAGGAGTTTTCAGAGCTGACCCTGCCTTTTCTACAGCACTATGTCTTATTTAAATATATTTCTTTCCCAGGTACTGGAAACAGATATTCAGACATACCAAGCCATAGTGAACGGACTGGGCAAAGAATCAAGCAGGCTTTTCAAACTGGGTTATTCAGATCCTCAGGCTCTTAGGAAAGCGCAGGTTAGTTCCAACTCAGTTTGGCAGCCGTTTGCAAGACTAAAATAGTTGGTACAGTTTTCAACACCCTTCACATTGCTCTCTGCTGTTGGCATTTTTCTCGGAAACAGCATCTTATGTGTATTTCCTTCCTTCTATCCTTCCTTCCTTCCTTCCTTCCTTCCTTCCTTCCTTCCTTCCTTCCTTCCTTCGTTTTCCCCCTTCATTCATTCATTCATTCATTCATTCATTCATTCATTCATTCATTCATAGATTCATTCATTCATTCATTCATTCTTTCATTCATTCTGTCCAGGAGCAACTGCAGGACAGCCTGAGCAAACTGAAGCGACTTGCTGATGAGAGAGGCAACAACCTTGAGAGATCCAAGAGATTCCATGCCTACATGAGAGAGGCTGATGAGTTTGAAGCATGGATCAATGAACAGATGCAGACAGCTGGTTCAGAGGAATATGGGCAAGACTATGAGCACCTTGAGGTAGGGCTCATGATAAACCAGTACAACTTTCATCACTTGTAAATTCAGTGTTTCAGTGATTGACACGTATCAGTATCATGTGCAGACAAATTAGTATATCTATGGCATATTATGGTATACGGCGTTTTAGATGCTCATGATTCCTTGTAAATCTATATGAAAAAAAAAATCAACTTAAAATTTGGCAAGTGCTTTCCTCCGGCACTGAACAGGTTCCTTTTGTGGGTTTCTATTCCATTGATGATGTTAAGGGATTTTCTTAAGTTTGGCATGAAGTAACAGTTTCATTCTTCATCAAAGTTTTACTTCAGCTATTCTTAATAAGTTGTTTGCAGCTGGTCATCAGTGTCCTGCTGCACCAAAATGAATGTAAGACACTTGTGCAAGATTTTGCTAACTTTGCTAACTGTGGAATTTATGCACAGCTGCTGAAGGTGTATTCCAAATACTATGCATTTTTTTGTCCAGTTACATCTTATGGTTAAGGGAAGTACTTATCCTGAGCCTAATTTTGTCCTCATTATTTTTAGTGTAAAATCTGATTTGGTTAATACCATCAGACACTGATGTTTGGTATTCTGTGATATCACTGGTTCTATGACATTTTAAAATATCATGATAGATTCTACGCAGCAAATTTGATGAGTTCAAGCGTACAGTGGAGGCTGGTACAGAGAGATTCAACATGTGTGAGAGATTGGCCAAGTACTTGATAGAGGACAGGGGACCTCACAGGGATGATGTGGTGGCCAGGCAGGAGAAGATCAGGTAATTAGAAACTTGGTCAAAGTAGCCTACCAGTATTGTTAGTGTATTGCTATCTTAAAAGTGCTTGACACTTAGGTCAAGTAAGGTCACATTGTAACATGCATTAGTGTGTACTCAGTAAACATGTGGACATTCAAATTTTCAGATTGATTTTTTAAAAATTCATCATGGAAATGCAGTAATTCTGTTGTGGCCCTATGTTGACCTGTTTAAAACAGAATGGTAAGGGCATTTCAGGAGAGAGATTGTGTTCATGGTATACATTGTATGAGTGTGGATGCAGTATAATCTTTATTCATGCTCTTCTTACCTGCAGAGATTCATGGAATACATTACTGGGGCAAATAGACAATAGAGATCAGAAACTTCATGGTGCTGGGGAGATCCACAGATTCAACAGGGATGTGGAAGATGCTTTATCAAGGATACAGGTATGTACTTTAGTAACACTAAAGGGTGCGTTCAGCACTGAAGCACTAATATAATTCCTACAATAGTAAGAGATGCCATCATTTATGCACAAGCTCTCAAATAATTGTGGTCTCTCTCTTTTGTTCGTGCTCAGATATGTTTGTACTATTTGCTTTACCAGCATGCTTTTCTATTTTGTGAATACACCATAGTAGGAAGCCTTTTAGTTATGCTGGACAATTGCCCTCCTGTATTTTGAGAAGTGTTGCAGTATCCACATACATATTTGGGTATTCATCATGATGTACTGCATTCTGACTTGACTTTTGTTTTACTTTTCCAGGAGAAGAGCTCCAGCATTCCTGATGACCTGGGAAGAGACTATAACACTACACTGACATATCTTAAGAAACATGAAGCTTTCGAGAATGAGTTGGTGGCACTGGAGGGTCAGGTAAGATTGATTAGGAGCACATTGTGGATGGAGGAAATCCCACGCAGATGTTGTCATTGGCATTTAATACCACCCCACAAACAAGCAATACTTCTATATTGTGACACATAGGATACATCCTGAACACTGATCTGAAGGCAGCCTTTCTCCTGCCTTCAGATTATTGCTTAAGGTGGCGTCCTCTTTATTGTTATAAATAACATTTCTTGTTCATTTCTTGTAGGCCAGTGATCAATAATACAACATATCAATACAACTAAAACAATTTTTCACATATTAATAATATAGAGCACTTGCAATCAGCTTTTCACTCATTCAGCTTAGACAGACAAACATACAGAAAGACAGATGGACAGCAAGACTCAGACACATAGATAACAGACAGACAGACATACATAGACTGATGAATAAACAGACAGACAGACAGACCAAAATTCTTATGCTATCTGTTTGTTGATACACATATACTTCTTGGCATAGACATAAGCACACCCACATCAGTCACCGGCAAAATACAGAAAATAATAATTGATGCACAGTTGCTTTCAGCAGAGGCTTAAGACTTGCTTACCATGTTTATCTATGAGTATTTCATAGTCCATTCACTGATATGCTTCACAAGTCATAACTCTTGCTAAGCTATAACCTACATGCCATAACTTAGTGAATATGTCAGAAATTGTCATTTTGTGCCGTAGCTCAGTGAACAAACCACAAATTGACACTGTGCCATTGCTTAGTGGATAAGTCACAAATTGTCATTTCATATTATATGAAACCATCACAGTTTACATTGATGTCTGTCTTATGATTTTCTTCAATTTCTTGTCCAGCTCCAAGTGTTGATTGATGACTCCAATCGTCTCCAAACTGCATACCCAGGAGAAAATGCTGAACAAATTGCCCAGTTGCAGGCAGCAGTGGTGGACGACTGGGCAGAGCTGCAGGCCAAGTCAGACCACAGGAAGGCTATGCTGTTGGCTGCTGCAGATCTACACAAGTTCATGGCTAGTGTAAGTAGATCAGCCAGTGACAAAGAATGATCAGTCAATGAATATTATTTGACTCCGCTTAACTGCAACATTCTAGAAGCTGTTATTATAAGAAGATGGGGATGGGCGGTGTTTAGGTTCCATTCTTCACAAGAGGGTCTACAGAAAAATGATGATGGATCAATGAATCTTTTGTTGCTGATTGAACTAGTCATGGTCAGATGCTGTGTTCATCACGTAAGGCCAAATGCTGTTCATCATACCTGTGCTGTACACTGACACCTTGTAAAGCCAAAGACATTTGTCCCAAATATCATTATGGCTGATCCCTTTGTGAAAAAACTGAATCACTTGGGTGGTATATTCATATAAACTACATATGCATTTCCAGTATAATTATGGTACTTTCTGACCATGATCAATATATTCCTAACACAAACATATCTGTATGACAGTGAATGAATAACTGCATCCTGCATGTTTGGGATTTCCAGGCACGTGACCTTCTTGGATGGGCCAAGGAAACAGAACAAGAGATGAAGATGGACCATAATGTGAGGGACGTGAATGGTGCAGACATGTTGCGACAGAGACATGAAGAGATCCGAGCGGAGATTGAGGCCCGACAAGACACATTTGACTCTGTCGTCAACACAGGACAAGCTCTCATCAACAATAATCATTATGCTAAAGATGAGGTGAGCATTACTCATGGTCATTTGAGAATGAAAGTTCATGACCTTTTCCCAATAAACTTGTGAATTTGACAGAGTGAAAACATCCGAGTTTTCTTTAATGTCCAGCAAGACACTCCACCAAATGTTATTTTGATTCAGTTTTTTCTTTGCAAATGACACAGTGCTAAATTAGGCTACAGTGTGCAGATACAGTGTCATAATCTGAAAGCTGTGGTTTTTTTTATCTTAATGTGATCTGATATCTTGATATATTGGCCCATGGTTTCATTAATCCCTACAAGAGGTACAGTCTACATTTGCTAGAACTAAGCACAGTTATGCCCTACATATCATTATACAGAAATATATATAGACACATATATCTCATTCTGTTGTTCATTTTTTTTGTTCTTGTTTTGTTTACTGTGCTGGTCAGTTGTGCTTATTTCAATTGTCATGAAGTCTTACTGATTTAATGTGAGGATTTCAATGGTGAGTGATTATTGTATAATTGACACCTTCTCTGTATTGTCAGTATATAATTAATCATGGAGAAGGCCATGGGCTGAGATAGGTTACACAGAAAAGGAGTCCTTTGTTTCTCAATCTTCCAAATTTTTGTCATTTATAGATACATGTATAAAGAAAGGCAATATTTCAGGTAGAGTCCTATTGCAGTCAGGTGCATCAATAACTTTTCTGACCACTGATAATTTTTGCATGTTTTAAGATTTTGCTTCATTCTCTATTTGCAGATCAAAGCCAAAGTGTACCAAGTTGAACAAGCTAGGGAGCAGCTTCATAAGACCTGGCTGGACAGAAAGGATCTCTATGACCAGGTGTATGACCTCAATATCTTCCTCAGGGACACAGAATTGCTCAACAGGACAAGTGCTTCCCAGGAGGTAAGATATGTGTGGGCTGTAATTGACATTCCGTCTTTTTGAAGAAAAAAAATGTAAATAATACATTCAAAAACATACTTTTAACAAAATTATTTTGAGTTTGACCAAAATCATCCCAAGGCAAGTGATTTAATTTCAGCAACCCTTCGTCTAAGAAATAAGAGTACAGGTAATATATGAGAAAGTGGTTAATATGGCTGAGAGACACCTTTGTCCCATGTAAGTGTGGTTATAATGTCTGCTAATGTTTATGCCAGTGACTTTTGAGAGATGAGAGCCATAGATCAGTTCTCTTATACATATCCTTCCTATTCTGCACTGTATATTTATTTATGTGCCCACATCCTCAGGTGTACCTCAATAGTCCTGACTATGGAGAAAGTGTGGATCAAGTTGAGGCTCTTACAAGAAAACATGAAGCCTTTGAAAAGGTTTTGGATGTGCAGAGTGAAAAGGTAAGGGCGAATCATTGGCATCTACATGTAATCAGATCATAATACAGATATTACCACAGTTCATCAGCATAGAGGTTGGAGTTGGTGACTATGAAAAGGAAAGTGCTGGATTGGCATTTTTAATATTATAGATTCTCTTTCTACTCAGAAGTTGTAATGCTAAAATGGTGAAAAAAACTATAGCTGATGAGGCAACATCATATTGTCACTGTGTCATAATAAAAATTTATTACTAGTCTAGTACTTATCTTTTACCACATACTATGTTAAATGGTTGCAGTAATAGCAGTGTGTTTCATTGATTATAACATTGAGCAACTTTCTCCTGCAGTTGAAAGGCATTCTTGATCATGGGCAGCAATTGGTGGACACTGACCACTTTCAGGCTAAGAACGTCAAGCAGACAATGACAGAAATTTCAGCAAGGTCAGTAGCTGATTACCATATAGCAGATTTGTAACTTCGAGTGCTCACTTATATTTTATAGTGATATAAAACTATTTGTTTGCGGCAGTATTCAGCATATATTTTTGCACTGGGTTTTGGTACCAGTTGGAGGGTAGTTTGTGATTGGTTGGAAATCTTAAGATGTAAATAATGTATGTCATGAGATTACAGCAAAACATCATCATGAAGGAAAAAAAAACTTGTTTACTGTAAGAGGTGATGAGTTAACCCTCTAGTGCCCAGGCATAGAAATGCTGGTAGGAAATTTCTGAAAATTCATATACACACTTCAAATGCCACTCAAAATACATATAAAACATTGAATTTGAACAATTTCAATATTTAATAGATGAAAAATTTTGGGTCAGGGCCTCCGGGCACTGAAACATCGGTGCAATATTTGGACCACTGGGTTGTGTGGGTTGCCAAATATGGACCAGTGGGCACTAGAGGGTTAAGTCATGATTAGCACGTCTGTGATTTTAGATGCTGTGAAATGTTGGATTCATTTTCTAAGAAAATTACGTCAAAAAAAATGTGTGAAGTCTTGATTTACACATGCCTATCCAAAGAACATAAACTGTTAGAATTCCATCTACAGCAAATGACAGATACTTTTGAGGTAATTTCTAGTTTGTACGACTTCATGACTTCTATTCTACCACAGACGCAAGAACATTCATGACCAGTCAGCAGTTAGGAAGAACAACCTCAAAGATTCTCTGCTGTATCAGCAGTTCTGTAGGGACGAGGATGAGGTTAGTGNTTATAATGATATAAAACTGTTTGTTTGCGGCAGTATTTAACATATATTTTTGCACTGGGTTTTGGTACCAGTTGGAGGGTAGTTTGTGACTGGTTGGAAATCCTAAGATGTAAATAATGTATGTCATGAGATTACAGCGAAACATCATCATGAAGGAAAAAAAAACTTGTTTCACTGTAAGAGGTGATGAGTTGAGTCATGATTAGCACGTCTCTGATTTTAGATACTGTGAAATGTTGGATTAATTTTCTAAGAAAATTATGTCTAAAAAATTGTGAAGTCTTGATTTACACATGCCTATCCAAAGAACATAAACTGTTAGAATTCCATCTGCAGCAAATGACAGATACTTTTGAGGTAATTTCTAGTTTGTACGACTTCATGACTTCTAATCTACCACAGACGCAAGAACATTCATGACCAGTCGGCAGTTAGGAAGAACAACCTCAAAGATTCTCTGCTGTATCAGCAGTTCTGTAGGGACGAGGATGAGGTTAGTGAATGCTACCAATATTGTCTAGGAATATCCTAGCACTGTTGATAATATGCCATGCCATATGACTGAGTCCGGTTTGAGATACAGAAAGGAGCATGTACAAGGGAGTTGATAGGTAGCATTCATGTTGCTTTAGTGATCAGGGAGGAGTAATATGAGAAAAACCTCCGAGAAAGATGCTGCTGTTTAATAACTTACATTTTAAATACGGATATTACATTTGAACAAATAATTGATTTTGAAAATATTACATTAAGAGAAATTATTGATTTTGAAAAAAAATGTGAGATGTTTAATCAAGCACAGATTTTGAAAACTAATATGTAATTTGAAGAGATAAGCTTTAGATTTTGAAGCAAGATAGATGTTGTGACAGCATCTGAGACTGTTCTTGTTATTATTGTTAGGCTGAGCACTGGATAGATGAGAGGCTGAAGGTGGCTTATGAGGATGACTTCAAGGATGTGACAGACCTTTATGACAAGATGAAGAAACTGCAGAAGCACAAGGCCTTCCATGGTGAAATTGTAGCCAATACTGACAGAATTAACAGCATCAAAGAGGTAAGTGCAAGGGTGAAGTGTGAGATTAACCTTTCACCAGCAGATAAGCTTATATAGCCAGACAAGTAGAAAAGAAGCCGAGGGAAGCAATACCAGTCCTCCTCAAACAGTTATGTTGGTGACTCAGTAATATTTAGCACTATACTGTGATACAGTCAGTACACTCACTATACTGTGGTACATTGACTGTACCATTACAGACACTTTTGGGGTCTCTGAGAAAAAAAGAGCCGTCACTTTATAAATCTGCCACAGTTGTGATGACGCATAACCATACATTTCTCACTTTGTCACAGGTTGGTGAAATCTTGATCCAGAAGCGTCACCATGCACAAGGGGAGATAAGACAGTGTATCACCCGTTTGATGTCCAAGTGGAACGAGCTACTTCAGGCCTCGGCCAACAGAGGGAAAGGTCTGGAGGAAGTCAAAGACATGTTGGAGTTTATGGAGCAGGTGGACAAAGTGCTGCTTTGGATCAGAGAAAAGGTAAATTTTTAGGACCAAGCTCTTTTTGTATGCCTCAAGGCCCTTGAAGCTGGGGGTAAGGCAGAAATCTTGTCATTAGAGATCATAGGATGTTGGAGATTGTATCTGATTTCTGATGTTCTTTGCCTTATTGTATCTGATTTCTGATGTTCTTTGCCTTAGACCAAGACAGGTACTCATAGGCATCTTGATTATTTATGATCACTAGAAACAAAGATACTCTGGCCAAAAAAAGAACAAAGCAAAGCAGAATGTCTTTGCAGTGGAACTATCCTTTTATGCTCACTGTGCTTTTCATTTTAATGTTTTTCCCAGAAGATGACATTCTCATCTTTGGATATTTAGTTTTGTTGTGATAATACCAAGAAGAGATTATTTAATTTGTGCTTTGTCACAAGTACATCTACTAGTCACATATCAGTATAATCTGTGTAGTTCACTTCAGATTGCTGTATTTACTAAATTTCTTTTTAAGGGAAAAGCTTGTGTACACAAGATATGTTTACCTGCCTTTCCATTGATTCAGTCACCTTAGGTAGTTTATATATACTGATCTGCTTTTTTCATTCTTTCCCAGCCAATCCTGTTTCCTGAAGGGCAATTTTATATGAAATTATTATCTTTCTCTGTGCAGGAGTCTTTGGTACAACAGAATGATCTTGGCAAAGACTATGAACATTGCCTTGAACTACAGAAGAAGGCCAACAACCTGGAATCAGCTGTAAGTTTATATGCTGCTTAGTTTAAGATCACGTACACTGTATATACTGAAAAAAAAAATTTATAGTTCATTTTCCTTGTTTCCTAACAAATATTAATGAAATTCGTCTCAGATTTAAAGAGATCCTAATCTTCTAGCTGATCATAGTCAAAAGGAAACAAAATAGATTTGCAGAATCATCAGGTTGTCTCATATGATTTTGCAGGGCATCACTGTAGATGAGAAGAGAATCAAAGACATCAATACTTTAGCTGACAAACTCATATCTCAAGGAAGAACAGACACTATGCAAGTCAAGGAAAAAAGGGCTGACATGAACCAGAAGTAAGTTTTGAGCTTTCGACAGATAACTAAGAATGCCATATAATTGTGCTTTAAGCTTTTGGTGTGGAAGTCTTATAATATTACTCAGAGATATTGAAAAGAGGATGCGAAAATATTAGCAGCATGTGTACACTGCTACCAGTAAAAAGTAGAAGAACAGCCTCTAAAGTAAAGCCACTGTATGATGCAATATCTGCAGCTTTTTACTTGTGCTCTCGTGCCTCTTCTTAAGTGTGCATTTGACGAAGTGCCCCTCTGATTCATTATAAAACAATATGGCATCATTTTTGTTGTAGGAAAATCATTTCAGCCAGTGAATGTTTTTAGGATGAACTTAACCAGCAATACGAGCAGAGAGCCAGCCTTACATGCTGTGAATGAATTTCTAGGTGGCAGAAGCTGCAGGGTGCTTTGAATGACTACAAATCTCGCCTGGCTGCTGCTCTGGAGATTCATGCCTTCATTCGTGATGTGGATGATATCAATGACCGCATCAGTGAGAAGGCACAGCTGCTCTCAGTGGATGATCTGGGCAAGGACCTACAGGCTGTTGAGGCTCTGCAGCGCAAGCAGGAGGAGATTGAGAGAGACATGTCAGCACTGCAAGCCCAACTTGAGGTGGGTCACTAGTAGTCATTTCAGTGTGGAATTTCTGAGGCATTTCTTAGTCATATTAAGTAGATCCAGAATCAGCACCATGGTGCTGAAGATGCTCCATCTTCATATTTTCAGCCGCTGCGAAATGCTGAGTATTTCTGTGAAACATATTAAATCACTTTGTCAGTTGTTACTAGTTATTGCCTTCAAAATGCATTACTGTTCATTACACTGTATGTATTACAGAGACAGCTTCTTGGCTTTAAGCAGTAAGTGAGATAGAGGGTGCAGATGAATGGTCAGGAGTTCAAGTCCCATCATCTTATCGTACTTAGTTTTCCCTTTTTTTTTTCTTTGTGTGAACAATGAGCATTTCTTGTTTGTGATCTTTCATTAGAGTTATGCATTATGGTTTTCTTCACATCAGAAAGCATCTACCCTTAAGAAGTCTTTGTCATGCCCCTAATGACATGAAGATAATGGATTGTTATTTGATATTTTTATGCTCTATATTTGTTAATTTGTTTTCATCTGCTCTTCTTGTGATTTTTCAGAAACTGGAGACTCAGGCAGGCAAGCTTTGTCAAAAGTATAAGGACAGAGCTCAAGAGATTGAGCTTAAGAAACAGGAAGCTGAAGATAACTGGGAGAAATTGGAAGACCTCTCAGATAACAGGTGAGTTCTTTGAGGATTCATACAAATCTGTACATTTTAACAGGAGGCTGGGGATACAGATGCATTTCTTGAAATATTGTTCCTCATATTTTGTAAGACAAAGGATTACATTGGTGATGCCAAAGACTGTCATAATATTGAGCTCAAGTTGCCTCTGTAAGAAGAGAGATATTTTAGTGCATCATTGTTTTTGCCCAAGTTACATCGGTTATAATTTATTACTTTCAAGTTGTTGATTGTTCACTTCTTTAAACTGTCTTTGAGAGAGGGGACAAGTATTTTGTTGAAGAGACTTGTGTAGACATGTAATAAGTATTTCCAACTTTCCACACTTTGCAGACTAAATTGATTTGTCTGTGTTTAAACATTCACAAATACATTTTCTTTTGCTACTGTTTTCCTCAGGAAAGCCCGCCTTGCAGAATCCTATCAGTTACAGAAGTTCCTTGCTGATGCCAGGGAACTTGTAAGTTATTTGTTACTCTCATTTAAAATTTTTACCAGTGTACTTAAAGCATTTTGAATAAGACTTGGTGTGCTACTTCCACTGTCAAGGGCGTCAAAAATGATATCACATTCATCAGTATAACTTATGGCATTAAAATTCTGCATAAACACACAAGAAGTATCCACTTGCTTGTTTTCCCCACCCAACAGTGCTTCAGTATGTGTGATTATTAGAAAGAGGAACTGTGAATGTGGCACTAACATTGTGCATGGTCTTTGGATTCCTTTAGGTTAACTGGTCAAATGATATGATGAACAAGATGAATGCCCAAGACTTGGCCAAGGATGTCACAGAGGCAGAGAACATGTTGCAGATGCACCATGAGAGGAAGGTGAGAGAGGGTGTGCTGGTATTTTAACTATTAATTTATAGTTAAATAGCCTGGTGTTTTTGTGCAGTTCTGTTCTTAATAATCATAGTGAGAGAGGTGTGTGGCTGTCATGTGTGTTATCAGCAAGAGAGCGATCTTCTCAACACCAAGTGAGTATGCCATTGTTAAAGGAGATTTGTTGAGGGGATAAGATAACTGGTTTATACTGGTATGAGTATGTTTGGATGTCTTAAATGTGAGCTCTAAAATGATAACAAAGAAAAAGGCAGGAAAAGATACATAGTGAGTTTGCCTTCATCAGTAGATTGTCACAATGTTACAGGGACAGTGGAGAAACTGGATGAAGTTTAGCTAGTGAGATTGGTCTCACTGCAATAAATTTCACATGACCATTGCCTAGAAAATAATATTTTAGCCACAGAATATTACCTCTGGCTCAACTCCCCACCCACCCTCATGTCAGAAAAGTTATTCATTGGAGAGCTTTTCTCCAGGGATTTTCTGTTTTAATACCCTTAATGGGAAGGAGTGTCTCTGCCTGTAGATACACAAGGGATTATGTGTTAAACCTAATTAATATGAGTGCATGAGTTTGTTTAAGGATTGTGTATATTTATGTCATTTGTATCTGATGCCGTAAAATATAAGAAATTCACCAGCTGGCCAGTAGATTATCTTAACTTTTCTTCCCTTATCTCATTTTATTTTATCTTTCAATCTGAATGTTATTACCCAAATTGTTTCTCATGACAGGCTGAGATAGATGGACGCAAGCCACACTTCTCCTCAGTGCGGGAGCATGGCAACAACTTGATCAACAGCAAGCATTATGCCAGTGAAGAGATACAGAAGATGGTCAAACAGCTGGACAAGACCAAACTGGCTCTGCAAGGTTCTTGGGACAAGAGGAATAACTTACTCACTCAGTGTCATAATTTACAGGTGAGGAGGAGTGTGTGTGAATGCATGCATATGTTTTTTCTGGAGATTCGGGTGTAAAGGGAAAAAGAGGTGAACTACATTAAGCAGCTGAATTCTTGGGCAAAGCCAGTACCAGAATAACAACATAATGTGATCTGAGAATGCTGATGAAGAAGAAGAATAAGGTTGGTGAGGGAATTGAGTGTCATGTGGGTTGTTACTTTACCAGGAAAGACCAGTTTGGCTGCACGAGGATATTAAAATGAAAGAAATAGTGGTTTGCCCTTTGTTGTCATTAGTAGTTGAACATAATATGTAGAATTCACAGAAGGATAAGACAGGACCTGTTCTTCAAAGAACAGTGGATTGTATGGGTAGAGATAGATGAAATGAGAGAAAAGTAATAATATTAACAATTTGCAAGCAAAGTATAGCCTATTTACTGTTGTCATCCCAATGACAGTGTTTGCAGTCATGTCATGTGTCATTTTCCTTTGTGCTTAATAGATGTTCAAGGAAACAGCAGAGCAAGCTGAATCCTGGCTGGCAACTAAAGAAGCTTTCCTTGCTAATGAGGATGTTGGAGTAAGTAGCGTTGGCATTGCTGCTTTCATCTTCATTGCTTTTGTTATATTTGTGCACTCAGAGAAGATAAGATTCTTATGCAATATCTAGAATATTTTAAGGATGCCCAGATTTTTTTTTATGTTCTGTTAGATAGTTGTTTAGATGTCAAGCCTGGCCACAGCATTGTGAGTCAGTCTAGACTGCCCAGCCATTTATTATTACATTTTGTTTGCAGTTAATGTTGTTGGTTGTTAAACTGGAAAGTGAGAAGAGAAAAAAGCCAACAATCTGGAATTGAAAAGTGTTGCAAGGTAAATTGTACATAGCAGAGTGAAAACTGATGATGTGATTAGTTCGTACAGCTGTAAACTGTTTCCTTACAATTTCTCAGTGTGGAGAGATACAGTAGTAACATGGTTATTTTTCTCACACCAGAACACCCTGTACAGTGTTGAAAGTCTGATGAAGAAACATGATGGGTTTGAGAAGACAACCAAAGCACAAGAGGACAGGATCGAGGAGCTGAAACAGTTTGCCTCAGACCTGTCTGCTGACAGCCACTATGCAACTGATGAGATCAATGCACGCTGTCAGGCGGTGCTGAACCGCAGGAAGCGCATGTGGGAAACGTCTGAGGCCAGAAGGAAGAAGTTGGTGGATTCCAGGAACTACCAGTTATTCTTGAGAAATCTCTATGAGGTATGTAGGGGCCTGATGATGAGGAAGTAAATCTTATAGAACTAAGCAGGAAAGGCACTAGACCATTTATTAATCCTTGGAAAGTGAACATAAGCTGACAGATAATTCCACTAAATGATGGTGTTGAATCAGTTCACCTGTTCATGATGACCCAGCAAGTGCTAGCACGAAATTAATATTCTCAGTGACTGACTTGACAGGTGGCAAGTTACTTAGGAGAGGGTAACCATCCATAACTAGGTACTGTGTGCTGAGGGGAAATAACGAGTGCTGCTGCCCAGAGCCTTTAGTGTTAACCTTTGTGATGCTATGATAGAATTAATTCTACACTTGAATGCAGCAGACAACACATGCAATGGTCATTATCCATAACAACGGTCATGCATCCAGCAGGGGGCTGGATCCCAGGTGCCTCGCACTACAAGAGTAAAGGATTCCCAGTATATTTAAATTCGGTCTTTTGTTTCCAAGCTGATTTCTTAGTTTATGTAAGATTTTTGCATCACATATTATAGTATTTCTGTCTCACCATTCCCTGTCTCTTAATCCCTATTCCAGTCTCATTCACTGGTTCAGAGGGTTTATGTTAATCCACTTATTGTTGTACTTCGTTCTCAGGTGTCTGGATGGATTAATGAGAAGCTACAAGTAGCCCTGGATGAGTCTTATAGAGACCCCACCAACCTCCAAGCTAAGCTGCAGAAACATTCAGCATTTGAGGCAGAACTGTCAGCCAATAGGAACAGAGTAGATGCAGTTGTTGAAGTGAGTGATTAATGTGGAGTTTGGTGGTAGGGAGTCATGTTGAAGGCATGGCAAGGAGTTTTGAAACGTGTTAGAAATGAGGGTTATGTGTCCACTATATGTAGATGAAAATGCAGATTGTCAATTATTTGAGTGTTTAGATCTAGAAGTTTTCTGACGATAGTATAAGAGAGATTCTAAAACTACAAGATGCGTTGTTGACAATAGACAAATAATTACCGAGTGTTACATTATACGTAGCAAAAGGCTTAAGTATATTATGTATGGAACAGGCATTGAAAACTTGTTGCCACCAAATGGCTATGCAGTCTACAGTTTCAGATGTCTTGAACCAAAACTATTTCATTTCTTTCTCCATCAGGAAGGCAAAGGTCTGATTGAAGAGAAGCACTATGCCAGGACAGATATCCACAAGAGGCTGGAGGAGCTTGAATTGTCCTGGCAAGCTCTGATAGCAGCTAGTGCTGACAAGAAGGACAGACTGCAGGATGCCCATCAGGCTATGCTCTTTAACAGGTATGGTGAACTTACCACCAGTGAAATGAGAACTGCAGTGAATAGTTCTGTTTCGTGTACGCTGGATGAGATAGGTAATGTGTCTTAGAAAGAGTTAATATTATTGTAATGTTGTAATCATTGCAAACATGAGGTTGGACTGAAATTTGCTTAAATTCTTCTTCAGTCCTTAATAAAGTCAGTGGAACTTTTTAATCCACAGTCTAAGCATACTCCCATCCAACAATCACAGTTACTTATTTTCAACCCTCAGAGACTTGGTCCAAAGGGTTGGTGTTATCAGAGTTCCAGTGGTATTGAGCTCCTTGTTCATAAGCACTCACCACCTCACAGTGTCATTACAAGGCCAGATAAATTATCTGCTTTATCTCCCAGGGAGACACAAAGTGCACCACTACAGTAAAGCACTGATCACTAGCACTGGGTATTAAACAAGCTTTGACTGTTTGAAAAGGGCACACCATCGTTTATTAAATTACTGACTACCCATTGAATTAATTGTGAACGCTGTGCTCTGAACATATCTGTTGGAGTACATAAAAATCAGCCCTCAGATGATAACAGATTTCAAACATGGCTGTATGCAGATACCCCATGAAGCAGGTTTCATATCCCTTTAAATGTCAATTCACCACAGAGTTGTTGCTGACTTGGCTGTATGGATGGATGAAGTGGAGAACCAGCTCATGTCAGAGGATCATGGCAAGGATCTCAGCTCTGTCAACAATTTGCTAAACAAGCATCAGGTACTATTTAACATTGTAGTTTTAGGGTCTCTGTTGAATGATTCTTCCTGGAAGATTAAATCACAACTCTGGCTGCACCACCCAATGTAAATAACTGTGGGAGGGAATAGAGTTATTTAAAGGACTTGTTTGGTTGGCACCCATTTGCCTTTGCTATCTGCTTTTCAAAAGTCACTCTCAACTCTAAGTAAGTATCAGGTAAAAATTTTACACGTGGCTTTGGGTCGCTGGATATTGTAGGTAAGTTTGGAGGTGTCTTTTAGTAAAGATGTGATTTTTTCGTCCCCAAACAATTGTGGACTGTTAGGAATTCCACCTTCTTCTCCTGTGAGTGCCCATATTTCACCTTTTCTATCAAATATGAAGTTTGCATTTGGCTGACACTTTTTCTCTTATTTTGTTTCAGCAACTGGAGCAGGATATTTCTTCCCACAAAGAAAAGGTGACGGATGTCTTAGATGCTGCCCAAGTGTTCAAGGAGTCCAAACACTTCATGAACAAGGAGTTGCAGGCTAGTGCCAGGGAGATCTCAGAGAGGTTAGTATTCTCCTTTCTTCCTTCCTTCCTTCCTTCCTTCCTTCCTTCCTTCCTTCCTTCCTCCCTCTATTTCTTTCTTTCTTACTTTCTTTCTTTCTTACTTTCTTTCTTACTTTCTTTCTTACTTTCTTTCTTTCTTTCTTTCCTACTTTCTCTCTTTCTTTTGCTAAGCATGTGTGTTGTTAAGATAAACATATTTTCAGCATTACACGGTAGTGAACAAAGTCAGTCAGATGAACACTCTTTCATTCGTGTCACTGCAGATACAACTCATTAGTGGAACCATGCCATATCAGAAGAGAGAATTTGGAGGAGGCGAGACGTATGTATCAGTTCTTCCGTGATGTGGAGGATGAGCTGTCATGGATACAGGATCGGCGCCCTCTAGCAGAGTCCCAGGACCTTGGCAACTCTCTCACTGCTGTACAGAACTTAATGAAGAAACATCAGGTAAGCAGCACTCTCAGACCACAGCATTCCTTGTATGTTTGTGTGAGTGAACGATCTGGGCTGTGCTAAAAGTAAAATTTCTATTAAAGTTACTAAAATGTTGATGTGCCAAGAGAATGGGGGATGAAGGATGTCAAGGCAAGGTCTGGTGTCAGTATGGAGGATGGGTTCTTTCCCCTGTGCTGTAATTGCCACTAATAACCTACTCCACAATAGGTATAAAAAGAAAATAAAAAGAATCATGTGCTGGGCTTTTCCATCTACCCTGTGAATATATTTTTTGTGCAAAGAAACATATGTTTATATTACAAGTATAGTTGCCTGGATTTTTTTTTCTTGCAAGGAGTAAGTTGTTACATTTTCTTTGTAGACCAATAAATGAAATTGATCCTCTCTTTTGCAATAGAGCAAGGCTCCGTTGTGTTGCTGTTATGTCCAGTGAATTTTCAGACAGCTTTATTCGTTATAATCAGGTCATTTATGGAATTTCATATCTTATCACACACACGTGCAAGGGCAAAATGATGAATCCATTATTCAGCATTTGAAGTCATCAAGTTTCTGGAGGTGAATTCAAGACTTGAATTCAAGTTATTTTTTTAAGTAACAGATCACCTTGAATGTTTGAAATTCTTATGCATTGCCACACACATGAAGGATGATATGGATGAACTTCATCTCCTGGACCTGATGAGTGACATCGAGGAGGAAGAGGAGGGTGATGATTTGGAAGAAGACAACTGTGAAAAAGATAAAAACACTAATAAAGAGGTTTGATTTATCAGTCACACAAACCTCCATGTATCACCTTCAGTAATTTTCTACAAAGTCCATCACTTTGATTTGTGCAGAAAAGACAGATGGTGTTGTACTGTTGTTTTTAATTTCCATTTTATTGATCACAATGTCTTTATGTTTCATAAGTACATATTGCTACCAAGTAGATCATTTGCATCATTAGACAGTTGTAACTTCTGTTTTGGCATCTAACTCTAAGAATGACTTCATATGGAGGTAAAACATTGCTATGCCTCCAGACACACCTGACTACCACTGAAGGTCTCACCATTCTCAGACTTTTTAACAAAATTAAATTGCCTAATCAGCCCTTCGGGGAAAATGTTTGTGATAATTTCAATTTGACCTATCACAAAGAGGTCACATGAAAACATATTAAATAAATATCCCAGTGTTAACAACACAATACCACTTGGTTAAGTGATATACAAAATTGCCTTAAACTCGAATGGTGAGTTTTATCAAAACATCACATTCACGACACCACGGTATGGCAGTTTCTTTTGTGTGTCACATACTGTGTACAAGTATCACCCATTTACTTTACATTTTATTACAGTGTGGTGTCACTAGAGAGACAAATAATATTATTATTTGATCCTACCAGCATATTACATTGGTTAGCTAATTTCAGTTAATTCATCCTCGGAAAAACTTCATTGTGCAACTTAAAGCATCTTGCAATGCTTGATTTCATGTATTAGAAGATGTGCAAGAACAATATGCTGTCATGGGCCAGACTCAGAAAGACCTCAGTATCATTTTGACAGTCAGAAGATAAAGTCCGTTATTTTCAAAATGGAAATACATTGTTCAGCAGATTCAGTATTTCTCTTGGATTGTTTTTTATTTGTGCCAGAGGTATTATGTGTATTATATTTGGAAGTGTATGCTCAAGGATTTGAAATTGTCACTTATAAAAATTCTTGATGTTATATACAGATTCTGCACCATACCGTTGCCAGTTATGACCTCAGCAGTTTTGTTCTTTATAATTTCAGGCACTAGAATCAGAGATTGTTGCCCATGAGCCTTTGATTGAAGCAGTGGCAGCTTCAGCTCAGCAGATGATTAGAGGCAAACACTTTGCTGCAGCAGATATCCAGACAAGACTGGACAACCTTCACAAGAACTTGTCTGACCTGAAAAAGAAGACTTCAGACAGGAAGAACAAGCTAAGAGATGCTCTGGAAGCCCAGAAGGTAACAAAGTCACAACTTTATGAACTCTGGTCCATCTCTCAACATTTGTGTCACTGTTATGACATTTTGATACTTGAACTTGTTTGCCACTGATCTGAACATTTTGGAAAAAGAAAAGGATGAGCACAGTACTAGTAGTCATAGGTTATTGTCACAGGAAATCCTGTTCCTTTTGAGTTCATGGTTTAAACTACACATTAAACTACACATCTATTACTAAGAAAGGAATAATGATAATAATAATGATAAATAACGTTTGTAAAGCACTCAACCCCACAGAACCCCACAAAGCTGCAAACTCCAAGTGCCTCACAGCAAAAATACATGTACTGAAGTGAAACATTCGCTCACATACATTCATACGTTATTCACTGATGCAAATGAGTAAATTACCTAAAGTAGTGAACAGACGGGCCTTCAACTGACATTTGAAAGTATCAGTATTCTTTGTCTCTTTAAGATGTAATGAAAAAATTTTAAAGGTTAGGAGTAACAGTATGAAAACGGTCATTAGCCATTTTCCTTAAAAATCTCAAGGGACTGATTGCAGCTTTTCTTGCTCTTTGGTTGCCTAACTGATAAAGCCCAACTGCTAGCCCACACTTTTGTTTATTCATCTCAATATCACTATTATTTCTGAACATATCGTTAATATGTTTGCAATGGTTTCTTTCTTCAGTTCTACACTGAAGTGAGTGAACTGGAGCAGTGGATGAATGAGAAGCTCCCGCACCTCACCAGTCCAGACCTGGGCAAAGATGAAGATTCAGTACAGGTAATCTATCACAGATTCTCAGGACTTTGTGAAGTTCATGTATAGAGCCACGAAAGAATGATGATAGTTCCATACTGCACAAGTCAAACCTAGATGGAAAACTTTGTTGTACAAGCTACCAGAATTGATGATCTAATTAAGCAGACTGAGTCATCGAGTTTCACTCATAGATATTTTTATTTACAATTATGGTTTTGTTATAGTCTGAGGATGGATGGTTTGTTTAGGTGGCATAAGTCTGAACAGTGCTACACTTACGAATGTGGTTGTCCTCCTAACGATGGAGATGTGTGATTGTTAATGATCATATTGACATTCTTCATTACACAATGTTACTGCCACAGTGACTAATCTGTCATTCACTTCTCTCAGTTTGGCAGGAAGTGAAGGAATAGTCTGTCACTGACATCAGTCGTAGATCGTCGTTACAGATCAGGTTCCTGCACCATAAAGGATAAAGATTTAAAAGAAGCAGAATGCGCACTGTAGATCTGAGGTTTATTTTCCTCTCTTACTGTGCGACAGCACAATATTCTCATAATATAATGACTTTTCTGTATGTCTTCCTAGGCCTTGACAAAGAAACTGGATGCCTTGGAGAGAGATATAGACAACTTTGCCAACAGTATAGGGGAGTTGTCTGCCCTCAGCAGAACCCTGACAGACCGACACCATTATGACTCTGAAAATATCAAGAGGACTCAGGTATACTTTCTTTCAAACTTCTACTTCTTGTCACCTTCCTATGCATTTTTGGGGGAAGATTTCATAGTTATTGACTCACTGCCCAACTCAGAGGCTAAAAGGGATAACTTTCAATTACTAACACACTATGAGGGTGTCGTGATCTTTCCTGTTTATGGTTGCATCTTAACTGTCCTTAATCCATCTTAGAGGCAATTTATGCTCTCTGTATTTCGTGAATTTGCTCCTTTCCTGAGTGATGGACAAAGAAACTATCTGTAAGAAAAAGCATAAAAATGGTGTTGGCGACCTAATATTGCAACTTAAACGAAGCAAACAAAATTGAGGCCAAGGTAGAAAACTTTCATTCCTCTGCTCAGAATTCCATATCTTCTATTTCATGAGAAGCAGGTCCTTAAATATATATGTAGTTTAGATAATATATCATCAATCAGTCTTAAGTGAGATCAACTATAGTTCAAACTGTTGGCCATCTGGATTTGCAGCTAACCCAGTTCTGTTTGCTGACAGTACATCTTACATTATAAATTCACTGTTTGTGATATGAAATAGGTTTTCAGTTGACACTATTTCAAAGCTGTTCAACTTTTGGTCACCATGCGCTACATTTCTGCTGAATTGCAATGCCCACTTAAAGTTGAGTATATTAATATTCACTAACAAATATTCTGATGTCTCTCTTCAAAATTTAGGCTGAGATTGAGCGTCAGTATTCCAGGCTCCAAGATCTTACAACTCAGCGCAGGAAGAAACTGATTGACAGCCGCAAACTCTATGAGTTCTACCATGATGCAGATGTTGTGGAGGCCTGGATAGCTGAACGGATGGTCACTGCTTCATCAGAGGACTATGGAACAGATCTGGAACATGTGGAGGTAAAGACCCAGCTGACTAGTTGGACATTCACTGGCTCCTTCCATTAGGACATGGCCCTGTTATTTTACATAGCTTTTAAATGTAAAATTGTTATTTTTTTCTTGATCTAAATCACAAAGACTTTGTTAACCATGGTGACAAAGAGACATTTCATGGACATTTAGATGGCTCACTCTTTTTGTTTACTGTCTTCATCAGTGTCAACTTAAAAGAGTTAATGAGCTTACCAAAGCACCATTGTATTAATAAATGTAATTCCTTTTCATTTCTGCAGCATCCCTGCAGTTATCATACTGAAGAGTTTGTAGATGAGAGCATTATAGTTTTACCATAACTACACTGTTTCTTGTCTGTAAAGCTAAATTCATGTCCTGCATGAAGAGCTGAGCACTCTATCTGCCCAGTCAACGTCATAGATGTTTTGTTGTTTACCGATCCAGAGACACATTATCGTGATCATAATATTATAATATTGACAGGTCCTGCAGCAGAGGTTCGAAGACTTCTTGCATGATCTGCAAAACAACGAAGAGCGGATAATTAATCTTGTTGCCAAGTCAAAATCCATGCTGGATGACGGCCACTTTGAGGCAGATGGCATCAGGGCTCGAACAAAGGAGATTGAGAGTCAGTGGGCAGAGCTGAAAGAAGTTTCTCAAGCCAGACAAGATGTGAGTAAACTGTGTATTTCTTTCTCAGTTTCTTAGAACCTTTTCAATAAACATTTTCCTAGTGAATGTGGAGGTGAGAAGTAAAGACTTATGGTTGATGTCCTTCCTCCAACAACTTAAGTGCGTCCTTTTCCAGTAACTTGGGCTGTCTGATTTGCAAGCTCAGTCAGTAACCATTACAGTATGAGCTGTGACAATACAGTTGACAGCAGTGATGAGTATTCTTGTTATAAAAGGAAAAGGAACATGGGTCACAGTACAGATTTATGCTGAAGATAGATATTTCTATAACCCAGGCTTTGTGTGGTGCCAAGGAAGTCCACATGTATGGCCGTGATGCTGATGATACCTTGGAATGGATCCAAGAGAAAGATCTTGTGGTCAGCAGTGATGACTATGGACATGATCTGGAGAGCAGCCAGGCACTCATCAGTCGACATGAAGGACTTGAGGTGAGTATGAGTCCTTTTCTAATCAAACACACAAAAAGGAGTGGTGATCACAAAGGTAGACAGTTGATTTTTTAGGAAATACCTTTGAGCCATGTTACCAGTTATTTATTGTGACATTTGAGAAAAAAAAGTAATATGACAATAATATGGGCAGGGATCTGTTATCAGAAACTCACTTGAATGTGATGAAACAAAGAATGAAGGGGCAGGCCAAATCAGAGGAATGGTTAACCTTCTTCAGGACAGTTGCTCCAGGGGATAATAAATACAACTACATCAAATGAATGAATGAAAACAAACATTTGAAAACTGTCACATTGATTGTGTTTGCTTCCAAGGTACAGGATTAGTGATAATTTTCCATGTTGTTCATATGGTGGGTGAAGTATTGTAATTCTGTCTTGCAATGAAACAAATATGCATCATATGATGGTTAAACTTCAGATGTTACTGTTAAGCTCTGACTCAACAGGTACCATGCAGCTGACTTCCTGGCTCCTGAAATGAATATTAGCCAAGTAGCATGTTGTAAACACTTTCTTTTATTTATGCTACAGAGAGATATGGCTGCCATCAGCGAACAAGTAGAAAACATCACTAAAGAGGCTGAACGCCTCCTTAGCACCTTCCCTGATGCCCAGGAACACATAGCAGCCAAGCATGAGGAAATGGTGGGAGCATGGAACACGCTGGTGGAAAAGGCTGGCCACAGAAAGGAGAAACTCATCCAGGCTGAGCAGCTGCAGACATACTTTAACGACTATAGAGAACTAACGTGAGTAAACATTAATATTGCAAAGTACTCAATGCTGTGTGCTGCAAAGTTGCAGCTGATAATCAAAATCTTAGCCTTTTGAACCCTGAGTTCTAAAGAGTAAACGTTTGTTCCCTTGGGACCCTGAGCCTTTATATTTGCCTTTACTGATATAAAGCGTATACTTCCAAGACCACCTCATGGGTATGTGTATCACATCATGCATTGTAAACACTGTGAACAGAATTCATTAAAAGTCAGAATAATTAAGCTTCTCTTTTCTTTTCTTCACTGCAGGGCTTGGGTCAGTGAAATGATAGCCATCATCACAGCTGATGAACTGGCCCATGACCTTCCTGGGGCCGAGGCCATGATCACTAGGTACAAGGAACACAGGGCGGAAGTGGATAGTCGCAGGGAAGCATTCAACAAGTTCCGTCAAACTGGTCAGGCGTTCATCAGCAGAGGACATTTCCTTTCTAAAGAGGTCAGTTGTCATCAAAACTCCTCAGATACTGTTTATTGAAGTCAGTTCTAATCTATTCTTGGTCTGGATAATGACTACAAACAGAGATATTCTACTTTGGGAACTTCATGTTGTTCTGTTATTTAGGAAATGGCTGCTGTAAGAGAGAAAAAAT
The DNA here is from genome assembly GCA_033807755.1 of Ellobium chinense. NCBI lineage: Eukaryota > Metazoa > Mollusca > Gastropoda > Ellobiida > Ellobiidae > Ellobium > Ellobium chinense. The sequence continues at coordinate 3,645,635 of JAWQUT010000021.1, forward strand.
GAGAGTTATGAGAGCAGAGATTGGGTGTTTTGGTCTCAAGACCTTAGAATAGACAGTGATTTCACACTCTACTGTAATTGTTACCAATCATTGTTATTTTTCACACACTTAAGCTTCTCATGACCCCTACCAATTAGAGACTTCTTGAACGTATTAAAGACAGCTAAGAGTTCATCTTGTTTAAATCTCTTCTTAGACTTCACTCTCGCATTTATGCCTGTGGCTTCTGCACTCATCAGATGATATCATTAATGATAAGTTTCTCTTTGTTTTATAGATTCAGGAAAAGATTAACCAGCTTGACCAGTCCTTGGACGGTCTACTGAGAACATTGGAACACAGAAGAAGTTTGCATGAGAAGAACCTGGAGGCTCAGGTGAGGCTGTTTATTTGTTGCAGTTTGTAAAATGTTGGAAATTTATTTTCAGCACTAACAGTGTGCAGTTTCTGGAAAAGTCCAATAGCAGTGCCTTGTATGAAGAATTAAGGGAAATGTACCATAGTATATTAACCAAGTAAGATTTAGACTGGGGACTCTCCTTAATTGCAACTTTTTTGAAGATTAAAAACTGGTTTTGAGTAATAAACGTTCCAGCTGTCCACTGATTATCATAAAGAAAACATAGTATCCTATTATCTGAAAGATATGCTTCTTAACTCTTTAACCCCGGAATTTTATTTCACGTTCAGACATAATTTTTCAGTTTATCAATAGGCATCGGACGGTGGCAGCGTCCGCTCGGGGATATGTGACCTTTCATTGGACGGTGCCACAGTCCGCTCGGGGTTAAAGAGTTAACAAGTTGCAATTAAATGAAGTCAGTTATGTTTGTAATACTACATATTACATATTTAAATAGATCTGTTATAGATAGCAGAAACAAACACTTTGTCATTGTTTTTCAGTTGTTTTCTTTTTGGTCAGATAAAAGTTCTCAGTTGATACTGTCTCCCTTAGAGCTGTCACTCTGCACTGTTAATGGTCTGTTTCTCTTTAACATTAAAATTTGTTATCTTCTGTTCCCATCCTGTGTCATTTTACCCCAAGCTGACTGCAATTTGCTTTTCTTTCCACAGAGACTTCGCCATGAGATTGAGCAGATTGAGGCTTGGATGACCTTGAGAGAACCATTAGTCAAAGGAGGCAAATACGGTGACTCTATTCAAGAAGTGGAAGAACTGATGAGGCGCCATGCAGACTTTGAGAAGACAGTGGATGCCCAGGAGGATAGAGTGAACAATCTATGCAAGGATAAGGTGGGTTTGGAATAGAAATAGTGCTCATTTGTATCTGCTAAGGGCTTCTTCTCATTCTCTTTCTAAGTCTTGGACATGTTTGATTATACTGATTGTGCTTTAAAACAATAAAGATATTTGAAAGCTGAATCTTCTTCCTCTACTATACATAAACTGTTCCTCAGGTTGACAAAGCTGTGAAGGAGCAGAAGCTTCTAGAACAGCAGCAGCAGGTGGAAGATGAAGCCAGGAAGGAGAAGGATCGACTCGATGATCTCCGTAGGAAAGAGCAGGATAGGATATTGGAGGTATGTTTTAAGATTATGATTTGGAATTACTTCAATAATGGCCGAAGTATGATAGTTGCTGCTGTTTTGCCTTTTGAAGTAGGCCCTCTTGAGATTTAGATGTGTTTGTATGTTTTTCTAAACAAGTGGTAGTTAGTAGTTGACTTAAAAATAAATGTCTCAACTAAACTTTAATTGTGTAATAGGTGAAGGTCTGTTTTGTGCTGTGATCTTTCTCTTAATTTCTCTGTTCACTGTTCAGATCAGATGTGAAATTAACTAGCATAAGAGTTACAGGTCTTGATCACGACATGAAAAAAACCAATAGTTATGAGTGGTTGTGCTCCTACTTCATGTCTTACGACTGTGAACTACAAAGGTATGAGAATGGAGAAGGATAATGGATGGCAGTAGAGTTGTCAAAGATAGTTTCAAAAGTTTTCACAGGTGTCTCTGCTTGGCTTCAACACTTTGGTGCTTATGACTACACCATGTGATGTTTGTGAATGAAGATGGTGTGCATTGAGTCAGTGTGCCGTGAAGAGTCAAAAAAAAAACTTTTCACCTTCTAACAGTTTCTAATTGCCAAGAGTAATCTCACTATCTTTATCCTTTACCTGAACACTGGAACATGGATATGTTCATGATCTGCTGAAGTTACCACTTGGGGAGAAAACAAAAACATTATCACTATATTGTCTTTTATAATCAACTGTTAATAGCCCACTGTTTGGTAGATATGGGCTGCTAGTAGCCTTATTTTTTATTTCAGTTTTGTGTATGTAGCCAGCTGTCTCTGTTTTGCTAATAGCATGGTACACAATGATGAAATAAATGCCTTAAAAAAACTGTACAGTGTGAATCACTACTGCATATTTATTTCAAACACAGCCTACTTCATTTGCACTAACTAACCCTTTTTCCCAACTGAAAAACCAAGCTAATGTTTAACTCTTAATCATTGATCTAAAAATGTCAGATGATTATGAATTATTCTCATGTCTGAAATGCAACTCAGACGGACTATAAATCTGACCATCTCAGACTTCTAAAACATTTTTATACTGCTAGTCTTCCATCAGTCCCAAGAAACTTTAAGCAATGCACAATCACTCATAAACATATATGGAGTTGGTACTTTTCAAGCAAGGAGAAACAAAAATTTGACTCATTCAGGGATTTGAGATGGTTAAACTTATGTTCAGCCTGAGTTGTACTTTAAGGCATGAGCATGAAGTCAAAAAACTGACTTCATTATCTTACTTAACCCTCTTCCCCCATCATTCACAGGCCCAGCAAAGCGTATGTTCATTAGCTGCTGCTTTCTGCCTCGTAACATGTAGTGTATAGTTCTATAGGGCACTGCTGTTTTTTGTTCTGTTTCATCATGAACTGTTATTTTTATAATTTGCATTTATTAATCAAGATTTTATTGCTGGTTTTATTTCCAAATCTCTGTTGTGTATTTCTCTTATGGCATTGGCTTTGTCATTATGATACTGAACTTGTTGATGTAAGTTGAATATTGGGCTGAAACTGTGTTATACACTTTATGTGGCACATATTTCCTTCATCTGGTCAAAGTATAATGTTAAACAATCCTGTTAGATATATTGGAATCAATTTTTCTGCAGTGAGATTTAAGTCCTATCAGATATATTGGAATCAATTTTTCTGCAGTAAGATGTGGGCATAATATGATTCTTGGCATAAAGTTAAGGTGTGGACCCAGATTGTTAATACCCTCTAGGTTTTGCATGAGGGAAGATTAGGTGCTGTTTTTGTCAGTGAGTACTGTCATAAAGCATAGTTTAAAACAAAACTTGGTGCATAGTGTTCTAGATCTTTGGACTATCTTTGATCAAAATAGTGACATAGATGGAACTGGCTTCAGTCATATGGATGCAGTACTGTTTACTATAACTTCTCAAGTAGCTTTGTTTCTTTCTCAAAGCTTATATTATGAAAATATAGTGCATGTGTAAGCAGAACTGACCCCAGTGCCATTGCTAATGTGCAGTACCAGCAATTCTCAGAATGTCTTCGTCTGTGCATTGATTTTATGAGTTAATTTGGGACTGCACCTTTGAATGGCAGCCAGTGTTCAAGAAAATATCATAGGGAAGCACCTCTATACAGAAATAATTTTATTGCTGGTGGCTAGAATAATTACATAGGTTATTTTAATATATTACTGAATCAGTAGTGGGATGCCCCAATAGGAAAAAAAATCACATTTACTATACATGTATAGCCTTTATGATATACTGTATAGCTCCAAAAGTATATGGTGCCAACACTGCACATTCTAAGCTCTAAGTCTAACAGATTTGTGAGAAAATATTACGGTTTGAGCTGCGACATTTGAAAGTGGCTCAGGAATCCACATTTATTATCTCTTTTAAATTTCTCTTCTTAACTATTAATGAAGAGTGACCACCCCATGCTGCAGCCACAATTCAGCCAGTGGGAGGTTAGGTGCAAGAAAAAAGAAAATTTCAGATTTGCTGTGAATGTTTGGTAGTGGACTGAAATGTCATACATCAGACATGCCTTGCGAATAGATCTGCATCTTCTTTCAGCCTGTAGATGTGATTTTAGTAAAAAATATTTGTTTTTAAACTTTTGGATTTTGCGATGTGCCTTTCACTCTGCTGCTATAGTTTTACCCAGATTCTGCAGTTGATGTGATGTTTATTATTGAAGCTCAGAATATGTGATCTGAATGTTGTGATGCTTTTCCCCATCCTTTCTGCATTTGTCATTGACTTCGTTTTGCATGTTTTCCATTGATTTGTTGTTTATTTGTTGTAAATTTTAAGGATATCTTTGGCACATGAGTCCTACAGCCAAGACTGAGATTTCTCTCAGTTCATACTTTCCTGACTCTGTGAAACTTCGCTACAGTCAACATCACTTAATCAATTCGTTAAGAGCATGGAAAAGTTACAGTATTAAAAAGGGGTGATTATCTAGTGACTTTTGCGTAGTTATGTTCTGATTAAGTGGAAATTTGACTACCCAGATTGTGATTAAACAGAGTCGACTGTAGTTTGCACCTTGGGAGCGGAAAATTGTGTTAAGGTAATGATAGACTATAGCATGGGTTCTGTTTATAGTATTCTGTCATATTCCCAGCTCTTCACTGGTTAGGGCCATGACTACTTCTCTTTGAGTTATTCCCTTTACCAGTTTGGATGCTTTTGTCTTTTGTGCTTTATCAATTTTAAACGACGCTTCCCATCCTCCAGGCAAATGGTTGTTGAGAATTAATTCTCCATGCCACAAAGCACTACCGCATTTGAATAAAGGCCTATACCTATTAAGTTTTGTACTTGTGCTGAATGAGAATTTACCATATTCTCTGAAATATTCACCACTTGCATCTGGTGCAATGACATTGATAGTTCCTTGAAGTTTGGTGAACACAATGAAAACTCTTGTCTTAGAATTTCAGAACAAATTTGTCTCTGAGACTGAAAACAAACATTTTTATGTTATTTTGATACTGTCTACAATATTGGAATTGAACTTTTGGCTGCGTTTTATGACAAGTCAGTGAGTTTAATTATTTGAGTTTTCTTTTTGCACTTTTGACATCAAATCTAGCACTCTTATTGGGGAGAATTTTTTTTTCCTTTTAATCTGCACGGTATTTGTGAAATTATATACCCGGAGTGTCACTTACTTGTTGTCTGTTATTAAAAAAATAAATAAACTGATTTTTAGTCAGAGGCTTCACAGCAATTACCGAAATTCATAAGAAAGTGGTAACTTAGTAATTATTTCACTTGATTGATTGTTCTAGATTTGTTGCATTGACAGAGGGTTAGCTTGCTTAACTGAAAAAAACTTGAGATTTTTATATTATCTTAACCTCAGCTTATATTTATCATTATACCACTGTCATAGCCTCGCGGGTTATTATCTCACAGCTTGTACTGTTAATTATTATGAGTAACTTCAGGCGTAAAGGATCCTGATTCATCATATCAACTATTGACATGTTAACAGTTGATGAATGTAGACTGCTTAAATTGAATGTCATCATGTCTTCTAGGTGGTGGAATAGGATGTTGTTGCTTGCTGTTCAGTCTTGTAGTTTGAATACTGTCACCAGGGAAATGGATAATTGTTTCCCTTGGGAACTGTAAAGGCATTCATTGACAATTGCATATGCCTTTACAGTGCTCACAAACAGCCTGATGCCTTTTTGTTTCAGGGTGTTTTAATGAATCACCTGAACCTCATTATTTTTTAAGTTTTCTGTAAGTGTTTCTGTTGAGTGACCATCCAGTCAAAATATCCTTGTTTTAACCTAGTTGCTGGGGTTGGCAAAGACTGTTTTGAGGAATTATGTATACATGATATTGTTTGGTTGTAAGAGCTGCTTATATACAGCTACTCACAATATTGTAGTCTTGCTGTAAGGTAATTCCATAGTATTCACTGTCTTCTTCAGCATTATCTGGTGATAAGGCCACTTTATATCATATACTGGTTAATAATTACAGAATCTACAAACTTGTGCATTATTCTTTATCTCAACTTCAAATCTCCAAAGTTGAATAAATTGTTTGCTTCTTCATAAAAGTATAAGACTATTGTTAAATATCATATATATATTTTTGCCAGAGTAGGAAAATGTATTGATCTAAACAAACATCACCGGGATCCTTTACGTCAGTTGTGACTCTGAGATATTATGAGGGATGTTTAGTTAAAAGCTTAAACAACTAATTTAATGTTCTAATTTGCTATACATATTATTAACATTGTACTCAATGAACTAATGATACTCAGTATTTATTAGCATGAGATTCAGTCACATAATTAGCATTGGTAAATCTGTATGATGCTAAGTCACAGCATGAAACTGTGTGGACAGAGGGGCCATATGATTGATTTATATGATTACCACGCATGTCATAGAGATTATTTCAAATACTAAATTATTTTAGTTCTTGGGAAAAAAATTAAGTCAATAAAATGCATGATGGGGTTTGCAAATGTACCAGTATATATTTTGAGGAATATTGAATTTCTGAATCCTGACTTTCACTGAGTTTGTTCATTCCTCAGGAGAGGCGGAGAGAGGAGGAACAGAGAAAAGCCAAGGAGGTTTTGCTGCGGAGGCAAAAGGAAGAACATGATGAAGAAGATAGGAGGTATAAACATTTTGATAGTATTTGAATTTATTGTCATTTTTGCTTTTCTCCTAATACTGACTCATTGGTTGATGTAACTCAACAGTAAAATAGATTCAAAGAAGGTTTCTACATGTTTTCCGATTATGTAAGAGAAATGTTTAGCTTGATTGTAACTGGTCTTTAGTGTTTTAAAGTACATCATCAGTCTTCCACCCTAAAATGCCTTTGAATGGCACTGCACCTTCGTTTCATGAATACTTGGCAAAAGATGTATGTCGGCATGGAAAATTACATCATCTATTTTGACAAAAGACATTTCATTCCATGAAAATGAAATTCAGAGAAAAAGAGGATTCCCTGGAGCCTTTTCAATGGGGTAAAGAGACGTCATTTCTTATAAAATTTTTATGTCTGTAAATTGTGAATTGGAGCACAGTCATCAAAACTGGCCTAAAATTTTGAACAAGATGACACCAAAATGTGCTCTTGAAATACTATGTGGAATTCAGTCTTGCGAGACATAATATATTTTATTATTATCAAATTTATGTGAATTAGCTGTATAACCCAGTTTTCTTACATGGAATCAAGCCCATTGTATTGTTTCTATGACACATTCATCATCATCTTGTCAATGTGGCTATTCCAGGAATGAAGACAAACTGGACAGGTCAACAGTGAAGAATCTCATAGGGCGATCTCAAAGCATCAAGATGACTGTCCGGCCAGAAGGTTCCAAGACAGACGTTCAGAGGGCAGTCAGTTTCCGTAATCGTAGCGAGCAACCCACCTCTCCCACAGTGACACTACAAAAGGCAGCAAACTTCAGACAGGTCAGCCTCAATATCTTCTCTTAAGACTTAAAATTTTGACTTTCCAGTTTTACAAAACTGTTAGTAAAGAGATAATGTCATTTAGACACAGCTTAAGACAGAACTTCTCAAGAAATTGTATTGCCAAAATCTTTCCCCTGTGTGCTTGTTTACATACATGCAAGGGTTATTTGCATCCGCATTTACTGCAGTTCTTTAGATACTTGTGAGTGGACTTTGCAGCCTTTGTCAGTGCAAAGCAAAGTGGAGTTCATCTAAAGTGAACCTGTTAAATTAAAACTTAGTTTATGTGAATGCATTCTTTGTTTCCCATTTGTTCCTTCTTTGCCATATGTAATGGTTGAAGTGAACCCCTCTAAACTTGGACACATATCTCTGTATTCTTGAAGTTCAAAGTGATGGACTCCACTGCATTCATTATTTTTAGAAAAATAAACTACATCTAGACACATCTCAAGAGCATGAAAATTGTTGTGATTGAAAAGAATTGCACTTACCAGTTACACTGACCAGTTATAGAAAAAAAATCTAGTACATGTATTCTATTATTGAAAAATGCTGTTATTAAATGGAAGTTGCAATTTAGTAGACCAAGCTGAAGGTAATACAACTGTATCATTTTTGTTTGTTAGCACAGACACATGTTGGAAATGTTGTAAGAGGGTGGCTAGTCAGTAAAGGCGATGAAATATACAAATCAGCACAGCTACGAGAAATACAAAAAGAAATGGCCAGATCCAGAGAACGGCTTCAAAACTTGTAACAATATTATTGCAAGAGAATAATGGTAGAGTTAATTATAATACATTAGACAAATTGTTATGCTGTGGATTATGTATTGTAATTCAATTCAGTTAGCTATATTTGTCAGGAAATGGTAAAATGAAGGTAACACTGAGTGTTAAAGATTTACATTCTGACCATGAGCTAAGTTAGGCTGGCCACTAGTAGTGTTGTTATTTAAGTGCTTTGCATTGTTTTCCAGGGAAGTCTAGAGGATCGACCAACCTCAGAGGACGAGACATCAGACCATGGGAGATCACCACCCACATCACCAACAGAGGAAGCACCTTCTTCTCCGCTTGCTGCTGCAGACACCACCTTGCCATCTCCTGGGGATGACTCATCACTACACGAAGAAGATGATAGCCCTGCCCCTGACCTCCCAAATGCTCCGCCCCCAGTGTCAGCCCCACCTCCACAGCGCACTACCAGTCCCACTCCAACCTCTCCCTCATACCAGAAGAAAGGCGGTTTGTCTCCTCCCCTCAGCCCAACTGGCATGATGCAGAAGAGAGTAGACCTTGTGAGTATAATGGTGGAAAACCAGTCATCTGAATCAAGTCACTTCCAGCATGTGGTTATAGTCATAAGCAGATTCCGGATCTCAGAAATAGACAGTTTGCAAACTGGGATTATCTTTGTGCTTGCTACAACCAAATACATCCATCACATGACAAAGTTTAAGCAAGTCACAGAGTCATTGGTTAAAAAGCTGTACCAAAACAGTTTGCCTTACTCATGACGTGTCAATGGCACTAGCCTAAGCTTTTTGCCTGGAAGAAGGTGGATTGGCTGAATCAATTCACAAAGTCAAAGTAAAAAGTTCCTGTGCTCCCGGAACATTCACTGACATGGAACTTGCAATCTGATTATAATTAAGACAATGTGCTGCTTGTCTTGATATCAAGACCACAAATTTAGGTCATATTTCTTAAAATTTGATGTTTGTATTGGATGATTTGTGCTGTAGACTTATTATGTTGTGCTGACTCAAGATTTTAATTGGAAAACCCTTGTAGAGGAAGGTGAGAAGAGTTCTGTGTCTCTTGATGTGGTGACTTGATGAAAGTTTGAGAATCACAGACCATTCTTCGTCGCTTGTGTGAAAGGGAGTTGTGTCACCAAATGGCATATATTGTACATTACTGCTTTATGGATCAGGATATTGTGACCCTTTTTTCTTAAAGTTGTTCAGGGCTTAGATGTGCCATCAGTGTAATCATGCTACTGACTTTGAAATGATAAACTCTTCAACATCAGATGTTTCATTTCCTTGAAACTTAGCACTGGTGACCCAGGCTTTTGTGAGTGTGACTGACCTCTGCTTTCAGAGTTAATCTATGTTGACAAGCAGCACAGTTGAGATACCCGGTCTTAAGGTTTATAACTGGTTTGTGTTTCAGGTAAAAGAAGAAAGCAAGAAATCGAAGAGAACCCCAAGTTTCAACATCCGTAGGCGGACACGCAGCTTCAAAGACAAGTATAAACTCCCTGAAAACCTGCCGCCTGCAGAGCTTGAGGAAATGGTGGAGCGCAAACAAGAGCTGCAGTCTGGTGGAAAGAAAGCCACCATTCGCTCATGGAAGAATTTCTACACCGTCCTGTATGGGCAGTTGTTATGTTTCTTCAAGGACAAAGAAGGTTCATAATTGGTTGTTGTGAGATTACTGTTCAGTATTTATGTGTCAACATGTATCTAAACTGTACATTTTGATAAATAATTCAGTAGACTTAAACTTATGGAACATGTTGTAACCACATCTTTATCATCATTGCATTTCAAATTGAAGACATATTACAAAAATATCTGAGCTTCATTCTATAGAACAGTGAAACATTCTTTTTTTTTGCATGTTATTTCATCACATCTCTTTCAAAGTTTTGACAGAGCAGAAAACAACTGCAGTTAACTAAATGTATGTTTTTCCAAACTAATGTAACGTTGAAACTAATATTGAATTTAAAAAGTATCTGAACATGTGGATGATTTACTGCCCATCTCACGAAGGGGCATATGCGAGGATTTGAGTGTGTTGAGCTGAGACTACTTTCCAATAGCTCAAAGTGAGATCTATGTTTTCACAAAGTGGAATATCAGTAGCTCTAATAGTTTCAGAGGTATTAAACATTTACTGATTGGGTATTTGTTATTAATTGTAAATCTCCTTAGTAAGATGGGCAACGTATTGTTTTTGCATGTGTTAGGGATGAAATGCTCAACTTTGATATTGATAATCATATTCCATTCAGGGAATATAAAGGTTTATTCCATGTTATATTTATGTCCTTGTCATTTCCTACAGCCTATGCTGAGGGCCAGGCAGCCGCACCACCTGTCAACATCCACCGATCCATCAGTGAAATTGCCTCCGACTACACAAAGAAGCAGAATGTTTTACGACTTAAACTTCATGATGGTGCAGAATTTCTCCTGGAATTTGCCAGCCCTGAGAACATGAAAACATGGCACACAAAGATACAGCACTTTGCTGGTGAGTTCAGTTGAACTTATGCTTATAGTATGGCTTTGCTTCAGTATGTTGTGATAGTTAAATCTGTTATTCATCTGGTTCCTATGTTCAGTCAAAAACTGGATGTCCTATGGACAGTGAACTGAAACTGAAATTAGAAGTACAACATTTCAGCTTGCTCTCCTTGCAGGAAATTTGTAAGTGATAACATCATAATTGTGATTTTTGAAAGGAGAGAGTAACGAAAATTATGAGTACTATTGAAATATATGTGGATGAGTTGCAGTGAAAGAAAGGATTCTAAATTTAAAATCAGTGGTAACTCATCTCAAGATAGAAGTGTGGACCACAGCAGTGTTTGAATACTTTCTTTTTACTAAAATTCAGTCTGCAATGTACACACAGCTTGAAACTTGTTATTATGTTCCACCACGTAATAATGCAACAAAATTCGCAAATTAAAAGAAGACGTTCACAAGTCATTTTTCAACATTGTTGAATTTACACCCTTATGTTTCCAAATTGTTTGAAATGCTCTTTAGGTTCTTGTTGTCTAGCAATTGACAGCTAAACAGAGTAGCCTCAGTTACTGCTTTCTCCTATGTAACATAAAACTTATTACCATTTCATGCACACAATACATTAAGAGTGGTTTTGTGAAATGAATAAAATTCATAAGGTATTATATTTTTGCATATCAAAGATGCAAATTTATCAGATATATAGTATTGTGAGCAGTAAAGACCTTGAGATGAAACTGACAAAAACAAAGCTTAATGACCACATAACATTATTTCATATCACCACTCATCATGACAACTTTACATATTCATTTTTCCCATTTAATAATCATACTCTCATAATGAACTCATATAATCCAACTTTCAAATACTTGCACGAATCATTAATGTATAACCCTTTCAAATATTTACATCATTAATCATTGTTTTATGAATTTCATGCTGAAATATCATGAGGCATATGAAGATACTTTGAATAGGTTTACTGAGAATCTTAGTAAGGTCTAGACCTACTATTGCAGTTTTTAATATCATTCCTTTGCACATTGCACATTCTTAGGTGTAGCCTATCTCACTGCCATCACAGCTGTAATCGTCCATAACCCACTTACGTTTTCAGAGCAGGAATCCATGTTGGAAAATGTGAATCTAGGTCCACCTGAACTGCCAGCCGAGGAAGGTGAAGATGGAGTCATTTATGTTTGATTGACTACACACGTGTCTGGGTGTCTCTTATTTTGCAATAGATCTCAGTGCTTGAATCTTTTTTTTTTTTCTTTTTTTTTTCTAGCATTTATGCATTTTTTAAAATTCTCTCCTCTCTTGGTTGGGATTTTTCACCAGCACATAGGCAGTAGTTGCTGTGATGTGATGCAGTTCATGCTTATGGTTTGTGATTGGAGATTGTTTTTAACCAAGTAATATGCCTCTGGAAAATGTTTGGAATTGACTGATGAGTGTGCATTAATAAGTAAAGAAAGAGAACAGTGTGATTTTCATAACTCAAGGGTATAATCATGAAAAGGATGGGGGTGAAATTATCTACAGAACTGGGAAAATATTCATGGATGGTATTATCTATGCAAGATTTCAGACTAGGATACTAAATTCCCGACGCAATTCCTGTTTCATTTTGATAATGCAATATTCTGAGCACTTAATAGAGTTGGTATCCAGAATGTAAATAAAATAGAAGTAGACTAAATGCATGATAAATATTTTACTCTTCGATTATTTTTTTCTTGTCTTGCAGCATTTTAACTTTTTTTTTGTTTTGAGTTGGTCTTTCAGCCAGTCATACTTTCTTTGGTTCCATGAATCATTTTTTTCCAATTTTTCAATTTATTTTTTGTCTTATATCTTTGTATTTTGAATTCGAATTTAAATTTATTTTGAATATGTTTTGGCACAATATATGTCTTAAAAATACAATTTGTAATACTGTAGATGCTATTTCTTTAGTGTGCACTGTCATAACATTCATTTTTCCAGCTGCTGAAGTTATTGCCAGCTATCAGCTCAGCATATTTGTTTATTTCCATGCCTGCTATGAGGATTGCATATTTATGCATAATGTAAACTCCGGTCATCACACTTTTGTTGATAGTGTCAATAAATTTGTAAATATATAATATGTGGGTGATTTGGTTGTGTTTATACAGTATTACAAATGATCTAAGTTCCACCGTCCCTGTGTGTTGTGATCCTATATTGCCGTTTTAAATTCTAATCATTACCCTCACCCTGATGTGCCAGTGACCCACAATATTTTTTTCCTTCTCCCCTCCATCAGTTGTCTCCCTGAAGCCATATTTAATGATCTTCCACCTCCTTAAATCATTCAATTTTTACTACCCAGATACAAGTATGATCCATTTCCAAAGAAATCTTATATTTGTTTCTCAGAGGCCATGAATAGCAGACCTATAGGGTAAATGCCAATGAAACGTAGATCAGAAATGATGAAGAAATTCCAAAGCCTGAAATGTTGGCAGGATAAAATTTGAAAGTATCTAGGTGGTGATAATGATAGCTTGTAAAAGAAACCGTGCAAGTCATATTGTGTATCTCTTTTGTGAAAGCCTCCAGCCAAAACTTTAGATATGGACAGTGTTTGAAAACGAATGGGGTGTAATAAAATTTGAAAAATTGTCAACAGTGTAATGAATTTTGTGCAGTAGAATATGATAAGGGCATGAAAAGGCAATATTGACAGCTGGAGCATACTGTAAAATGCTAAAAAAAAAAAAAGAAAGGCACGTTTTGGTTCATGTAGAATGTTGGTTTGTTCTTGGTTGCACAGTTGATAGGATGGTTTCATCATTATCCCATATAGATATGATCACAGGTCTGCTTTTAGAGTGTCTGACAATCTGATGTTATTTCCACAAGCCATTTTGACCTTATGATAGAACCGCACCTAGACCTTCAACTAAATTTTAGCTCCTTTCTCCTGTTGACCCATTCTCTGTCTTTCTATTCTGAACTTGGAATGCAGTATTAAGCTTTGTCTATGAGGCTGTGTTCAGCTTTCTAAGAACTAACATTGGCCTTATTCCATGCTGTAGTATTTCCTGCTATACACTGTCCTGTTTGTGGTCATCCCTTAAGTTTTCCCTTTTGTTCTGATTGATGTTTATTGCTGGAAGGAATCAAATTTTTCTTCATGTACAAGCAAGCCATAGTTCAGTAATCAAAGATTAGGGAGTGATAATTTCAAGTACATCTTTTGCCTCTTGTATAGGGAACAAGCTTATTTTGTTCTTGCTTTATGCTTGGCCAATGCTGGCTTTATGCTTGGCCAATGCTGGCAAGTTCTCATTTGTTCTGAGCTGTCACAGCAACTCATAGAGTGATGTGATTTCATATGAAGCTGCTTAGCCTATGCAATTGTCTTGCAATTTAAGGCATTGAACTTGTTTGTGCATGCTGAACTGGATGTTGGTAGTGCTCACTCTCTTCGAAGCTGTCACTAGCTGCCATCACACTAGCATATGCAGTGTAACTATCCATTATTTAGCCAATGTTCACCATTATGCATTCATGTTCTCTTTACCTGACTCATTTGTTCATGAACTGATGGTTCCTTAGAAATCAGCAGGTAGAGCACTAGATCTCATGTATTGAAGAACACACTTACTAACAGAACACTCTTGAAAGAACACTTTTAGTCTGCGTTGATTTATTTTGAAAAATGAGGGGTTCAAAGGATTAAAAAAAACAACTTCTGTCAGTGCATAGCCCAGACCTAATTACTGTAATAGTATTCTTTCTATACATGCCTCATCAGCTGCAGTGTTTTGAGCTCCAAAAAGTGGGAGGCAAATGGTCCTGATAACTCAATGTTTTGCCCTGTCAGCTCTCATGTCACTTTTACAATCAGGAATACAGGGCAGGCATATCACCTAATGGCTTGTCTTTGCCAACTGTTTTTGAACAAATTGAATGATTCTATTTGCATAGCCCCTTGCCCAAAAAAGTCAGATTTCTGTTATTTACTAGAATAATTTGGTATGTCTGCTTTATGTAGACCCTGCCAAAGGAGACAGTAATTAGTGGCATTATGCTAGTTTGCATGATAGAAGGGAACTACATTACTGAGTAGAAAGAACTATACTGTCCAGTAAATGTCAATCTGTGCTATTTGACATTCTATGGACCATCAGTTCCTAAACAGATCTGTGAAGTAAAGAGGAAATGCAAAAAAATGATGGCTATGGAAAATATTGGCTATATGGGGAGAGAGTGCAAAGTCACCCGGGGCTTCCTTTGGTTAAGACAGCACAAACTGTCATTGACAAATTTGTCAGATCTTTCTTGCTACTCCAGATATTCTTTGCATGTTGAAGTAGTGACTTTCTCAAGCTTTGGTGATGCACTTAAAAGCTTTTCTTCAGAGTGCCTTCTCTGTAGTATCTGCTTGAATGGAGTTTTATTTTTTCCATAAGAAATACTATGAAGCAAATGATTATCACATTTTAGTATGAACTGGTCATCATCCACCTATACCTGAGTATTTGTGATTTTTTTTTTTTTATCAGTTACTTTTTTGTCAAAACCCCTTGCATTATTTAAGATGACACAGCAGAAGCTATTTTGATCTGTAGGTGAACAAAATCAGAATTATTTTAAGCTCCAATTTTTTTTTTCGCCTTTGCAGGAATTCTTTTCTTCTTTTGTCTTTATTTTTTATCTTTTCTTTGGTCTGTGCCTTAACCACCCTTTGGTTTCAGGACCTACCAGAACAGCAGGGTCTTGCTAATATATCTTTAGCTTAGTGGATATACTTATGCCAGCACATACTGATAGGGTTAACACTTAGGATGATATTCTGACATGCCACTTTGTCTCAGTATTGATATTTCTGAGTGTAACAACTCACCCAAGACCAGCACATGATACTCCAGCAGATTGTTATAGCAATCAGCCGTAAGGTGATTCATTCATTCTTGATAAAAATTAAATCATAGATCATAGGTTTTTGGTTTAAGCTAATGTTCAGAATACTGAGCACTACAAAAAAAAAAAAAAAGGAAGAAAACCAAAGCTTGTCTACATGTAGTGAAATGTTATGTAACTTGAGGAATAGAAGTAATACAGTTTGCACAGATCAGGATTTACTTTAAGGCCATACTTAGGCAAAGTGGCGTTTGAGTGCTATGGTAGGGTATCAGTTACACCCATTAAATTGCACTTGGGTCATGTCAGTGTTTGCCTTAATTATGCAAAAAAAAAAACGACCCCAATGAAGTTACTGCTGTCTTCACTGCACAATAGCTCACTATGTTAGTGGTATTGTTAATGGGATACAAGAAGTCTGCACCTGGGTGCCTTCTTTATGAAATTAAACATGATATAGATTTCTGATCTAAACATCACACAGAGAAAATAGACCTTTATAAAGAAAGATTTTGCTGCAGAGTATTATGTAATAATAATAATGGAGCAGGTTGAAACATCATCAAATGACACTCTTGAAATAACAACCTTTACTTTCATCTGTCAAAAGTGATTGGCTCAGTCTACTTATACATACTATACACTCATTTCACTGATGGACACAGTGTGAGTCAGGTTAAGGCTAATGTTGAATTATGACAAATAAGGCAAACATTGACTTGGAACTGCTCGTTCATGCAGGCAGTGACCATCTCACCAGCACTTAAGGTGATGCTCAGCTAGAGTAGTGTGGCATGGTAGCATCTACATTAACATTTAGAGTTAGTTCACCTATGATGAACAAACATAGCAATATACTTAAGCAAACCTAGCTTTCTTTTCAGAGTAAAATTAGGAGGGTGATTAGTGAATTGTTCAAAGGGGTGGGGGGAAATAACATACAAAGTAGTGAAGGAGTCTTAATATGAATGAGAAGGTGAAGCAGATCAGTTATAAAATCGTCATTTTCATGGGATTAATATATTAAATTATGTTTTTCTGTCATTTCATTGCATGCCTATTTCAGCATTTCCGTGATATTGTACCATTTTTACCTTAATTTGGCAGGCATTAACACTTTATGCCTGTGCTGCACAGTATGCGTTCAGCTTTTACACCCTTGACACTTTGTGTTCACCCTATCCTCATTGTGTTCCATCCTGTGCTCTCCCACCCTCTCAGATCTAGAGCCCTCTGAACAGTTCTCCGAACGCTCGGTGGACCATGGACCTAGCACACCACCTCGTGATGTCAGCCCTCCTCCTCCCTCTCACCCTCCTCCTTCCGACATTCCCTCTGATGCACGCCCTGCTTTACCCCCTAAGCCCCTTCCCAGGTCATTTGAACCTGCAGCAGAAATTTCAAGCCAGTCCCATTGGGAGGAGAGATCACCAGCCCACTCTAGAACTTCCAGTCTTCCATCCAACAACTCTGGTGGGTTGATTTGTAGACATTAAACATCATTCCACTTTTACTAGAAGTTGTTAAATTTATCATCTTTTTTTAGATGACAACTTAATAGTGCCATGAGTGAAGACCAATACATGATTTTTATTAATTGATAACTGAGGATTGTAGCTTCACACCTTCTTTAGCAGCTGTCACCATGATGTTAACAGTCAATCTGTCATCATACAGCCATCATACAGTTCATTGCTTCATTATCATATGCCTTCACAGTCTTGTGTTCATGCAAAGTGCTTCATTATTTTGTTTGAACCATTAGTATAATTATGTCTTGCAGTTGGTCAAAATGAGGCTGATATCACAAAGTAGGAAGTGAAATGTCAGGCTCTGGCTCTAAAAAAGATTAGGGTCAGCTGGTATCAAATTAAGGTTCTTGCAGATATAGAGAGTAGAATCATTTTTATACACAAAGACATTGATTTGATGAGCAAATGGTCAGTAATTGTGAATGAATTTGAGTTTTTATGAGGCAAATTACAGGAATTATGTAGTATAAAGTTGGTTTCCAATTGCAGTTATTTCAGAATGTTTTTCTAATGCATGGAATTATGTCCTGCCCTTCAAACAACTATGTGTTGGGTCAGAATGACACATAAGACCAATTTTCTTTTTTTTTTTTACTTAATGAAAGTACATACATCAAACTTTCGTGTTATATTAGTAATTTGATTTAGCCAGGAAACAACTTAAGCCTAATTTTTCATTTTGATTCGCTGCAATACATATGTTCAATTAATCACCCGCTTTATATTAATTGCTTCAGTTTACCACAAGATATTAAGTTGTTTTGTTTTTTTCAAATACATTATTTTGTAATCAACTGTAAGCATGCCTATTTTGCCTTGAGGGAAGAGGAAAATCCTACTTCCCAAGCTTCATGAACTGAAACAAATCCAACAACATACAATGATGTCTTCATTCATTTTACTGTCTTTCCTCAAACAGAGGAGGACTACCATCAACAACCATATGCAGACTATGAGCCTGGTCATGATAAAGGTAGAGGCATTTTAAGATCTTAAAACGCACCTATCCATCACACGCCTCATCTCATTAATCCAACTCACTGTGAGAGGGGAGAAGTGAGTTTTCATTACTGTCATATATCAACAAGATCATTTATTTTCATCTGGATGGAGGTGAAAGTTTTGAATCTTTAGTTCTGCAGTAATATCAAGTTTGATATTTATCNCATCTAGCAGATACTTTTCTCATTCCAAGCTCATTGGAAATAATGTTCTCCACCCGCTCTTCAGAGATTCCAATAGCACTGGCAATGTATCTAGTGGTCAGTCTCCTGTCATTCATTATCATGTCGTGCACACAGTCAATGTTTTCTTGGATTGTTGCAGTGGGAGGCCTTCCTGACCGGGGGTCATCTTCGAAGCTCTCTTTTCCCCTGTTATATTCAGCAGCCCATCTCTTGACAGTGGCAAAGGAAGGAGCATCCTCCCCGAAAGTATTGACCCTGTCAGCACGAATGGCTGTTGGAGTTAACCCCTTCAGATGAAGATATTTGATGACAGCTCGATACCCAGTTTTGTCCATTTTTGAAATGTTCTAGTAGTTACCGTCTTTCTGTATCTGCAAAATAAACTAAACAAAACGTTAGTTTCATATGAATGCATATATGGAGCACTAATATATAAATGTTAGTGCATGCCAAGTTTGGTCACGATTGGAAGCTTCCTTCCTAGTTAGGCTCAAAACGTTTCAGCCACCTCTCGTTTGTTTAGGGAACCTGTCCATTTTCATTAAAATATCTTCTCACTGATGTTTAGCCCACAACACAACAGTGTTGTTCCACACTGGTGTAAAACTTCTTCATCATAGAAAGTAGTTCATTGGTTGGTGTTGCTGTACACTTATTAAGAGCTGCTAACATCATAAATTGATCATCCCTACTCCACAAGTTCTGGAAGAGAATAGCATAAATAGTGATATTTCATGATTCATGATTTACACAGCATAGGTCTTTAAGACATCCTCCTCCCACCCACTCCCTCCACTTTCCTCTTTTGACTTGACTACTGTTAAGTTAGGGAAATGCTAAACAAACCACTAAACAAACCATATCTAGTGTCAAAAGGGATACAAAGACTGACATATAGCACTACCAGTACATTCATTACAGCACTACCAGTACATTCATTACAGCACTACCAGTACATTCATTACATTCATAATGTCATTTCAAACTTTTTATAAGCAAGATGTTATTCTGTGTTTGATTTCCAGTAAACATTGCCAGCTCAGTATTAGCACTATGAATAGTAGGTATAGCATTCCAACATGATGGCTTCTCAATAGAAGATTTTGCAACTTGTGAAAATGCAACCAGCTTGGGTTAAAGTTGATATCAGATTTTCTTTTTTTCTGTGACTGTTGTTGAAAAACCTTTTTTTTAATGAAAATGCTATATCTGAGAAATTTTCAAGTCACTTTTTCTTCTTGGCCTTAATCTTTGCTGTTGTTGGTGACACAATACTGAGCACTTGACCAGTGCACATATCACAAACAAGTCCATATTTACTNGTAAAATACCAAGGGGAAATGGTGGTGACCAGACACAATCTCTGTACGGTTACATACGAGGGGTGGCTGAAAAGTTTTGAGCCTAACAAGGAAAGACTTATACAGTAAACTTTATTTCTATTTATTTTTCAACATAGTCGCCTCGGAGGCTCACACACTTCTCCCAAGGATGTTTCAATGCTTCAACTCCGGTTAAGAAGAACTGTTCTTCAGCCACCTCAAAAAAGTCCTCAACAGCCCTTATGACGTCATCATTGCTACCAAAATGTCTGCCAGCTAATTCTTTTTTCAGGTTTGGGAAGAGATGGAAGTCTGATGTTGCGAGATCAGGCGAATAAGGTGGATGATCCATGAGTTCAAAGCCACAATCATGAATGGCAGTCATTGCCACAGCTGATGTGTGGGCTGGTGCATTGTCCTGGTGAAACAACACCCCCTTTGTGCAGCTGATGTGTGGGCTGGTGCATTGTCCTGGTGAAACAACACCCCCTTTGTGAGCTTTTCGGGACGTTTAGCCTTTATGGACTCTCGCAGTTGTCTGAGCTGATTGGCATAGTATTCCCCATTTATTGTCTGTCCTTGCTGAAGGTAGTCAATGAGTATGATGCCTCTGGAATCCCAGAAAACTGAAGCCATCACCTTGCCAGCTGATGGGACAGCCCTGGCTTTCTTTGGGGTTGGTGACAATGGGTGCTTCCATTGCTTCGATTGCTCCTTGGTCTCTGGCTGAAAGTGATGGACCCATGTCTCGTCCATAGTAACAAATCTTTCAAGAAAGTCATCAGGATCAGTTACTAACAGCTCCAGATTGTCACGAGACATTGTGAATCTGGTCCGCTTCTGATCTGCAGTCAGAAGACGTGGCACCCATCTAGCAGATACTTTTCTCATTCCAAGCTCATTAGAAATAATGTTCTCCACCCGCTCTTTAGAGATTCCAATTGCACTGGCAATGTATCTAGTGGTCAGTCTCCTGTCACTCATTATCATGTCGTGCACACAGTCAATGTTTTCTTGGATTGTTGCAGTGGGAGGCCTTCCTGACCGGGGGTCATCTTCGAAGCTCTCTTTTCCCCTCTTATATTCAGCAGCCCATCTCTTGACAGTGGCAAAGGAAGGAGCATCTCCCCCTAAAGTATTGACCATGTCAGCATGAATGGCTGTTGGAGTTAACCCCTTCAGATGAAGATATTTGATGACAGCTCGATACCCAGTTTTGTCCATTTTTGAAATGTTCTAGTAGTTACTGTCTTTCTGTATCTNTAAAAAAAACCAAGAAAACCTGATTCCATTCCTACATAGTTCATTATAATAATTTATTAAACTCTTGTGTATGGTATGAAAGAGCCTCTCTTTCAGTATAGTATTTTACTGAGTTATTTCCCTTCTGTGTACTTGTAAAGATTGGAAACTTGTTTTTTCTTCTTTCGACCCAGTAACATTTTGTCTTATTCTACAAACACCACTGTGATTTCGGGAAATTTCTTCCATGGAGGTTAAAGAACTTCTTTTGCCCGATCTTTTAAGCGGATGAAAAAGGGGGGGTCAACGGCCAAACTTTTTCACAAATCTCTTTCGAAAAAGGTCACCTCAAATTGTGGTTTGATCCCCAATCTTTGATTTGGCTGGTTTTGACTGCGTGCTAATACAGAGGCCTACTTACTTTCTTTTTGTATCTAGAAGGCTCAAATTGTACTTGAAACTTTAAAATTGGATGCTTTATTTAGATCACCAATCATTTTACATATTTCTACACCCTAACACTAGTTGGTAGGGCCCCCCAAAAAGGGGCATTTTTATATATTAGCGGATTAATTGAGTTATATAAAATGAGTGATTTGCCCTTCTAATAGGTGCCAAGAACCTAAACTCAAGATGTACTTACATTGTACAACTGCTTTGTGTTATCATTTATCACACGCAGACATTTTCCCAAACTTTTTCCGGATATGCTCATATAATGCTGTTCATTCACTTTGACTGTCATTCAATACAAATTTCATATAACGTGTCTTTTCCTTCTGTTTCAGTTACGAAGTCGCCCGTCAGGAGCTACTGGAGGAAGACCGATGTCTGATATCTCCGGACAAGGTGGACAACATGAGGACCGCCATGATAAGAAGAAAAGCCATAGCGTGTTTGGATTCCTCAAGAAGAAGAAGGATAAAGACCACAAAGAGCACAAAGAGAAGAAAGAGAAGTCAACACATGTCTAGAATACCAGCTTAAGTTAACCACATTGCTGTGTATTTTATATTTTATTATTTTTTATTTAATATGACGCATTTCATATGTGCCAGAGAGTCAAGGGTCATTTATTATTATTCCAGGGATTACTTGTGGCTTCAAGGAAGTGTTACTGAAGTGTCTCTGGATAACTGAGACTTATTGAGACATACAAATTGCATTAAGCAGTAACTTTAGACTAGTGACAAAATACACACCAAGCAGTAAAGTCCGTGGATAGTGCGAGTTATAAATACTTGATTCAGATTGCTGTTTGATGAGTAAGATGCTGTACAAGCATTTGTAAGGGATCATAGAACAAGTATGATTACTAAATTTTAGGGTGATACCTATGATAACCAGCATAGCTTGAAATAGTGAAATACAAATGTAGCATTTTTGTTTGTTTGTTTGTTCAAATACAAACTCAACCTACTATGATGCCATAGACCACAACATGTTTCAGTTCTTCTAAAGCCTCCTGGTATAGACTTTTTGTTGCTCAGGAGAGACTATCATCATTCCCTGTTCATCTTTGGTTTATCTGAGAGAGATCTTTTATCTCATGCCTATCAAAAACTTTATAAACATGATAGATATCTGAATAGTGGCACAAAGTGATTATACCATTGTGTGGTTCTAAGACTGCTACTTGATGTCTTTCTCCGAATATTTTTTTCTTTCTTGCTGTAACTTGTTTGGCAAAACGAACAATAACAAAGGCTAAATCTCATTTCTTATTAATGATCTGACTTAAAACCACATATCATATTCTGCTATTAATTGTTTAGGTAAAACATATACAAAAAATATTTATACTGTTACACTATGAACATGATAAACACAATAAACTCATTAATCTTCCACTTGCAGTTTAAATAATCATGTTCAAAGTTTCATTTGAAATGGATATATATACATTATATATATATATAAAATATGATTATTAATTTCAGATATGCTATATGTGTCATGTTAGTTCAATTATAAATGCAATGCAGCGTATCAAGAACTTCATAGTGGTTCTAATAGGTAGTCATTTATGATAGAATTCGACTGAACAAATGTATGTGGGTGTTTCTCAGCGAACAATAGGCATGTTACTGCATTGCTTTTCATAAGCTGATTCAGTGTTTGCAAATGATTCATTTATCTCTTGCAATTAACCACGACATGTGTTTTATATATATAATATTTATATATATTTACTTATTGTTATACATTTAACATGACAGAGCGTTCAATTGTTGACAATTATAATACTACATATAATGTAATGGATAATTTGTTTCTGGATTGAGTCTCAGACTTGTAGCTCATTTTCATGGGTTGTTTCACTTGTTGTTTTCTGTTTCTTTTCATCATCAGTGTCATCTAAGGTGATGTAGACACAGGGAGTATTTTCCATCTCAGATGATATTTAGTATAATATGAATGTGGCTCACAGTCTACTGTAGCCTAAATGTCAAAGACACATTAAGATACCACAGAGAATCACTTTTATAACTTTTTTAAAATTAATTTTTTTTATCTTTGGACTTTGGGAGGAAGATGATAGTTTTGACCAGGTGTTAATTAGCATAATGAACATTTGAATGCATGGCTTCAAGTACTGTATGAAGACTGTACATGAAAGACTGGTTAGTTTCACATTTCTACAAAACGTTGTGTATACAGACTCATATTTGTATATTTTGTACTGTGTTCAGACAACCTTTGGCTCATCTTATCATACGCAATCTCATTTGTATCCATTGTTCGTTTCTTTTCAAATATTTTTTGCTTTAGCTTCAACATGGTTATTGTAATCAGCTCTGTGTGCAAAGCGTGTTCATGTACTTAAAACAGCATGTAGATGGTCTATGAAATTACTACATTCATATGTATACTCTAGATATCATATCTTTAGTCTGGCATAGAACATTTATTTCTTTGCTAAAAAAATGGAAGTTAGGCTGTTGGTCTCCTGAAAGTAACCCCTGTTTGTTTCTGTTTAAATCCTGTTGTTCATTTTGAAGTTCGTCAGTGATAAATTTTCTACTTCTATGCATAATATTATCATTCACATTTGTTAGTTAAAGAGTTTAGAGTTCAACACTTTCCTTATGATATGATACATTTAACCATATTCATTTAGATTCACAGAGCAGGAGAACTTCATTTCAGATTGTCTTTCATTAAATTTGTGAATGCAGTAAAGAACAACTGTTTTGGTACCGCAAAGCCGTAAAAATTGAGCTATAAAAACACATGCAGTTTTGAAAAGTTGAGTTATATGCACAAAACACATGCAGGAAGTTTCTTAGAATCTCATACAATGAGTTGTCTGATATCACAAAAAAAGGTTATTATTGCATTTGTCTCAGATTGTTCCATGTTTAAAATATACAATAATCTATTTGGTTAAATCATAACGTCTTCTGTCGATCATGATGCAAAATGAAGAAATGATCTGCAAAGTTTATTATGAGAAAGGAATTCAAGTTCCTAATTAACTCGGTAAATTTATGTTTATTTTTTGCTGTTTTATATTTTGCATGAAAGTGGTATGTATTCTGGTTGCTGACCATCACTTTGCTTTTACACAATGGAAAGGACTTTTTTTAGAGACGGTAGATAAACTACAACTTTTGATAACCAACAATGTATGTTGGGGATTCTTGTCTCATATGTATAACAGTTTTATTCTTTTCAACCTGTCTGAAATTTTGAACTGGAGAGATGGGCAGACAGAATCTTTAACTGCTAGTTTCAGTGTAGATTATGCCTATTCAGGAGGTTTATGTAATATTCACTCACGTCTTTTGAATGATTTGTCAAAACTTCAGTTTACATCAATACCCACTTAATATCTGTTGACAGGGAACATTCCATTATGAGTTGGGAACAGTCGTCTACTCTGCAATTTCAAATTCACTCTATGCATTCAAATATGTTTTTTCTTTGTCTCTACACTGGCATTTTTTTCCTAACAGATCTACAAATTCTGTTTTTGTACGTTCTCAATGCATTCTTTGAAGGATAAATTCAGCCCTTATTCCTGTTTACATCCTCATATTTACTTTTTGCAATTCCTTACCAGTGCAGCCTTCCACACTTGCATTCCTGCAATACTGTTTATGTATTAATAAGTTAGTTTGCAAGCAATTTTTTCTCTCCCTGCATTAGCCTTTCATCAGCTGCTGTTCAGCTACACTTTAAAAGCATAGGACATGTTTTTAGTGGTATTACTGGGTGTGTTTTATTTGTAGCTCATGGATAGTAGCGAATTGTTAGCACAGTAATCTTGTCTTTGCAACATTGCCATTGCGGTTGTCATTGTTGTTATGTGGGTTGTTGTTGTTGTTTTTGTCGCTGTTGTACCCAGTGCAGGCTTTTATCGTGAAACCTTAACACTAGTATCAGATGTCTCATATTTTCATCCATAACACAAAAAGTGCATATTTTTTGTTTTGATTTTTTTTTTGTTTTGAGTTAAGTATCTTTAAGGATTCAATAAAAATATTATTTACAACTTTTAATGGACTGCAGGCTTTTTCATTTCTCAGAGAGTGAGCAAGAAAGAGAAAGTTGTGGAACAGGCAGGGATAATGAGTGAAAGAAGGATATATTACCAAGAAGGAATTAACAAATACATATTGTCGGTTTTCATATAAGACCAGCCAGACTGACTATACGTCATATATATATGTGGCCGCTCCAAAGCGAAGACTTGCGATATAAATTTCATGAGATCGTAGCATTGTTACCCTGTATGCATCAACACATACATGTTCTTATCGTTAACGGTATGATGAAATCGGCCAAACGCCAAAAAAACCGTATTCCGTTTTTTTACTGAAAAATAATGTCCACCTAAAGGCCCATCTTCCATGAAAATCACAGGGCTGAATTTTAACTAGAAAGTGTCAAAATATTACACTAAAGTTTTCGGCCATGTCTATCCGGCATGATGAAGTCGGCCATCCGCCAGAGCACCGCTTGGACGATTTCATCATGCCGATTATAGGGGCCTCGGCGTCGCTTGGCCGACCGGGCGCGACGGGGATCTATAGAATGAGAGAGACGCTATACTTGCGTCCTATTGTAAGGTGTCTGGCGGATTAAAATCCTTTGATCTATTGATCTTCGTCGAACGGTAGTTTCCTGTCTGGTAAGCCAGCTACTGTCTGTCCTACACGTTTATTTATTTATATATTTTTTAAAATTCAAAATCACTGTAAGATGATTTTTAAAAAAAAACAACGTAAAGGAGACTGCCACAAGGAAAGTTATTTAAAATCAAAACTCAAGATAGAAATTGCAGAAAGTGCACAATTGCTACTGGTATTTTAATGTTTGTGTGAGGGAACTAGGTGCAGTGATGGATTTATTGTACTTTATTGTTAATGTGGTTCTGTTTCCATTTCTCATTCTGGTGAAAATGGACTAATACAAGGACTGAATTTATGTCTGTAATAATGATGATGACGTTGGATGGGAGTCGGGGAGGTCATTAAACTATCTTGATACATGCATGTAACTTCAGCGGGTGTCGGCGACATCAAACGACAACAGTCGGGACAGATTTACTCTGGCCAACAGGTGGCCCGCTGATTAGGCAAACCCATTAGACTGCACATCAAAGAGATGAATGACCATCCTAACTTGTCTAGATCATTGTCCTTGGCTATGTCGCGTCGAAGATTAGAGATGAGCTAAACAGAAATATTCTCGCTTGATCAAACCGTCTGAAATTTAGTAAGGTTATGCCCTGAAAGCTGTATAAAAATCGGGCTTCACTCCTTAATTTCTGCTCGTCCACATTGACAACCTAAGTTTGTTCATTCTCATAAGCAAGGGATGGTTTACTCAATTCCTGCAGCAGTGAATCCCCTCAGCAATGCAGGAAGAATTTTGCAGTTGTCAAAAGAACTTAATTCCAATTCAGTTAATTCAGTTTCATGAGAAACATCAAGAAAATGAACATTTTCTAGATCTATCGCCGACAACGTCGCAAAGAGTAGTCACTGATATTCTTGTCAGTGACACTGTAAATGTGGATATCTCTGTGTCAGTTTTTGAAGAAATCTCCAGTGAAAATAAAAACATAATTTGTCGGATCTCATCCAGTTTCCATTCACTTTCAAATGATCAGTCAGACCTACAAACATTGATACCTAGTATTCAGCCTCAGCTAGAATCAGCCTCTACTCAACTAGATAATTTGACAGACGAGCACAGCATTACGGATGTTGAGAAACAACAGCCAAAAGGCGAGAGCGAATGGAAGCAGAACGCCAGAAAGCGCCGAAGAGATATGGGAAGTGAATACGTCAGCTGCGCTGGGAAAATAATGCCAGCAAAAACTTTGAAGGATCCTTGCTCGTGCAAGTCTAAGGACACTAAATGTTCAGAGTTTTCTTTTGACGTCAGGAATGAAATTTTCATTCAAATATGGTCACTCAGTTGGAACGAAAAAAGAAACTATATTTATGGATTAGTTGACAAAGCAGGTGTCAAGAGGAGAAGAATCGAAGGTACCGCTTCGCTTCGAGGAATGCTTCCTTTCAATATTCTTTGAAAAAGAATGGACA
>JAWQUT010000021.1:3686372-3700193 GCA_033807755.1 Ellobium chinense
GGGGGGGGGGGCCTCACTTGAAGTTCAGCTAATTGACAACATTATTATGTGCTGTTTAAGACCGTCGGAAGATGTTGGCAAGTTAGAGAAGAAAATTTTGAGATTAGGATCAAGTGCCATTATGCGATCAGGAGGCATCCCTGCAATCACTCGGGTAAATCGCACGTATACAATGATCTTCTTGCAGTCAAGTAGAATTAAATCTTTTATCCACCTGAAACATTGAACGGCGTGTGGTCGCAATGTGATGTTTGTGACTGCCTCTATGATCATGCAATGTAGGTTGCAAGTAGACTGCTGGGAACTTAAGTTTCATTTTGAAAAGGCAAGTGAAAACCAACCATTTGCTAGAAATTTTGAACTCGCATCACATTTCGTCGAAACATGACAAGAATTGGAATTTCCAGCGGATGTATCAAAGGATTGCACATCCCCAAATAGTCTTAGCTTATAATATCACCTAACAGCCTTGACCCATGTGGAGCCACCGTACGTGAAGAACACGAAATGGCTACGTGACGCTCGGCACGTACGCCTGGCATGGCAGTCAAGATTGCTTTTGGCAAACTTAAGTATGCAAACCGAAACAACGAAATAGATCCAATGGTGTTTTTTTTTTAGATTAGCTTCACATCCGCCTCAAATGTTTGTCTAATCAATTCATACTCTCCAACCCCAGACGTGGCTCTATTATTAAATATAATATTAAACATTATTGAAACGGATCCGGTCAGCAAACGTTTTGGGTCAGATTGCACGCAGTATCAAATTTGATGATCGTCAGCTGACAAGAATGCGCTGCGACGTTTTGTAATGTTCTTACCAAGAAAAGGCCGCTGATTAAAAAAAATAAAAAAGAGAGAACATTACAATAAATTGCATTAACATTTCTCACCATTGATCAACGACCAACAATAAATAACCTTTTTACTGTTCAGTGCCTACTGGGGCTGTTTCGCATGCTGTAGATGTACATCATCATCATCATCATCATCATCATCATCATCATCATCATCATCATCATTATTTCACTCTAATATAACTAAGGAGACGAATTCTTGTTACAAAGTTACCTACTTTCACGAAATCTGACATGCCACTGTTTTCGTGAAAGGCGAGTTGCGTCGCTGTTTATTTATTTTCTTTTATCTACGTAGGGAGGCTTATATTTTTTAAAAACAAAACTCTTCTTTGTAAAATTTCTTAGAATCGCCAATGGTTGTTTTAAATTTGTTGAAATAAAAAGTTGTCTTGCTTCTTCCGAACAGAGGTCACGGGTCAAAGATCGCGCCTCGCTTATTTATCTGTCGTTAATAGCACTAAAAAAATCGGTATCAAAAATAAGTTATTTCGAAGAATGGGCGTTGGTAGTAATTTAAATACAAGAAGGAGGAATTATTATTTTTTCGATAAGCCTTACCAGTCTAGTCCTTTATCTAATACAGAAAGTCTCTTTAGTTTCTTTCGTGCGAACCAATTTATATGATGCACTTAATAATTATGTCACAATGATAATCCATTACTCATAATGAATAAAATGTTACTGAACGGTTCGGTAGTTCTAGAGGTACGATGTGAATGTGCTGGAAAGATATACTTTTTATGAGTAGCCATCTATTACACATTCTGTATTACATGTGAAGAAACTAGATGTTGCGGGCTCAAATCCCTCCTGAGGAGGAAAAAAAATAAACAGAAGAACACTTGGGAGTCCTGACCTAAGTGTGGCCCATGGGAGTCCTGACCTAAGTGTGGCCCATGGGAGTTGGGAGTCCTGACCTAAGTGTGGCCCATGGGAGTCCTTCCCTAAGTGTGGCCCAGAGTGTCAGGAAGTCAAAAGACCGAAACACTTGTTGGACATCCTCATTGTTCTTTAAGATCGCTTCCTTCTCCGAGTAAGAGAGTTTTCTACTTATTTTTCTCTCTGTGGTTTTGAAAGTAGGCCTACGTGTGCTAAATATTAGGAAAATTTCATTGGAAAGTATGTTGCTCTAAGCACCAAACTCTCGGATTAAATAAATGTCGCTTAGTAAATTTATAAAGGATCGATGGTATGAGTATTCGGTGTCTATACTGCTTAGTATCTCTGCCATAATCATTATATTAGTGTAAAATGCAAGGATGAAAGTAACTTGACCAAAGTGTTTAATCCGATGGTAAATAAAAAAGACAGTGAACATTTATCTTTATTAGCACTTTGTTTATAAGGAATATGCATAATATGGAGTACAAATTTTTTAAAATTAATGATAAAGATAAGAAGCTGAAGGACATACATACTCACATCCACACAACTCCCACGCAAATAATTTCATTATATACCATACATATAGTGCAGTGGGAAAACGCATCACTGGTAATAATCTTCCACAATAACTGTAAGACCTCACACAATCAGTGTGTCAGCTATACATAATTATTATGTAACCCCTTGACTGCGCTTTTGGCAGTACGTCATGAAATTAGGGGAGAAGGTGTGTGTGTGTGTGTGTGTGTGTGGAAGGGGNGGGGGGGGGGGGGTTCCAGTGCACTGTCATGTTGTTGTACGAGAATGTCATGCTAAATCACCGTTTTGTTTCACTTATAAATGTTTGACACAATCGCAATTTTGAATAATTGAAAACAGGTTGTTTCTATTTTTAGCGAATGACGACATGTGAGAGGAAGGGAGGAATGCTTGTAGCAGCGAAGGAGGTAAAGTTCACTGCCAAAAATAGGAACAATAGAGTTGTACAGTGCTATGTGTCAGCTCCTTGCAAAAGACTGAGGGTTTTGTTTTTTTTTATTAGTAGAAACAGTTTTGTGTAAATGTAAGAACTAGTCTCTGGGGCCCAGTGCTTTACCCAACAAGAATATCATTTTAATGATACATCCTTACGTGACGAGAATAAACTTTTTTTAATAGGAAGGGACGAATGATTTTTTATTTTTGGTCTTGGGGAGGGGAAGGGGAAGAAAAAGTGAGAGGGCTAACGTAAACAATGAGCTATACATGGTCTAAAATGATGTAACTCTTACATATGGCTTTGAGGGTTCTAAAA
Organism: Ellobium chinense; assembly: GCA_033807755.1. Taxonomy (NCBI): domain Eukaryota; kingdom Metazoa; phylum Mollusca; class Gastropoda; order Ellobiida; family Ellobiidae; genus Ellobium; species Ellobium chinense. The sequence continues at coordinate 3,689,414 of JAWQUT010000021.1, forward strand.
ACAACAACAACAACAACAACAACAACAAAAAACAGGCTTGTGTGTGAAGATATGAGAGAGAAAGAGAAAGAGCGAGACAGAGAGAGAGTGAGAGAGAGACAGAGGGAGAGAGAGAGAAAGAAAGAGAGAGAGAGAAAGAGAGAGAGAGAGAAAGAGAGAGATAGAGAAAGAGAGAGAAAATGCAGGGAAGTATGAGTGAGTGAGCGAATGATGGAAGAGTGGAGTAGATCAGCAAGCCCATGCATTGCTTGTTAAGAGCATATTTTCTACTGTTGTATTGCTCATTTATAACTGGATGTTGTCTAGGCTTACTAAACGTATCATTATTATCGCTACTGTTATTGTTACTGTTTAGCCCTTCCTGACACTCATTAGTCATAACCGCAGACATGTCAGGCCCATCCTCTCAACTGTTACAGGGAAAACACAGACGTTTTCGATTTTCAGTTTTCGTCTGGTGTCTAGACTGAAGGGTGAGTCACCGACCGGTTTCGATTGCACAATACCTATGCAAAGAATCAAACAAAGTACAATCAAAACGTGTTTCGAACATAATGTAGGAATGCAAAAATATTGCTCGGTTGATTCCAGGAACTTCACGTTTTTGACTAAGATTGTAATGTAATTCGTGTGCCAGTATTTCCTGGTAATGTTGCTTACTTCCATTCTCAAAACACCAACCCGAGGAATACCCGAAAGCGGCCGTGGTACACAAAATGAAGACACACTATTAGTGAACTGATAGTATAAAACTAGAAAATGAGGTCATTTTCCACTGCACTAGGAGAGGTATGTGCAATGCCGCATAACTTTGCGCACCCGTGGTAGTTAGGGGAAACCCCCAAACCATCAATTACGTTTCGCGTAGATGTCACTTCACAGAAGCGCAAAGTCACTCGGTATCATGCATGCGGCTCTATATCTTGTTAATTCAATTCCATTCAAATCAATTCAATTCTATTCCGTTCAGTTCAGTTCGGTTCATTTAGCTCTGGTACAAATGTACACCAGAACTAACAATATAGAACGTGCAAAATATACAATACATGGTTTATGAAAAATTTGATCAGCTATATTCTTGCCATGATAAGGTTTTGTTCTATTCTACGTTCTTCAGTTAAGTATCTATTTTCATCTTTATAACATAGTGATCACGAGATCAATGTCATCATTATGGCCATCTTTAAGGATGATAAAAGGCTGACTGCAAAATGAAAAGATAAAAATTGACAATTTAATCACTACGTAATCACAACAGTCTGCTCAGTGTTATCCACCACCATCACCACAGAATTATCATCACCATCATCATAAGTTTTAGTTTAAACATCATAAAATGTAGATTATAGTAATAATTATATCACTGGCAATTTAATATAGGTTATAACATAAAGGCTTCACTGCGATTAAAAATCATCATCCATCATCGTTATTACCGTCATCGTCATCATCATCATCATCATCTCTTTCTTCTTCTTGTTTTTCTTTTTGAGAACAACTGGTCCATGAACAACAAAAATAGTGGCAGTCGTTAAGACTGTTGTTGACAACACAAGAGAAAAAAAGAAAAAGAAGAAAAAAACAGAAGAAGAAGAAGAAGAAAAAAGGAAAAAGAAGAGGAAGAAGAAGGAGAAGAAGAAGACGAAGAAAAAGTACAACAACAACGACAACAACAACAACAACACATAACAGCAAGAATAAGAAAATATCAATAACAATGAAAAATTAGAAGCAAATTCAGAACAACCAGATTTGTTGGGTTCATAAAGTTTATGTATCCATTAAACTGTATTTACAAATTGTGCAATTGTTGTATAGTGCAAAATATAAAGACATGATATATTGGCTGGCACACGCTCTCTCTACTTTCTTGCACTGGCATGACCAAGAAGTGAGACATAAAGCATTATTATAAAGGCAGCAGAATAAAATAATCCTCTTTCCCACTAAACTCTCTGAGGTGTAATCTTTTACATCTCTTTGAACAGCAGAGAGGAACCATCCGGGAACTGCAGCTTTCGCTCAGTTTCCTCAAAGCGGTCAATGAAATATACAGCTGGCGAGATGAGAAGACAAGCAGACAAAAGGGTCCAAGCAAAATATTCGAACATGGTTCAGTTACTGACAAACCACGTTACCAAGCTGTCGCCCTTGTTGACAAAAAATGACCAGTTCCACAAAGCATTATGCAGATTTGGTTTCATTTTGGTCAGAATTTTAGACTTTCTTATAACGGGATAATAATCCATACAGGGACGTTAATCCTTTAAACCCTCATCGCCCACCCATGTACATTCTCACATTCCTATTCCCTCCTGGTAAAGTTATGACGTAAAGCTCGATTTTGGTGTTTTTTGTTGTTTTTTTTTTGGGGGGGGGGGGGNTTTTTTTTTTTTTTTGGGGGGGGGGGAGACAGGGTAGGGGGATTCTCGGAATACATACTTTTTTTAAGGTCACACCTAAATTTTGATATTTGGAGTTCAAAGGTTTAAGAACAGACCAATCTTACGAGAAATGACGACTATGTCTCTCCGTGTCTAGTAGAAAGGGTAGATTCTATTTCGTTTTTCCCGAAACCTCATTTATACAGAACATGATATTATGTGTCATCACAGACGATTTGTTTAAACGGATAAAAACTGTAAAATCAAACAAAGCTTATAAGGTATTACACAGAGACATGTTACACTGTGAATTATTTCTCTGAATATTATGTCTCGCTCTAAGCTGGCACAGTCTGCCTTTTAGGGAACGCATACCTTGACAAAAGGAGACACTGGACAAAGACCCATTTCAAAATCAATGACATGCATTATGAAGGGAGAATAAGTGAATGCCATTTTTTTTTTTTGTAAAGTGTGATTTTCATAAATCCACAAACAACAACAACAACAATAACAAAAAATCAGAATAGACACTCTAGAAAATGCGATTATAATCTTTCAAAAAAAAAAAATGTTAGCGTCAACTTTTCTAGAATATACTGGTATTCTCTGCGGAATATATCCGCGTATCTGGTCTAGAAAATGTGAGTGCAATCTTTCTAATTGTTGTAAGCACAGCCATAGATTTCTCATAAAATTAAATTGTCGAATAAACAGGAAGCATATTATAGTTTCATTACAAAAAAAAAAAGGCATTGTCAGTTAACATGTATACCATCCGCACTGCTCCGTGTTCACGGAGTTTAGAGTAAACCTACTTCTGTGAAATATGCCAGATAAAATCGAAAATGTAAGCAAAACTTCAATTGTTCAACGGACATGAGCTGCGACATTCCAGTCTCAATGCCGCATTACATAAACTGAATTCATCTTATAAATATATAGTTTTAGGGAGCTTCAGGAACAATGAAATCCTACAACCAGTGAAAACCAGATCTTGTCGAACAGAGACCTCAGGTTTTTCCTCTCAGGTGTTATTTGATGAGCTCAATAAACATATTGTTATTGTTATTGTTATTGATACATGTATTTCAACCACGTCTATGGGATCTTTCTTGTGTTTGTGTTCTCTCTCTCTTTCTCACTCTCGGTCTTTCTATCCCCCAGAGAGAGAGAGAGAGAGGGACAGTCTGCCCAGTGTTATCATAACCAGATCGGTCATAATGCACGCACGAAACAAAACATAAAAATTAAGAAATGCAAGGTGTTGTGAAGAGGAAACTAAGAAAGTACTTAAACTATCAATATTCTGGGATTTCGTACTATAGAGATTTTACAAAATGAAAAAAAAAATGCCTCAAAGTAACCCCAGAGTGCCTGGAAGGATTTAAAAGAAAGTAGGCCTATGCAGTAAAGCATAATAGTCCTGACACATAAGGTTGTACTTACATTATAGATCATAAGAATTGAATCAAATTAATTTAGCATGAGTTCGTACAAAAGGTTCGGACCTGTTCCGAATGTATGTGTGAAAACAAACACTTTAAGACCTACTGACTTTATAATAAGCTGGATCTCTCTCATGCAAGTCAAAAAACGTCTATGGGAAACCGTTTTGTCCCCGAACCTCACGTTCTTTGAACACACTGTTTTAACGTCAGCTCGGAGACTTAAATGAAACTGAAAGACATAATAATGCTATCAAAGAAATAAACAGATTTATATATCAGCATAGAAATTCTGAGTAAAAAAAAAATAGTAAGTTCTGTGGTTCACTTCTCGTGGAATGTATATCTGAGAAAGATAATAGGTTTATTTAAACAGTAGAACCTGGTCTAGCGACCATCTGTAGTATCATGGCCATTGCAATGGCTACCGGGTGTTAGAGATCGACCGTTCACTATTCCCTATCATGGTGCGACCACCTGCCTTGACGACCGGCTGTCAGGGAAAGACCGTTCACTATTAATTATTTTCCTATCATGGTGCGACCACCTGCCTTGACGACTGGCTGTCAGGGAAAGACCGTTCACTATTAATTATTTTCCTATCATGGCGCGACCACCTGCCTTGACGACCGGCTGTCAGGGAAAGACCGTTCACTATTTCCTATGTATGTGGTCTCCACACCGCGTCGCGACCGACCGCTTAACAGCCATCGAGTGCTTTGAAACGTTTAAAGGAAAACACTGTGTAAAGCGGATGTCAGTAAGGCTACTATGAAATAATCGTTCTAAGGGCTATTTAAAGATCTGATAGGCATCCTGAGGGCTAGAAATATTAGTTTCCTTTCTACAATGACTATACGACTTGTCAGCGTAATATACTATACACCAGTCCAAAGTTTGCGAACAAGCACTTGAACATACAACTGAAAGCATAAATTATCTGAATATTAATATTACTCCAAATAACGTTTTTCTAAGAAAAAAGGGCGGTCTCCATATTATATAAGTTGCAATGTACCTCATAACTTATCATTTCAGCAGTGAGCTGGAAAAGCCTTATTCTTGGAACTCTTGTGTTTTATCAGATAATTTGCCAGCCGGTCTTTCCCACTGTGCCGTTTGTGTCATGGGGAGGGGGGGGNGGGGGGGGGGGGGGGGGGGGCTGGTCATGCTGTATTTATTAAGCGACAAGTAAGAAACATAAAACCTGCAATTTGTATATAGCAGGTAGGTAGGGCACTCTTAACTAAAAGCCGATGAAGAGAACGGTGATAAGATCCCGTAACTAAAATACTGTAACATAGACATAGTACGTCTGGCATTCCAACCGCTTCTTACTGTTACGGCCATTTTTCCTGCCCTCCTGAAGCATAAACGTACTGGAGTGTTGACCTTATTTTTATTATAACTACAATAAATTGAAAAAAAAAAAAGCAACCTGGGCTATTTGAATTAAGTACAAAATAATTTGACGAGAGCATCATACACGTTACATTATGCGAAAGTAATCATACAAGAGATGTAAACATAATCTAGACAACTGACAAAGCATATAAATGCGTAAAAGTGCATGGATGTACATATTAGAATACTGAATATCACAATATTTTCACATAATATATTATAGTACATACTGACAGGGGTTCCAGAGCATTCACAGAGGGATGCTTGGCATCCCGTCCCCTCACGCCCATCCTCCACCCTACTCGGACAGCCCAATCAAAGCTATGGGTGCTGGCGGAGGGTGCTTGTCAGAGAGGCCCGGAGCCACGCCCACTCTTTGGCCACGCCTAGTGATAAACCCTAAATAAGTTCAGACATCGTCACGGAGACCTCTCTCTCTTTGTTATGGACTGTAAAACTGGCTTGAAGAGCAGGGAGAAAATACAACGGCTCTGCGCTTGAATACCTGATGGGTTCTCATTCATATATGACACACATGCCATGCACTGACTGCTACTGAATACAGTCTCCCTGTCACATTGCGGGGTATGTGTACAATTGTTGTGGAACCCCTGAATGCGCATCAGACATACCATGCTCAATGTAACCATCTTGTCCTGCCTGTCACTAATAACATTTACAATCATGGTCAGAAACGAGAATGATTGGTGACCTCAAAAAAAAAAAATGATTTAATGTGTTCATCACAGTGTCGTGGTATAGAAAAATAAATTTCATTCTTGTAAAGTAGTTCTTTTGCAAACTGATTATGAATCAAAGTTGTGTGTGTATTCTGCTGCTTATTCGGTGGTCATGATATACAGTAAACAAAGCATGAAATGTAGTTAGACATAATAATGAACATTAAGTAGTACAGCCGATTCCTTATAATGGAAACTCGCTAAGTTACAACCACAGCATATTCTTAAACAACAGCTATTCAATTTTCAGTCACTGATAACAGCCACTCCTTTCTAACCATAACATTGTCCATGTTCCCGAGAAGTGCCGATTAAGAGGAGTCGACTGTATTGCACATATGTAGTGGTCACAATGTGGTTAAGTTTCATTCCACCACAACCCCTGTCCGGATTAGGAGCCGCAAAATACATTACCCTGATATTGCTAAGATATATGAAAGCTTCCGCATTTACGATGGGATCTTTCACCATCTAAAGAATTAAATTAGTGCCTCGTTTAAAAACTATCTAAATATAGAATTACATAAACTCTTACGAAGGTAAAAGATCCACTGTTAATGCGCAAGTTCGCTAATCAGTAAATCTAAGTACGTATCCTACGGTACGTACCCTACAGTACGTGCTAGCCTCGCCAACTCAGCGAAGCACTTTAAAGAACAATGCATAATAAACTAAACGGAAGTGACGAGGTATACAACTTCCGAGTGGGAATTTCTTGGTAGATATCAAGAAATATGATTGACTGATATAACTTCAAACATTAGATTTGATTATGCTGATACATCACCAATTTCTGTTACTAGAAACACATTTAACTTTCATGAGCCAATAAATTTTCATAATGGAACTTCCCGAGGAAGAGGACTGATTTGAAACATTCAACGCCACTGGCTGAAACAGGTCTTACTTCCGGGTTTAACTTTGAACGGTTTTAGAAGGACTGATCTATTTCTTGATCTTTATGTTGTTGTTCTAATGCTCAGAAGCGCTTCGCTAACTTTGGGTTTGGATCATCACAAAATAATACTATACATGGATTCTTCGTATGCTCCTTAGGCAAGCAGACAATACGATTGGTAGGAATGTTTAAATGGATTTTTCCCCCCACATCTTTCAGGTTTATGAATAGAGAGCACTGAATTCAAATGTATAATAAAACGTTTTTCTTGATGAATACAAGTTGCAGGTGGGGAATTCTCTGATGAAACTTTTACAATAGGGGTAAAAAAATGACAACAAAATCGTCCCTGCTCCAGTTTACATTCCTCTCATGATACCTGTCAACCTCTCTCTCTCTCTCTTTCTCTCTTTCTCTCTCGCTCTCTTTCTCTCTCTCTCTCTCTCTCTCGCGCTCTCTCTCTCCCTCTCTCTTATCAATTAGCGATGTAGAAAATGACATATGGATGTATTTTATAACATTTTCACACTTTCTATCCTCTATGCATAACATACTCACTCCCTCTTCTTTTCTCTCTCTCTCTCTCTCTCTCTCTCTCTCTCTCTCTCTCTCTCTCGCTCTGGCTCTCTTTTATGCCTTAATTCTCATGTCTTCTCAAGATAACTGGTAGCAGACAGCTGTAACTGTTATACCGGCAGAGACCAGGGCTCCACATAGCATCACCTTCCTCAGAAAGGACTTCTGGCGTTTCTTTTCCTTGAGACACTCGGAGTAAGGGATCTGGGTAAAGGCCACCTGGAACAACAATCACAATAATAATAGTAATATCTATATTAATAAAAGCCAAATTTGTGTCACAGATTTCTTGAGAACTACGTAACGTAAAAAACATGCGGTTTTCACCTAAATACATAGAAAAATGCACAAAAGGTAACTATACACATCAGTCCTCTTTATTTTTGTTTACTCCTTCTTTAAAAAAATAATGTGTATAGCAACGAAATACAATCTCCGATAGATCTTTTCAATCCGCCCGAATTGCCTATCGTCCAACTTTTTCACGGAGTCTAATGCATACGTCTCTGATGCCTTTCGGTGCGCTAGGTATTCTTTCGTCGCTGGTGCGTTGCCCGCCTGCCCATTTGTAAAATGGGGTGTTAGTCTTGTTAATAATGAATTACAAAGCTATGTAATGTTCAGCCCTATCAACAGGCTCTGAGTTTTTCAACGACGCAACAGGCAGGTAAAAAGTGATACCCGTACCAACCCACATTTAATGAACATGCATATTATCATATGCATAAGCACTCGCGAACACTCATTAAGGGACATTAAGAATAGCACGCATATCACCAAAATCCTCAACAACAACACCAGAGCAAAAAAAAAATATTAAGACAATCATAACAGACAAACACCACCAAAATAATAATAATAATAATAATGCGGTTTATAAGTCTCATATCCAGGCTAATACCCGCTCATGCGACTTCATACTATTATTACCCCAGCAGGTCTGATCACTCTAGGACTTTCTCGACTCCACGGGAAGCATACAGTGCCGCTGCCATTTTTAGGCGCTGATCACCAGCATTTTGACAATATCTTCCACTGCCTATAGCCAGGTACCCATTTTACAAACGGGTGGACTGAGGAAAATGTGAATGAAATGCTCTCCCAAGGCACTTACAACATGACCGTAGTCGGGAATCGAACTCAGGACCTTTAGATCTTGAGTCCAACGCCATAACCATTAGGCCACGCTGCTCCACAAAATACCATCATGAATGAATATTTCAGGGCCAGTGATATCAGAAACACAACACGATAAGTGTATCTCAAGTTATAATAGGGAACAGTTTTTGTTGTTGTTGCTGGTGTAGTTGTTATTGTTGTTGTTGTTAATCAACTAATTACTCACCATGTCATACTGGAGTGGCCATGACTTGGGACATACTGAGTTGAAAAGTCTGTCCACAAACTGACGAATGTAATATTTCTTGCCTGCGATGCCAGACCTCAGCTAAAAAAAAAATAAAGGATCGATCCATAACTACTCAAATCTATCTCATTCAGACTTTTTTTCCCATCTGCAGATCTAATTCTTTCTTACTATATTTATGTTTTGTTTGCTTTGTTGTGACGGCAGTACTGTTCCTGTTACCATGGTTACTAGTTTTTGTATATGAATCCAAATGTACAAAGTCTGTATACATTATTCTGCAGAAAGTACCCGTTCTATTTATCCCTAATGAACTGATAACATCATAGTGTTCAGCACTTACAGTTGTTATAAACGCCTTGAAAAAGACACGTTTTCAGGACGGGGTAAGAATTCACACATGAAATAGAAAGGGAATTATTACTATCATCTTCTTTTGTGGGCACAGCGATATCCTCCTCCTCCCCCCCCNTTAGTCCCTTTCCCCAATTACGACCCCCACCCTCTTCAACTACGTCCTACCCTTCCTTTGTGTCATGGGTGCGACACGCAAGTGAAAATGTCAGTCTAGTTATTGATCAAGAAGCACTGAAACAAGAAGCAGGGTTATGCTGGTGTAATATTAGTACTGCGGTTGTTCATATCGTCTCACAGTCAAAATATTAGTGTGCTTGTGTGTGTACCTGTCCTTCTGAACGCGTGCGTGAGCTGGCACCATCTCTTGGTGCCCTTCCCCAATTACGACCCCCACCGCCTTCAACTACGCCCTCCCCATCCTTTGTGTCATTGTGTGAGACACGCACGTGCCTTAGCATAATGTGCCTTATTGTCTGGTGTGGACGAGTACATGTCATGCAGAGCAGAGGAGCATCAGTACAGACATTTGCCCCACACCAACAAAACACTGTATTAAGATCTTGTCCAAGGTAAACTAATTTAATGCATCGATGTTGAATGCATCCTTAGAGTTTAACATGCAGAGATACTGTAATTCTTATGATTATAAGAGATCCCATCGTTAATGCGCAAGCTCTCAGATATCACAATACGGTGGTTTGCTCTCGCCTGACCTCAACAGCACTCAGTGAAATGGGACACTAAAGTTGCACTTACCAAAGTGTAATGAGCAAACGCCAAGTCCGCAATGGCTTGGCCGTTCTTGCACTGAGTGGCAGAAAATTCCTGCAAAACCAGACCTAGGTTCTCTGCGAGAGAGGAAGAAAAATCAATAAGTGACAGAAAGTGTGAGGTCACATTTACAAGCATAGCAGTGGTGTGTAGCTGTATGATTATGATAAATTAATAACAATTATATAAATACGTAGTTAAACAATATTAATGGTGTACATTATAATAATAACATATTAAATATTGAATAAAAGAATAAACATATATAAGACCAATATAATAATAATGATATTATTATAAATATGTAATAAAATAATAACCTAATTTTACAATAGGAAAAAGACATTAATTTACCTTTGTGGTGGCCGTGTCGATCCAGAATCTCTGTTAGCACCAGACAGTCCTGCAAACCCTACAAACAAAACAAGAAAACCAGTTTAATGTCTAATCCAAAAAGTTTTGAAAAAAATAACAACAAACTTTCCAGGGAATGGCCCTGTCTAGAATGACAACAATTACTGGTCTGCAACAGGAATTTCCCACATAGCTAAACTAGGTCAAACGAGGCTTTCACATGGCTTAATTAGGCCACCGGCAGCCCTATTTCGTCTCTATTTACATAGCAGCTGTGTTCTCCTGTCATAATGCTTGTTAACCAATATTTTTTGCATATTTACGCCTAACAGGCTTGTTGCACTTTCCGAGCTTCATTCAGAGGACATAGCAATCGCAGGACTGTTTGTCCTGGCAGGCTGATTCGGAAAGGCAAATCGTGGTGGCAGTTCATGTAGTGTTAGTTGTCTCTTTTTGTTTTGTATTGGAAAGGGGAGGGGGGG
>JAWQUT010000021.1:3700329-3710787 GCA_033807755.1 Ellobium chinense
TGTGTGTGTGTGTGTGTGTGTGTGTGTGTGTGTGTGTGTGTGTGTGTGTGTGTGTGTGTGTGTGTGTGTGTGTGTAAATATGGATTTCCAATGGAGAAATTGCTCAGGTATGATTACACCGATCGTGTGCAGGCAGAGATCTACTGACTGTACATTGCGAAAGAGTAGATCTAGCATTTAACCTGTAGGATGAAGCCTCTTAAAGATACTTACAGCATTCATTCCTTGACCATAGAAAGGCACGATGGCATGGGCGGCATCCCCCATAATGACCATTTTGTCTCCGACATGATAAGGTTCACACTGTAAATCAACAATGAAAAAAGAAACCAGTGTTATTGACTAAATTGTTAAAAAACGATTAATTTGGACAACCTGGTCTCCCCCACCGCATCCCCAATTCACCATAGTTGCCTTTAAATGTATCCTTTCTTTCGAGATTATAATTACTGTTGCTGTTAGACTTCTAAACAGTAATATTCATAAAAGTCTCGAAAACGCATCGGAACAACCTGGTCTCTCCCCCTCCCCCTTAATCCGCACGTCACCTTCGATATCATAAATTATTATTGTTCTCGTTGTTGTTGTTTAAACGCTTAATCATTACATGGTTCTGGGATTCTATCTCCTTCTTTGCCCAAAAGGGGAAAAAATTCCTTTGCAAAGCTCGTAAACAACCTATTAAGAGCTTCTGCCAAAAAAAAAAAGGGCCTTCCAGCTGCGCCCAGATCAGACACTGCACCACAAATGCACCTTTTTATCTCTTCCTTGTACAGATTAAAACATTGTATATTATCCTTGAGTTTAGGGGATTGGGGAGGTGTGTGTGTGTGTGTNGGGGGGGGTTGAGGTGGGACTGACCCTCGGGACCAAGCACTGAGTGAGCTGCACAAGAGGAATTTACAACCCTGTTCCTGACTATCCCTTCGTCCCAAATATTTTTGCTATGAGTAGTCTGGGTCAACAATATCAACGATAAAGTTGGGAAACTGCGCCCTTTTTTATATTAGATTTAGGAGTAATAACACAGCTGTTTATAAGTCTCGTATCCAGGCTTATGCCCGCTCCTACGACTTTTCACTATTATTACCCTTGGTGACACAAGGAATTTCTCACCTCCCTGGGGAACACACAGTGCCGCTGCCATTTACAGGTGCTGAACACTTATTCCGACAATATTTTCCATTGCCTATAGCCTTTTACTCATTTTGCAGACGAGGAAATTATATGAATGAAATGCTTTTAACATGGTCGTGATCAAGAATGGATCCCACGACCTATAGATCTTGAGTTCAACGCCGTAGCCATTATTAATTAATATATTTAATTAGCAGTAATAGAAATCTTCCCCCGACAATAACGAAGACGACAGCGACGGAGAAACGATAACAGTCCTGGCAACATTAAGCCATTAAACCACTACACTCGTACAAAAACTCAACAAAAGGCGAAAGCTACAGAGCGGTTCTCATACCTTGATCGAGGTGAGGCAGTAAGGTCTGAAATCCACACATGGCTTCACGTCTTCCACAAAGGCCTTTCTGAAATGAAAAAAAAAACCAGTGCCAATTATGATCACCATTATTTTCCTTTGCAACAGGAAAGAAAAATCCATCATAGAATATTAAACATAGTAATATGTACATAATATATAAACTTGAGCTTACACTACGCAAGACGGCAGATGAAGGCAACGAGTATATCTATATCGTCATTGGTTATAAGATTACTGATCTGACCACAGGTAACTTATCAGTCATTGAGTCATACTACTTACTGTACTATGCAAGAGTAACAACTGAGATTATGAAATTAGATGGAATAAAGACTAGAGTTTGCATTTTAGAGTCTAAGTAAACAAGAAGAAGATTTAAGCAAAGATACAAAAAAATAAAAAAAATAATAAAAAAAACACGACAATAACACGACTACTCGGTAACCCCATTCCATACAGACAATTATTACTGACATTCTCCTCCCTCCCTCTCTCTTTCTCTCTCTCTCTCTCTTTCTCTTCTTCCCATTATTTCGTCTCCTTTTTACACCCCTCACCCCGCTCAAAAAAAAAAAAGCTGTCAAGAAGCGCTAGCGTGACGTCATTTTGGGTCTTCCAGGAAAAGCCTTTTTAATCGTAAAGATGGGCTATATGGGTCCTTCCAGCTTGGTACTGGGAAAACCCACAAACAGCCTTGCTTTACATTGTATTTCATGGGTTAGCAGCTATTCGAGAGTGCGAAAAGGACAAAAAGTTGGTGGTCTTCATTCAGTTATCATAATTATATGAAATACGTGGTTTTGCACCTTACACACACAGACACACAGACACACAGACAGACACACACACAGTTGCATATGCATATTATACAATATATATATATATATATATCTTATATTATAAAAAACTCGTGTATATATATATATATATATTGTATAATATGCATATGCAATTGTGTGTGTGTCTGTCTGTGTGTCTGTGTGTCTGTGTGTGTAAGGTGCAAAACCACGTATTTCATATAATTATGATAACTGAATGAAGACCACCAAATTTTTGTCCTTTTCGCACTCTCGAATAGCTGCTAACCCATGAAATACAATGTAAAGCAAGGCCGTTTGTGGGTTTTCCCAGTACCAAGCTGGAAGGACCCATATAGCCCATCTTTACGATTAAAAAGGCTTTTCCTGGAAGACCCAAAATGACGTCACGCTGGCGCTTCTTGACAGTTTTTTTTTTTTTGAGCGGGGTGAGGGGTGTAAAAAGGAGACGAAATAATGGGAAGAAGAGAAAGAGAGAGAGAGAGANACCCTTAGAGATTTAACGTAATTCATACGATGGTTAGATATCCCATCGTTAATGCTCAAGCTCTCAAGTCAAATTAATCATAGTACTGAGAATAGCAAATCAGAGTTTGTTTATGGTCGGTTATTTCTTTATTTGTTCGTTTTTTTTCTGATTGTCTGATGCTTGTTTTTAACCACTGTTTGAATTTTTGAAGCTACAATGGCTATAAAGCTGGATCAAGTTCTTCCATGGCTCTATTTCTTCTAGTCACTACCTCCTATCTCAGTTTTTCTCTACTTAAATCCTCCTGTGATCAGCTCTCCCATGGTATACATTGTTTTTTTTTCTTTCGCTCAAACTGGTCTCCTTGTAGGTGCCCAGTTATTGTGCTGAGGAATGAATTGTATGAATCTTAAAATTTTGGAGAAAATATCGAGACTAATAAATTTAATTATAACTAGATGAACAAAGTATCGTCATTCGGCGAGCAATTATGTTCGACCATCTTTGTATACTATGTGACGGACCTCTATGGGCTAACTCCTACCAGTAATACTCTTCCTGATCTCAGCGTCCTCAGTTGCCGACGGACTTTTCGTACCAAATCTTTTACGCTCTGTTAATTACTAACGTATTTCGTAAGCTTTTAATTTATGGTAATTCGTTCGTCACACTTTAAGAGGTGAAAGTCACATTAACTTTCTCAAGCCTAATAAAGTCTGTCATGCATACTTACATTGGGAGGGATGTAGAACTCGATATAGCCATGGTCGTGACGGATCTGTTCCAAGCGTTTCAGTTTGTTCGTCTTCTGCATGTTGTATCTGACGGCAGAGTGGGCCCCGTCCGCACCAATAATGAGATCCGCCTTCATGTGGACATCCTCACCACTGTTGTGAAATAGCATGCTTGTGTAAGCTCCAGTGGTCAAAGGCAAATAACACTGGAACATGTCATTTGAGAGCTTGCGCATTAACGATGGGGTGTTACACCATCACAAGAATTACATTAAGCTCTGCATGTTGACCGCTTCTAAGGGTGATTTCAGCACCACCGCACAAATGTAATTCTCACAATGGTAAGAGATCCCATCGTTAATGTGCGAGCTTTTAGTTGTCTCTATTGGCTGACTCGTCTTTTACTTCTGATGACGCTTTGATTAACATTTAGTCTACATTTTGCTTAAACGGGAAGTGAACTTTGTTGGTGTAGACTAATTTATTGAGAACAGTCAACTGAAAGTTTCAAAATCTAAAGTTAGGCCTTTCACTCATTCTTCTATGGATCAGCATTGACCCCTTGCTTCACTTCTTCTTGAATGACATTTACTATGCTGTTAGCCAGTCTGAGATCAAAATAACTACAAGCTTACTTAAAGAGATCGAGGGATCACACAGGCATTTTAACACTGTTGTTTTATCATTCACTACTTACGTTTCTGTCATTCTGAAGACAGCCTCCCCTGTTGTGGGGTCGCAGCAGACCAGCTCATGGTTGAAAATAACCTCAATTCGCTTGTTGTTCTTCGCCTCTGTTGATGATAATGATAATTCTGTTGTTTGTGGTAGTTGTTGTTGTTGTTGTTGTTGTTGTTGTTGTTGTTGTTGTTGATGTCGTTGCTCCTGCTGTTACTGTTGTTCTTTTCTTAATAAGGTTGCCATTTTCTTTATTATTTACTGCTGTTAGTTTTCTTGTTGTTGGTTTTTGGTTTGTTGTCATTGTTTTGTTGTTTGTTTGTTTGTTTGTTTGTTTCGTTGCTGCCCTTGTGAGTAATGCATTATTACAGTCGATTCCGCTTACTAGCAGTCCGGTTATTGACAATTCCTGTTTAATCGCAACATTGCTTACACAACAAAATGATATACTTCTATACTGAAGTCATTGGATAATCGCTCCTCCTTTTAATTTCATTTTTTTCCATTATACAGATGAAGCGTGATTAAACAGAATAGAATATAGTCGGTTAATGTGGTCTAAATAGAGAGGGGGCTAAAATCAAACTCCACTACATGATCTCCCTATCTCTAATTCCACTCCCCTAGCTCCTCGCCCACTACCCCCTCCCCAACAAACACAAAGCGAGACGCCGTGATCTCGAATTCATGGGCTGTGGAAGAAACGGGTGGGACGGGAGTTAGTTGGGGTAGCGGTAGGAGAGGGGTGGAGATTTGCGCAAATCTGGATTAATCCTACCGTTGATTTGCGCAAAAGCTCAGGTAAATATTTTGCAATGTAGGATTGCGCAAATTGTCTGTATCAGCAGCACACAGGATAAGATATTGTTTATTTTTATTCTCTTCTTCCTTCAGTGCATTATGGTATGTCTGCATTATGTCTGTCGTTCTCTCTCTCTCTCTCTCTCTCTCTCTCTCTCTCTCTCTCTCTCTCTGTGTGTGTCTCAGTCTCTCCCCCTCTCTCTCTCTCTCACGCATTCCACCATGCACAAGCATGCCACCACGAAAAGACACACTAATCATTTTGACAACTGTCCTTCTCTCCAAAGAACACAATTTTCAAATCAATAACTGTCTTGTAACCAGCAAACGCGAAAGGTAGCCTACACCACACAGTATTGTCTTTGGCTACGTTTACGGACACTCTACGCAGCACCCATAGCTTTTCTGTTTGCGCAAAACCACTATGAAAACAGTTTTCATCGCACTTACCTTTGACGAGGAAATCATTGAGCTGATTCCGCTTGTAGGAGATAATTCCCTGGAAAATATAAAACCCAGTTTCAATAGATTATGCAGTCACTGAATAAAATCAATACGCACATAAATTATATAGACTCGCTGTAAACTTTACATATGAATGCACTCATGCATTTGTATGCAACCTCTTCTTTCTTCCTGCTCTCTTCTTTTCTGAGGCAGGTATATTTACTTTTTAGCGAGAGATAGGATTGAATTTAAAACTTTTAATGGGTTGAACTAAGACGGGCACCATTTTGTTTTCTCAGAAAGGGCCAGAGCTAGAAATCTTCTTGTTTCCTCGCTTTCCGATATTAAAAGGTCACTATATCATTCGTTGATTTTATAATGATTACTATTCTTTATGGCTTTCGCATCTCCCTCCCCTCTACCCCACACCCCCTCTTTTTCTACCTATACACAATCTATTCCTGCCGAAGAATAAACTTAGGCATAGGAATAGAAAATACCATGGGACCTTAAAAAAATATAACCGACTATATTCACTGTTAGTCTGGCAGGCAAATGGTAGTGAAGTGACATAATTCATAATATTCTTTATTTGCTTCCTTAGTCTGATTTACGTTTTCCTGGCTACAGCAGTGATCTAGATTCATTGCTTATTATAATTACTATTGTATTGTATGTCATCAATTTTGCCTCTTCTGTAGATACATGTATTTTATTGCGTGTGTCGCGCCTGAGCAGGATCCGGTAGTTTGGGGGTCGAAGGTGACAAGGTCCGATCTAAAATTAGGGATGACACAACTTCCCTAGGAATCTTCAGAGAACAAACTGCCTTTGAATTCGCGGAACCAGACCGAACACGCTAAGGGGAGCTATACACTCGAATTTCGCCTCGGCGATGCAAGGTTTTCCAAGGAAATTGAAGGTCAGCTGAGAAAAATGATCCTCTACGGAAATCTCTTGAAAGCGGAAAGTTTCCCGGATGGTGATGTTACAAATGCTGTACATTGTAACATTGCCATTTACAAGATGTGATTTTAACCGGAGCTTTTGCTAAATGAATGGTTCCTCCCAAATTATTTAAAA
Source organism: Ellobium chinense (assembly GCA_033807755.1). Lineage (NCBI taxonomy): Eukaryota > Metazoa > Mollusca > Gastropoda > Ellobiida > Ellobiidae > Ellobium > Ellobium chinense. The sequence continues at coordinate 3,706,855 of JAWQUT010000021.1, forward strand.
ATATATGAACTTTAAATAAATTATGGTATATTTTCATCTTGATTACCACCTCAACCCCCCCGTTTTTGCTTTAAGAAATTTAACGATATCAATTCCCGCCCCTTCCCCCCCCCCCCNCGCCCCTCCCCCCCTCCCCCACCTCAAGATCAACTACAATACGATATTATAGGCTTGCTAGATTTAGGTGAAGATATTAATGATGCGATATTCTGGATTCCAACCTACGTTTAGTGCACATTATGAGAACTGTAGTTAACTTGGTATCATTTATGATTATGTCGGCGATACTCAGCATGCCTCCGTAGAAATAGAGATGGAAATGGAAAGAACAATGGAACTTCGATGTTAAGTACTTATTTAATAAGTATATCTCATTATTAAGTATGAATTTCATATGCACAGATTTATTATATATCTGTGATTTTCATTTTTTAGGTAGACATTGAGAATAAGTAAACTTCGATAATAAGTATACTTTCTCCCTCCACCAAGGCATATTTAGCACAGAGGATTCTGTCATTTTCCTGTTTAGGTAAACATTGCTTGGAGGTATACCTCAATAATAAGTATACTTCTCCATGCACCAAGATATACTTAATATATAGTTTCACTGTAGTGCGCACTCACCTTTCCGTCCTTGCCGTAATAGGTCGGTGGAGACTGCTTTCCGTTCTTATAGTGAACGATTCTCCCATCAGCGAACACACCGTTGAGCAACAAGGTGCTGTGGACGATATCAGGGATCACCNAAAGTTTCAACCAGACCTATAGTAGCGAAACAAAAGAAGATTTTGATATCGACGATACATCATTGATTGGCGCAACCACGGCAACGTATATCGACGATACATCGTCGATTGGCATGGAATGAGTTAATATATAGTTTCACTGTAGTGCGCACTCACCTTTCCGTCCTTGCCGTAATAGGTCGGTGGAGACTGCTTTCCGTTCTTATAGTGAACGATTCTCCCATCAGCGAACACACCGTTGAGCAACAAGGTGCTGTGGACGATATCAGGGATCACCATCTCTAGGGCTTTCTGACCTCGGGGCGACAGAGTGATATTGATGCTCCTACTTGGACAGTCTCTAATCTCTATGAAGATCCAAGTAACAAACAGCAAATATTAAATAAAATGTAAAGAGGGAGGGAGAGAGGTAGGGGAGAGTGAGTGAGTGAGTGAGTGAGTGAGTGAGTGAGTGAGTGAGTGAGTGAGTGAGTGAGTGAGTGAGTGAGTGAGTGAGGGAGGAGTGAGTGAGTGAGTGAGTGAGTGAGTGAGTGAGTGAGTGTTTGTCACCTATAATCTAAACCTGCTCTCTTCTGCAACTTGCAATCTCTTACCTCCATACTTTTCAACCAAAATGACCGTATAACCTCTTTTCTCTAGCATTAGAGAAGTGATGCAACCAACCTGTCCAAGAAACGAATAAAAAAATAAGTGAACTTCATAAAAAGAATAAAATAATGACAGAGGACGATACTCCAGCTGTCATTCTGTCAGTAGGTGTGTAGACTAACAATGAAGACTCGTAGAATGAGCCAACATGACGTCACTCTTTCTCAACCTAAGGAATGTTCAACTTATTCAGAAAAAAAAGGGGTTTATAGGAGAGGGGATGGGCAGTTTTGAGTTTAAATCAGCTTGTATTTAAAAGGCAGTTACACATTTCATTATAATGGATGACATTAAATGCTATGCTTCCATAATCTAATGAATAAAAATAAACAAAGTGCGACTGGATTTGTTTATTTGCTTGTTTGTTCTTTGTTTGTTTGTGGCTGGCTGCTCCGGTTTGAGAAAATGAAATTTTACACCGTTTAACAAAGGAGTCTTAAATTTTACAAGTTATTCGCCTTTGCTCAAGGTTCGGAGGGATTTAGCGGGAAAATTTTCGTTCACTGAACACTCTGCCCTCCACTACCTGTAATAGAATAAGGAGTGGTTGACTTTATATAGCTCTTGGCAATCTAATAGTTTATATTACTGGAAAGGCAGTTAAGGACCCCCCTCCACCTGTAGTTCTTTTCCTCAATAAACCTTATTATTCATTTAAAGCATTTCACACTGAATGTAATTTAAATCACGTGGCTTAGAATTTAAATTCCCTTCACCCCTTCGCTACATGCGGACACAGACATAGGCACAAGCAGACACACATTCACAGTGAGAAAGAAAGAGAGAGAGAGAGAGAGAGAGAGAGAGAGAGAGAGAGAGAGAGAGAGAGAGAGGAGGAGAGAGAGGGAAAGAGTCAGAGACAGAGAGAGAGACAGAAAGAGAGGTGAAGTGAGAGAATGTAGTGACACCTGTAAAGGGCCGTTTTATAATGACAGGTGACAGGTGCAGCTTTTTCCATAATATCTTTATGATATCATTTTCAAACAAAGAAAAGTTGATACTGAAAGAATGTCGTTTTCATTAATGCAACATGTCAATAACACGGGTATCTTGTTCTGCACACACCCCCTAAAGAGTAGGAAGTCTGGTTTTTGTTATTTTCTAAGAAATCATATTATAATAAATAAATTCTCCCGAAACTGTAGTTTGAGTTCGTTGCCCACAACACACACAAAGCATGTATGAATAATAGTACAGTCGGCTCTGCGTAATCAGAAACCCGGTTAAGGGCAACTTCCACCTAATCAGAGTATTTCCCACATAAGAGAATGTTATATTTCTACATAAAAGGTCAATGGATAATCGCAACTCCCTTTAATCGACACATTTTCAGTGTGTTCCATAGGAGTTACAATGAGGTCAAGTTGATTGTGGTTTCATGCAACACACATGATGAAATGACATGTTAGTGTAAATAAAATACAGTAGATTATGTCAGAACTTGCGCATTATCAATGGGATCTCTGACTGTCTTAAGAATTACGTTAACTCCGCATGTCGAACGCCTCTAAAGGTGCATTCAGCACCCGATGCACTAATGTAATTCTCACGATCGTACTAGAATCTATCGTTATTGCACAAGCTCTCAAATAAAGAAAGAGCCTTGTTGTATAGCACCAACAACCATGATATGATCTTTAGTTGAGTCTATCTTTGACCGCTCCGAGTCACGGAATCAGCACCAGAGAGTAAGAGAGCTGCCTTAAACATGATATTCGAGAGCTTGCGCGATAACCACCGTAAAAAAAACAACAAAAAAAAACCAACAGCATTTACCCTTCATAATTGAAAGCTACAAATGGTGCCATTAGCACCGAGGCAATTAATTCTTACGGTGGTAAGATATCCCATCGTTAATGCGCAAGCTCTCAGTAAATATTCACAGTACAGGAGTCAGTAAAAAAAAAGCTGAAAAGTAGAATATCAATTTAATTTCAAACTGTCCTCAACAAAGTACTCAGCCAAAACACAGAAGGGTGCATTCTGGGTAGCATAATTAATATTTTATGATGTTTACAGCTCTTAGTTTGCCCAGGTTAAATTACAAAAAAACCCAAAACAAAACTCACTAACGTCAGGGCTGTAAGAGCTGTTAATATTGTGATCAACGCATTAGGTGTAATTATCATTTTATCAAATTGAGGAAAGCACTTTTCTAGAACTTTTTAAAATAAAGATGAACTAGAAGAAAAAGATACGAATTTTTGTTTTGTCTGTAGCATCAGTGGAATAACCGTTATACATGTATTTAGTTTATAGATATTCAGGTCCTGGATGTTGCATCGAATGCTCTCATAGTTTTCATCTGGGGCGAAGTTAGACGACTATTATCATAATGGGCCAGGGAAAGAAATTAAATGAATAAATAAATAAATTAAAAAATGATAATTAAATAAATAAATAAATAAATAAATAAATAAATAAATAAATAAATAAATAAATAAATAAATAAATAAATAAATAACACTGACATAAGAAGAGAGACATCAAAAGGGAGGGAGGGAGGGAGGAGGAGGAGGAGCAGGAGGAGGAGGAG
>JAWQUT010000021.1:3734423-3751346 GCA_033807755.1 Ellobium chinense
CCTATTCAATGATATCACCTAACTTACTAACAAGGAAATAATGGCACAATTCCATGTAGATTTTAAGTTAGGGTTCTAGAGCGCGTCAGCACGATATACAACTATACTGCGTCTTTCCATCAAATTTGCTTGGACAGCGGTGGCTAGACTCTTCTACGATTTAAAACTGGCTAAAGAAGTGTAAAACGTGCGCAACTTGGAAACTCCTAAGTTTTTCCGTCTTTATCTAAGAACTACATGCAGGCTCTCCTACCCTGAAAGCTAGAGTGTGATTTTCTTATTAGGTTATTAGATATAATGCACCTGAAATCGTTTAAGCGACTTATGCATTGTTTGTCTATTGCCGAATACGTAATACTTCATATCCGAACATCCGAAGAGTTAATATGGGTTTACTAACGGCCAAGAGAACAAAACATTGCTGGTGTAATTTTATTTCTAGAGTCCAAAGTTTCTCCTCTGAAGAGCTCTGATTATGCCAAACTTGGGACTATTATTATGATGATGTATTTACTTCACTGCTATCTCATCAATAAATAGCGACAGAAGTGCACTCTAAAAGGAGAAATATGTGCTTCCTATATAACTGTGTAAAGGTGTCAATCCCTCTTCATTGCCCCAGTTCCTCAATGTTGGTTTGCAAATAAATTTAACAAGTGCATCGTTTCCTTGGAGTATCACAAACACAAACTGCCGGCCGGCATGCAGGTAAACGGTGTTAGTAATGGTGTAGAGGCATGCATGAGCTCACTTGGTGCGGATATAAAGAACTGATATATAACACTAGAAATCGGATGCAGAGTACACAAGTTAATACTTTTTTTTAATGATGTAGATCATGTAGACTTTATAAGCTTTCATTTAGCAGTGACATAATATGGAGATTGAAAAGTTTTGAGGATAGGGAAGCAAGCAGATGTACCCTACGGGTTGCCCCCCTCCCTTCCCCCCTCAAAACCGTCCCTGATGCATAAGAGCACACTTTACCAATTTGTCCTTTCACTCTTACCCGTCCCCCCACCGCCCAACCCCCCAAAAAACATACACCTGCCGGGTCACTATCCCGGGTCACTATCCTTCAGCATATTTTCAAGGCAGGTTAACATTGATAGGTTTAAGAAAAAAAAAAACGTGCATTGATAGCCTGCATCCGATTTCTTCAAAGTCGTTAGTTCAATGTGTTTGTGAGGCTCCTTTAGGACCACGCACTCGATTATGCCCAGATATCTAAATCTATGGTGTTCACCAGTGGAGATAAATGCTGGTGTATGCAATTTGTTTTTGACTTACAGTGCACATCTGCCGCTGCGGTCTTAATTTTAAGATAGGAATCGGTGAAATCCATCTCTGACAGAACTTTCAAACTTCTTTTTGGAATCGTTAGACCTACTTGCTTGTGACACAGAATTTGCCTTAAAATAGGTGTGCCAAGAAAAACTTGTCTGATTGAAAAAGTAGCATTTCATACCCTAGTGAACTGCCATAAATTGAGGACTGTTATTTTACAAGTCATATGGATAGTAATTTTGCAGAAAACGGGCTTGGAAATCAGTCAGCTGCAGAGTATACTACAAGGGACGAAAAGCTTACAATATTCCAACCACTGTATTTCCTGCTGATGATCGTCATAGACTTAAACGTCATTGTTATTTGGTAAGGGGACAAAGAAAGTTTAATCTATTATCCAGATACTAATCGGTATCTGAGTAAGTGCTGCACAGATCTGCTAGTCAATTTTATAAATAAAACGATGCCTAGCGTAGATACAAATTACTGTGTCGTAATTCGGGAATTCTGTCATGTGAAAACATATCAAGCCGAGTTTACTGTTCTCAATAATAACCAAGCAAACGAGTCTCGCATCAAGGTGATTCCCTCTTAATTTAAACAGCCTAGCAGCCCCGACTTTTCGAGCATATACTCTAATATAAATAATGATAAATCAGCTCTGAATTTAATGGAGGCTCTTCACCACAGCCAGATACCAGTTTGAAACCAGTTGGCTGAGGAATGTGAATGGCAATTGCCTTCATTTTTAGATTATATATGGAACAGACCTAATTCTTAGTTTCTGGCATAAAGTGAAGAAATATGTATACTGCCAATTTCTCTCTTTTTAGATAAAAGCACACTGTCCTCGGTAAAAAACGTATGAACAGAGTATCATGACTATCAATGTATTATGCTCTCCCATATCAAAACAGTAGTGAGAGATTTTCAGAATCGTTAAGGAAAAGCACTAAACGACTGCGTGAAACACGGTACGAAGAATTGTATGGAAGAAGCCATTGTCACTGGCTGCGGTTCCTATGGTAAATTATAAACAAAGGTGCGAGAAAATCAACTATTCATGCACTGTAAAAATTAATGTAGAATAGCCTTAAATTAGACTGAATTTAAATACATTTCATCTTATTCCTGATGTACTCTTTCAGTCATCCGTTCGCTCCTATTGCAATCTTTGCATCGTGTGTAAAGGTAAGTTGACTGTTCCTCATCGTGGCTTAGATGCCTTACCTTGTATACTTTGCTGTCTGAGCTTAAACATATTGTTATTGTTTAAGACATTTATTATCTAGTATGCCAGTCTCTGGCTTTGGTTTTTCAGGGTCAAATTTCTCCACAATGATGTTTATCAAAGCAACCATCGGTTTACACTTGTTGCGTTACTATTGCCCTTCAGCACCTTCTCGGCGGAAGGTGGAATGAATTTATTTCATTTCATTCTTTCCGTCAGAACTATGTTAAGAACGTCGACAAAAAAATTAGCATTCTTGCTGACAGATAAAATTAATGCTATCCATTATGAGGTGGATACAAGGATGTGTGCCCCAGCAAGATTTGGTGGAATTTGATGGTATCGTGACGTCAAGCACTCAGCATGCCAACACCAGCCATGAAAATAAAACGAATGTAAGAAGTGTGCAGGGCTAGAGATTGGAAATGAAAGCACGATAGTAAAGACGATTACAATTCTAAAGTAATGTGATTGTGAGTCCGTGAATCATGAAAGGTAATTATGGGGCCGAGAATTCTTCCGGAACAACAATGTTTCCACCGTCTGCATGTTCAGGCCGATTGCTCTGAACTTCTCAAGAGTAGCCTCCACGAAACCTTTTGTAAGAAGGAGTTCTTGAAACAGAGTAATGTGTTTATCATGAATATAAGACAAAGACAACCTGGACTACCGAGACACTGGGAAAATATTGTAACACAAGAGAAGAATCCACCGAAAATGCCAAAGAAAAAAAAAAAGACCGAAATGAACAACTTAATGAACAAATTTAAGGCTGGAAAACTCTTTGAAATGAAATAGGATTCTAAAATAAATGTGTAAATCATGTTAGCTAGGTATCTTATCTTAGTTGCACTGGAAATGGAATTATCTTCCAAAATTCTTTTACCTGCCACTTCATACAGCTCAGCTCTGTTTCTTCAAAAAAACAAGTGTTGGCGATCGGAAGGGGTGAGAAATAGTCATGCTTTTTCACTTTCAGAAAAGGAATGGAATCGGATATACCCAATGCCTTTAACTGTTTTAAAGGAGTGCCGTTTGTGAAGCCTTGTCTCAGGATAGTCTTATTGGGAATGTCACAGCAAAAGACATGTTCGTCCGGTAGGTCAGAAATGTAAGAGAGGTACAATAATATGTCAGTGGTGAGGATAATCTGCAGAAAGGAGATGGTAAACTGGATAAAAGTGGAACCCAGCCCATGTATTTTTATCTGCGTGTCTACCCTGCCTTAATCGTGATGAATTTACACATGATCTGTCAATGCTGCTATATAGGAGGAAAATATATAGGGATGGTGCTGATGCTGTCTGGAAGAGGTAGGTGAGAGTCTACGATAGTCAAAATTGGCTCGCCCAAACATGTGGGCTCTTACGCTGCAAAACTTTAAAAAGTTACGAAGTTCCACACTGCTAAATAGGCAATAACCGGATATCATCAGGATCACTGATAATATAGTAAGAGAAAGGTCTTGAGTGACAGAATGTATAGTCAGCAGAATGGGTCACATTTAGTGAGTCGACAAAATTCTTACATTTGGATTTTGGAATGGCTGCATCCAATAAACATTTGATGATAATTCTTGTACATCACAGCGTCTCAGTCTCAGAGCCGAGATGTGACATAAGTGCTAGATTTATCTTTTACATGTTATTGAAGTAAATTATGAAAATCTTACAGACGAGTCACAGGACCAGACTCATAAGGTTGCTGCTCTAAGACCAGTCAATCTTTTACTGTGATATGTCCATTGAAATTCTCATTAAGTCTTGCATATAGGTCAATTCTCACTAAGGCGATTTCACACTATTACCCTGGCAGATCGGAACACTCAAAGCCAGTTTCAGCTCCACGAGCATACGGTGCTGCTGCCATTTACAGGTGCTGATCACAAGCTTTCTATTTTAATTTCACTTCATACAGCCACACAAATTTAAAAAGGGATGACAGAAAAACAAGCAAACAAATCAAAGGTGATACGGATTACGATAACAAAGAGAGGTGGTTCACTTGAACCGGTCTCATCTTGATATGCCCCTTTTAAAGGCATCTTAATTTACAGATATACAATATGGACTCCCATATAAAAATTTGGACTCCCATATAAAAATTAAGGGACATGTCAATTTATATTAACCAAGGACTCTCTCGTTCAAGATTTATTTATAGAACTGTTGAATGTTCCTCTTTTCTACACACATAAATTTGGCCATGTACACCTATTTTTGTATCAAATTTACTACCAAACATGTGAACGATCACAGGAACAGAATTTACTAGAGGAAGTTAAGATCCTCGTAAATTTCAGGACCGAGTATCCCTTTTTTCCAACAACTACTAGTCAGGAGAGGGCAAGGACACTTCAGCAGTACACGCAGGCTATTCTTATCAAAGACAGTAAACATGTTAAATGTTATGGTTATTTCGAGATCGTAATTATTCTGTCAATTTAGTTTTTTACGAGTTACAGCCTTAAATGCGGATACAGCTTACGGTCAGGGAATTTTTTGGATTTTGCTATGCAATTATGACACGGCTCTCGTTTGCTAGGCAATCAAGTTAATTCAGTCTATTTTGTGTTTTATATTGCAGTTCTCAACTCTTTTTTAGATCAATCCCCGTATAGATTTACAAATGCTGACACACTGAGAATCAAATATGTGAAAAAAAAGCAAGCACAGACTTGCGATGAGCAAGAAAACGGAGCTGATCCATGAAGAAAACCTGTTAATGAAGATCTCTACTAGGTATTCTAAAGAGGCTCGTATTTTCTATATTAGCTATTTTCAGGAGTATTAATCTTTAGTTTGTTAGCATCTATAGCCGTGATGTCCGACTGCGCAGCACATCTTTTTGAAACATTTAAAACTACACCGCCATTAGCCGTGGACTTCTACTAATGTTCAGTTTATGCTTCCCAATACAGATTGCATTTTAGCAAAGTGATTCAAAAGGTACATTTGAATGACAAGGTTCAGTAACTGTTTACACTTAATTCCTTCATTTTAATCACTCTTTTAAGTAGCTAGATATGACCGGTAAAGTTGTTTATTCCCTATCGTGTACCGGCTACAACATGCATAAATTTTAAAGAGGCTGTGGCCAACTTCCATGATCTCTTTTTGCCTCTCAATAACTTTTTTTGGTTCCCTTCTGGTTTATTAACCTTTCACGGTCTTCTAGGTAATGCCGCGGTGGAACCTATTACATTATAAGAGAATCTGTAACACCTTGAATTCTATCCAAAACCGATTTCAATATCAGGTATGTATTAAGTGTTGAACTACCGACTGTTCATAGGCGCAGTTCGTACTGAATGCATGATAATTTTAAAGGTACTACTTTTTTGATAATTTTTTCAATGGGAAACAGGCTCCTAGATCTGGTACGATACACGCCATTCCTTCCAAAGCTTGATCTCGTCTATCAACATTTTTTAACCAAATTATCAAATCTGCTGACGGTATTCTATTCACGGAAAAGTGAAATTTAAAGCATATCCATATAAATGCAAATTTTTTGTATTTACGTAAGCGCTTTTAAAGATTTTCTTCTGTCCGGTTAGCTTGGAAAATTATTTCTTAATCATCTTTATTCAGCGTACTGACTTTCACTTGGAACCGTCTTCTTTCACATTCATGTCTCGTTCAAAAACGACAGCATTTTACCTGGAATGCTTAGAGCTACCTTGAGGTCAAATTCATTTCAAATTAAATTATGTAGTTTTGCTTTCCCGAGAGCCAGTTCATTGGTATTATTTCTCACGACATCCTGTGATTCAAACAAGACACGAATCTAACAGCGATCTGCACTTTAAGAATAGCTTATTACCTCACGGGGTTATTAAATCATTTCTCAAAATCTAGCTTACTTGTGGCAGGCAAAGCTTCGTCTCATTCCTTAACATTCTTATCAGTGACCGTTGCAGAAAAATCATTTTGAAAATACCGACAGAGATTCGAGAACTTTTTTTCTGCACAGACAGCACCGGATTTCATTGGATCCATGTTTAGAAAAGAAGCCTTGGGCTTTGTTAGCATATGCAGTCATTTACATTATCCACCCATCCCATATCCCTATGGTTATTCACAAGTGCGGTATTTCTGTGAAGCATCGCAAATACAGACTTGCCGGCCGGCCTTACAAGGTTAGTAACGGTGCTGATGCATTCGTGAGCTCTCTATGTGCTGAGGTTAAAAAAACATGTGAAGCTGAAGTTGGGTAGAAGAACTCAGATGCAGATTTAAAATTGATGAAGCTCAAATTTTAATAATGAGGTATTTTAAATTAACAGCAGTGGCGAAGATCTGGAAAATTTGTTTCCTTCCCACCCCCCACCCCCCCTCCCCGGTAACTTCGTAAAAAAGTTGAAGTCTCAGTACCCATTTCAAGCCTCACCCCTGCTGAGAATTACCTACTTTCCGCCCATTTGCCTGATGATCTCAGCATGAGTGCCCAACGCCTAACAATCACCATTGTGTGTACCAGTCTCCAGCCAATCAGACGCCACTGCCCATGAATAATATTATTCCGCATGTTTTCAAAACGGTAAGAAATGAATTTAAGTCTTTCAAGAACAAAACATTTATAGATGTAGTACAAGGTGGAAACATTTATAGACAAATCTGCATCCAATTTCTTAGCATGCATTAAAAAGGTATTTGCATTTGCGATGCCACATCATAATAACGCACTCGGTCTACAGAGATAGGATTTGGTCTTAACTGAATATTCTAGCAGTGTGACGTTCCATCATACAATGCACATTTTATTCTGTGCATTAAACGTATTAAACAAGAACCCAGCGAAATCTAGTATTATCTTTGCAAAAAAAAAAGTCCAATCTCTGTAAATACTTTCGAAATGGTCTGTCTGCAAAGGTCACTGATTGATGAGTATGTTAACGATCTAAACAAATCATGGCCTGCCAATTGAAATAGCTCGGTATACGGCTCTTAAAATTCTTACATCCTTTCTCGCGTGGTTTAATTTCTCATAGTCAAAAGACAACAGTTTCTACCAAACAAGAGCTAATGGTATCGCAATCTCGTGTGTCTCGTTTGAACCACTGTAAGTCATGAGCAATAATACCGAAGAATCAGCATTTAACGGCAGCAAAACTACGCAAGTTTGCCTTGAATTTTAACAGAAATTGCAGTTCCTATCTTTATGCATTAGAAAAACATGTCAACCCAGCAAAATTGTAAAGAAGTTTACTTTTTACTCTACTTGGCTGACCAGTGATCTCCACGCCGGTAACATTACATTGTCGTAAAAAGTAACAGCTGCACAAAAGATGCTCTACCAGAGTCAGATAAGATTACACACGGAAATTCTCGTCTGTGTAGCTAAATAACCGAATTTATCAGAGATCAGTCTATACACATTTGGGAGAAAGTGGACGCTATGTCAAGAACTAGGAGCCAAATATTTACAATGGGCAATGAAATTGTTTAACTACCCGTGCTCTTAGAGGACAATAAAGGCTACAAAGAGAGAGAGAGAGAGAGAGAGAGAGAGAGAGAGAGAGAGAGAGAGAGAGAGAGAGAGAGAGAGAGAGAGAGAGAGAGAGAGAGAGAGAGACCAGAAAGAATCTTGGGAAGTAAAAGATATACAGTATTTGCGGATTCATTAAATGTCCTTTCAGGACGATGTTGTCGGCAAACACAAGGAATAAATATCTCCACGGGCTTTACCTCTGCGTATTTAGACGCTGATGAAATGAATAAGTCTGTTTTTTTGCACTCAGCTCTTGTTTTACTTGCTGCTGCAACCCGATGTTGGGAGACTGTACTGAGCATTACAATGTGCTCGATATCTACAAGCCACGACCGTGTGACCTAAACAGGTGAATGAATTAAGACTGATCTAGATCTAGACCATGTGTGTTGTGGAAAGCTAAAAACATGGCTTTGACTATTTCACAATAACAGCTTATATTAGCCTAGAATTCTACTGCATACAGTTTATATAATTATGCTGTTGCCTATAATGGTGACCCTTCATCGCCATAACAGTGAAGAATGCGCTATTAATCTAATTCTATGAGTATCCTTACAATTTTTTTTTTGCTATATAAAGTGCGCATCGGTAACTGGACTTTTTGTCATTTATTATGCTTTAATATGGCACGCACTTGTAGGAGAATCTTACCAAGGTGGGGCTCAAATAAAGCAGATTAAATCATATTTGCACATCTTGATGTCAAATCTGGCCATTTTTTAGAAACATAAGGAAACCGAAACTTCATTACTTAATGCTGAGTCTTTCAGGCAATGCATTAGAGGAACATTCAAACAGAGCTTAGGGGAGTTTGTGTAAAACAAACGAAAGCAGATCAGCTTGGGAATTGCACAGTCAGATTATTTCTATTCCTGGGGGAGTATGACCAGTAGTCATATCGATCCCGGGCAATAAAAAGGATTTCCAGATGTAGGGCATCCTACAACATGCAGGGAAAAAAACAAGATTGCAAGATTTGAAAACCATTTCTTTTCTTATTGTGTAACCACCCCCCCCCCCCCCCCCCCCCNGACCCTCTATACCAGTTCTATAAATATAAGCCTTTATGGGTGCGGGTCAAGAGCATGTTGTAGGATGGCACACATGGAAATCCTTCCAATAAGAATCCTAATCTGCAGGATGTAATACTAATACGGCTTACAATAGAAAGGTTTCCATATGTGTTAACTCCTTCAACTACGGTCAGTACCTTACTTCCGAATATAGTACTAAAACACTAAACAACCCTAACTCTAACCCTATCCCCCCACAACCCCCCCCCCAACCCGAATCCTACCCTTAACCCTAACACTAATTCCCATCAAGACAGGAGCTTCAGTCGAAGCAAGCGTAACTCCTTATCGCTAGTTACCACATATGGAAATTCTTCCCTTTCAATTCTCACAACATTGATCGACAAAACAGTCAATGACCTGTGGTATGGTGACATCCTGTCCTGGCTGTTTAGATGACCCTGTGGTCTTAACAGGCGCCTGTAGAAGTTGTGTGGCCTTGTCCACTGTCCACTGTGGTAAAGTGGACGTTTACGACGACCCCGGAATCCTCCAAGCTCGAAGATCCTGGTCATCCCTAGTTGGCGTCTTTGGCAGGCGTCGCTGTTTCCCCCTAACAGAAGTCCTCTTTGTCGTATTCCTGATAAAAGAAAATGCAAAACGTTACAACTTTAGTACTAATTGAGACCTAATTGCTTAAAATAGTTCGGCTCCTAAATCTAAGAGTGTGAAGGAATTCCGGCTGTGTCATTTAAAATGGCTAAACTTCTGAATAAAGTGATACCAATATTTGCCTTCAATCTCAAGGAAGGACTTCCATATGTGGTAACTCCTACAACTACGGTCAGTACCTTAATTCCGAATAACGTACTAATATAACCCTACCACTAACCCTACCCCTCTAACCCTAACCCTACCCTTAACCCTAACACTAAAGCCCATCGAGACAGGAGCACCAGTCGAAGCGAGCGTGACTCCTTGTCGCCAGTTACCACGTATGGAAATCCTCCCGATCTCAACATGGAGGGAATATGAAGGAACTAACACAGTGAGTCTCCTTGGGCCGAAGTGCTCACTTCTCAATTAAGTCCCTTCTCAAACACCAATTCTTCAGACAGCAGCAAGTACTGAGCAAATTTTGAGGCAGATTACGGGATTCACAAGCACATTCCCACTAATTTGCAGTTGTGATGTAAGTAGACCACAGTCTTAGATTATTCTGGACAGAAACTAATGAAGTTAGCAGAGATATAAGATAAAAGTACGTACCTAGATTTTCACACTAGACTAACCCCCAGTTTGGCCTTTTTCCCATGGGGGCGGGGGGACTTCTGTGTGCATCGCCTGTGAAAAGAAACAAAAATGAATTAAGAGTCATGTTATTTGTGGACGACTGAATAGATTAACAGATGCATACTTATGGAGCAAAAGCTGGAAAAGATTTTCGCAGGCAACAAACCCCGAAATAAGAACCCTAACCCTACCCTTACCCAACCCCTAACCCTAACCCTAACTCTAACCCTACCCCTAGCCCTAACCCTACCTCTAGCCCTACCCCTAGTGATTAAACGGGTTGTTGCCTGCGGAAATCTTGCCAAAAGCTGTTAAAATATGATTATTTTAAATTTCAGTCCAAAATTTAATCTCAATTAGCATTTGGCTGTTTGGCTGACCCTTGATAGAAGGAGAATGTTGAGATTCAGTACCTTTTACGTGAAGACCAAGCCCCAATTATTATTTTGTACAGCAGAACAAAATCACGCAGTAATAGCTGGAAAATTGCAAACAACTGGCGACTAATGGGTTTCAGTAATTGCAAATGTGATAAGACTTGATTTTTAAGCCAGTGGCGAACACGGTGAATGCCATAGTTGCAGGCTTGACTTGTGGGCTCAGAAGTCACGGTGTGTACCACGTCTAACAGAGACCTCTCTGTTCACTAAATTGTCCATGTTTTCCAGCTTTTTCCATTGTAATTTGTAACACCACCCGAGCAAGTAGACTCACCGTTCTTCGAACAGGACACTAGGTGACTATAAATAATTAGTTCCGAGTCCGCACAGACACGAACTCGTTCATGTACCCTTTGGTGAAAGTTTTAGACGTGAAAAAGCACCGGAACTGTATATTTAGACTGATGGGCGTTCACGCTTATCAAAGAAACCTATGTAACAGTGGTGGAACACAGGCTGTGAGATCAAAATATGCATATCGTCTGGCTCACCTGTTAATCTGTCCATTTCCATTGGAAATGTTACAACTCAGCTTCTGGGCTAACGGCTGAACCAGCGCTCGCCACGTGTCTGGTCTTGGGCTCAGAAATTGACGTCCACTCCTTCAAAGTGCGAGTTGAAATGAAGCTGACGTGAATAGCGTTTTATAGTGTTCTAAGGAGACCTCTGATCACATATCAGCACGCTTTTGCCGCACGATTTCTCGACGGTTTGATTTTTAGCTCACAAAACCTTTTCTTTTCTTCCCTTACCCTCCCCCTCTGCCCCTACAAAAACCCAGTTTCCAAAGTTTTGCATCTCTTTTCTAGTCTTTACACACCAAAACAAAACAAAGCAAAACAACTTCGCAGTACTGCAAGAGATACTCATGGTTTGGATTTGCAGACACTGACTGTGTAATTTAAACCATGGGCGTAGCTTATTGTGCAGAGGAGAATAGGTTGGAGACGCTCTTGTGAGAAAAGAGAAGAGCGAGAAAACGTGACATGGGAGGAGAAAGGATATATTTTCTTATCTCATGAAGAGGTTAACAAAAAAAAATAAAATAAAATATTAAATTCACCTTTATTTTCCTGTTTACAATGTCATTCAATGTATACATGATGATTCATACATAAACAAAATGCACATATAATACATCTATATGATCAGAGGCAAATCTAAATGAAGACATTGCAAGTCGCCACAGCGCAGCGTCTTAGTCTCCAAAACCAGACACCCAATCCACACCTGACTCGAATAGGGAAATATGACTTAAGTGTCCTTTACAAAGAAACCAAATTGTAAACAGCCCGACCAGAGAGCCGAATCCACAAACCCTATCACTGACAGTAAAAACTACAAATGTTGCTTTCCTTTCCTTTGCTTTCAGGAAATAAACTCATGTGCATTAAAAGGAGTTAGTTAACAAAACCCCTGTTTCTCTCTTTCCTGTAACAACTTAAAATATAGATAACGGATACACATACTCACACACATACCCACATGTATACACCTTTAAATACACCTCACACACACACACACACACACACACACACACACACACACACACACACACACACACACACAGAGAGAGAGAGAGAGAGAGAGAGAGAGACAGAGAGAGAGAGAGAGATCTTCCAGTATGCTTATGCATGAATGTATCCTCCAACAACCTCTAATCCCCCGGAAATATTTTCATTCCCTCCCACTAAGTGCCCCGAAAGCTACGCCACTGGCTTGATGCCCCATTATTAACGTTTTCTCTCTAAATAAAATGCTTTTTTTTTCCTGCACTTGTCAGGGGTTCTCTGAAAAACAACTCGAGAATCAGTCAGACAAAGAAAAAAAAACGGTTATTAGGTCAGGCAATTTCACACTGATGAAAAAAAATTAACATGAAATTCACAGAGACCCCCTCCCCCTACTTGGACTAAGCAGCATGTGTCACGGGTAAATGCACTGCTTGTTATGAACACTTCTCACAAATTACAGTTTGTTGTTTTGCTTTGTTTTGTTTTGGTTTGCTTTGCTTTGTTTTGTTTTGTTTTGTTTTGAATTGTCCGATCATTGTTGTAAAACGTGGTCTTTAATGTGCTTTGTCATCTCACTGTCCAAAAGTGATGTTTCTTTGTCTCTAATCTTTTTAATACTTAGTTTCTTAGTTTAGCTGCATTGGAGATTCTCTCTACCCTCATGACAATGACTCTGTCATTCCTGATGCATAGACATAATTATATGTCGGCCCATTCAATGTCCCATCAGTCTGTCCATCCATCTTTTCATACATTATGCCCAAACACAAACACGCAACAAAATAGAAATCTAAAATAAATATGCTATGACCTAATGTGTTTTGTACATGAACCAAACTACTGATCTGTTTATTACTATAAAGCGTATGATGGAAATATGCATAAGAAATAAGACTACAGTAGGCTGTACTATATTACTGTGAAATGATCAGTGTATGGACTTAATATATGCAAGTATAAACCAGTATAACGCAATACAAAAAAAGTTAGCAAGAAAATGTCCAGCGGGAACGTGCATTACTGAATATGCATTCACTTTTATAGAGACAGGGGCAGTTAGCTGCTTCACAGTATAGTCTACCAAGTCCACATTATTTTTCATACAATTTAAACCATTCTTTCGCCCAGCAGTTCCCGGGAAAACTCCACTGGAATGTCGGGATTTTCACCATATGCGAGCCGCCGTTCTCGTGCTGCGTGACGTCATGAAGCGAAGTAGGCTAGCAGGCCATTGGTCCACACGGTTTGTGCCTGCGTCCGCACAGTGAAGTAAATGTCTACCCCTGTCCCTTTAACGATGTCTTCGCTCTCATCCGAACAAACATCAAATGTTCCCGCCCTACAGCTTCTCATACATGAAATTTGTAACGTCACGCAACGTGGCGCCCGCTGATTGGATGGTTTGGAGAATGACGTGAAAATGTTGCTTGACCTGGTCCCAACGGGCCGGCTCTTTGTCTATTTCGAACAATAGATCCACAAGTCCAGGAAAACTGTTTTGGGCAGTGGCATTGGTGCCGCTTTCGACGAACATAAGGTGTCTGGAAAAAAAAACAACAAATGAAGAACCAGTGAATGATATTTTTCAAACAAGGAGTCCAATCGTTGGTCAGGCTTTTAAAATCATGTTTTATATTCAGCCAACTAACCAATCAACCACAGGGCGGACATAGGAATGTTGTCTGAGGACTGTTGTCTGAGGAAAGACTTAAGTCGCATCTGACCTCCGAAAGAGGGAGCATAGTCTAGTGAAAAAGGGCGAGATAGAACATGGGCCTCTGGGACCGCCCACTTGCCAACCCAACTCACAACACCACTACTATACACGTACAGGATGTGAACTAGTGGACTGCTCGGTTGGGTTCAGTTTGATAAATGGATAGATGGATGAAAGTATGTAATCTGTCTGTGTTTTTGGTCAACAATCATCTGAATCAACAATCACTTACTCAATCATGCTTTACATTAGCAAACTTTTTGATCGGCCTGGTAGGTAGACCTACCGGATTTAGTAGATTACTTTCATCAGTGTGGCTGACTAAACCAACCAATCAACCAATCAACCAACCAACCAACCGACCGAAAGACCGACCGATCGACCGACCGACCGACCGACCGACCGACCGACCAACCAACAACCAGCCAGCCAACCAGCCAACCAACCAACCGACCAACCAATGGTTACCACCACACTGACTGCTTAAAGTATAAGGTCGTATTTCACATGAATGAAGTTCAGAAAAATAAAAAACAGGATCATGCACAGCCTTTTAATTGACATGAATAGGCATGCCATTATCGCCTCATAAAACTGTTGTGTGTTTAATTTCATGAGTTTGCACCGAACTGAGATACTGTCAACAGAATGGGCCTAAAATTATGAACAAACTGATCCCAAACTGACCTACATTGTAGACCACAACACTTGCACTGGTGGGTCCGACTTTAAATTATTGGTACGTACTTCTTGTGCGGCCTGGTGGGTAGACCATTTGGAGTAAGGAAGGCTCTCTCCAACAGCATCATCTGATCGTTGTACTTGCGGATTGCAAAAGGACTGGAACAAGAAGAAGCAATGCAGGAACATGGCTAGAAGTGGGTTAGACATATGATATGTCTTATGAAACTACAGAATCATTTTCATGGATGTAATTAGTAACCCTCCCCTCCTCCCTCTTCACCCACCCTTTTTTCTTCAACACAGCGCTCACATTCAAATATCTGCAAGTCAAATCCAAGAGACTTCCTACTCTAGCTCTATCTGATCCATAAGTTAAAAAAAAACAACGGACAGGAACATAAAACTTTGCATTGTAGTTTCCCTTTTCTCCCACACTTACCAAATCGTCTAGCAACATAACGAGATTCTCATAATATAATATAAGAGTACTAGTCTCCCGCTTTACGTTACAGCACCCCCGGCCACTAGTAAAAGCTTTCCATGTAGATTCTTAGATATCTCAGGGTTCTCGGCTTGCTGGTTATGCAGAAGTTTAGTATTTGGTTAATTACTTACTTTTTCAAATTCAGGTCCTTTCCTCTGGCAACGAAATTAGCGATTTCTGTAGCAAAGCCATCAGTTACAGCTTTCAGTTTATCTGGGGAAAAATAGAAAAAGAATAGAAACTGCAGACTTGGTAGTGTAACTATGATAATGAAATATGGGAGATGGGAATAATAAACATTGTAATGAACGCAGGTGTGTGTGTTCACTGACGTATTCTTGTAAGTTTCTTTCATTGTCTTTAACAAGTAATTATTTGTAATTTGTAAAGGCCTTAAGCCTGGATGTTGGATGAATGCTATACAGTATTATCAACAATAAGATTCCTTTATTCCTATAATAAGACTAATACCATTGTTCCTCTACTTTTTCCTTCTCTTCTTTTCTCGCTTCTTCGTCATCAGCCATTACCATCCTCATGATAATATCTACAAAATCATATCGACGGCATCACATCATCCTCAGTAGCAGCACCAGTGATAACAAACGTATCCAGCAGTCATTAAACATACACTACAAAAATCTCAAACATCAGGTGCCTTCTCCCCTCATCCCCCCAAAAGTTTACTTAATTTCAAGTCAATAACTTTAAGATTTCAAATCCTAGGTGGCGGAAATTTGGCACACATTACCAGAAAGATATTGTGTGGTAGTTATATAAATTTCAAGTAATTAGGTTTTATCACTATGTCACTGTTGAAAAATTAAAACTGTAAATCTACAGATAGCATGTTTGGTGGGAGTCTAACACATTAGTCCCAAGATGTGATTTTTGACATGTGTTTTTAATTTCCTTCACAGTCTACCGTGACAAATGTATAACACCTAAATCATAACACTTGCAACAGCTACATATTAACTCTGTCTGTTAATATGCGTACTATCTTATATTTCGCCTTCTCTTTTGCGTTTGGTTTGTTTGGACTTTGAATTAAATTGGTCACTCGGTAATAATCGAATATACCGTATGTTTGGTCTCCTAGTTTGTCCCTCAACGCAGTGCCGTAGTCGGCCTCCAAGGCCAGCCTGAGCCTCTCCAGACCCTCTGCATAGTTGGTCATATTGAAGGGAAGGATGAGCGAGTCGGCCAGAGAGCGTGCGATCTCGGCACTCACGCGGGCTACAGCTGCATGACACTGGGAAAACAAACGGCCAAGCTTCAAGTGGATTAAGAAAAACTCAAGACGACAATGTGGTTTGTGGGCATACACTTATAAATGACAAATGATCGATCGATTGCTAAACACTCATTGAGGACAATATAAAATTTTAAGTACGCTTTCTTAATACGCATTTTTTACAATATCAGCTCCGGTACTTACTCATCAAAAGAGAATAGAAGTCAGGCACAATCAGCAAAAAGACTTAGCTGAAACACAGTGGAGTTAGTTATGTAGTGGATCAATTAAAATCATACCACACTACGCTGTTTTCGTAAGGCCTTTTAGGCCTTTAAACCTTAATCCGTGCCGGGATTCAATCATTTATCAATAACAGCCGGAGATACAGTAAAGTAAAATAATTCTGAACAAATGAAAGACAGACAGGGACACTACCTGTTACCATTTCTGTCTCTGTGACAAGTAGCGGGGAGTGATCATTTCTAGATGACGTTCAAAGTTTGTACCAGAAAAATCATGACAAT
>JAWQUT010000021.1:3765280-3779107 GCA_033807755.1 Ellobium chinense
ACCCGCCTTGGAACGATCTATGTTTGTAAAATACTTTGGTACATCGAAAACACACACACATACATGCTCACACACACACACACACACACACACACACACACACACACACACACACACACAACACACACACACACACACACACACACACACACACACACATACACACACTCAGACACAGCGTGAATAAACACAAGACACTTTCACATATAGTGAACAAACATAATACATCTGTTACACAATATTAGCAAGCAATTATTAGTTCTAAGTCAACATTAGTTTTTGTTAAAGTTAACATTCCGCATTAGTGCTCAGTTAAGGGCTCAGTTGTTACAGTACCCGGGGACTCATGTGTTACAGTGCCAGGAGGCTCAGTTGTTACAGTGCCAGGAGGCTCAGTTGTTACAGTGCCAGAAGGCTCAGTTGTTACAGTATTATGAGGCTCAGTTGTTACAGTACTATGTGGCTCAGTTGTTACAGTACTACGGGGCTCAGTTGTTACAGTACTACGGGGCTCAATTGTTACAGTACTACGGGGCTCAGTTGTTACAGTACTACGGGGCTCAGTTGTTACAGTGCTACGGGGCTCAGTTGTTACAGTACTACGGCGCTCAGTTGTTACAGTACTATGGGGCTTAGTTGTTACAGTGCTACGGGGCTCAGTTGTTACAGTACTATGGGGCTTAGTTGTTACAGTATCACGGGGCTCAGTTGTTACAGTACTACGGGGCTCAGTTGTTTAAGTGCTACGGAGCTCAGTTGTTACAGTACCAGGAGGTTCAGTTGTTACAGTACTACGGGGGCTCAGTTGTTACAGTACTACGGGGCTCAGTTGTTACAGTACCAGGGGGTTCAGTTGTTACAGTACCACAGTTGTTACAGCACTACGGGGCTAAATTGTTACAGTACTACGGGGCTCAATTGTTGCAGTATTATGGGGCTCAATTGTTACAGTACTACGGGGCTTAGTTGTTACAGTCCAACTGGGGGTCAACTATCTTGCGATTAATCCCATGTAGCAGTCTACACCATCGCAATGCCAAGCAACAAGCTCCTCCGCAGGCGACATTAGATTTATTTGAATATGTCAACACTTCAGATTTCTTATTTACCACCACATTTTTTGTTTATCATCTGCTAAAACTGACTTTTATGGATATCATTTTTATGGTAGGCCTATGTGCTTTTTTATAGTTTTACAAGGCTACGATTATAATTGTACATTGGTTCTTGACACCTTACTGAATAATGACTAATTTATGCAGGCTGTATAGTAGTAAGCTATGACCCGCTCGTTGACACCAATAACACTCGTTCACCTTTCGTTGACCGGATACTGGGACATAAAAATGTCAAAAGAGAAATGTATCTCTATTGACTTACATAGTCTAGCGGTATCACCAAGTGACTATCTGTATATCAATATCAGGTCAGTACGACAGACATCACGAGTTGCTAGTCACTAATCATGAAGAATTACATAGTTTGGTAAGGCGTAGACTAAAAAGAATGAAAGACGAGGGTATGAGGAGAATGAAGGGATGGAGAGAAGCCAGTATAAGAAAAAAAGAAAAAAAGAACACAGAGGAAGATGATAGAAGTATACATTAAGGTGACGGTGTAACGGCAAAGAACTAACGCATTAAGGTTGGGATCTCTTACCATCATTTGGGATTACATAGTTTGGTAAAAAGATAGACAAAAAAGGAATGAAAGACGTTGGGGTGAGGAAACTGAAAGGACGGAGAGAAGCCAGTGTAAGAAAAAAAAAGAACACAGAGAAAGACGATGGAGGTACAGATTAAGGGAACAAGATGTTAACAAATGAGAACCTCTGCATTAACGATGGGATCTCATACGATCGTTCGAATTAAATTAACTTGTCATGTTAAACGGCACTAACGGTGCAATCAGCAGTGATGCTCTGATGTGATTCGTAAAGAGGGTCAAGATCCCATCGTTAATGCTCAGGCTCTCAAACTTATGCGAAGAAATTTCACCACCTTCATTATCATAATCATTGTTCTCATATTCGTCATCACATAGAAACGTGCCTAGAGAATATTAGACATGAAGCGTAAAAGCGAAGAGGGTCATAACTTCATTCATACAGAAGCTCGATAGAGAACCACCACACTTTAGCATTCTAAAATGCTTATGCCGCAGACACTCCATTCTGCCTTGATTATTATTACTTTTTTTTTGTTCGTCGTCATATATTTTCAAGGTAACATAAAAATGTTACAAGATATATTATTATCTTCTTGTATTCATTTAAAGAAATATATCTGGTTTTGTGTATGTGTATGTGTATGTGTCTCTGTGTGTGTGTGTGTATGTATGTATGTATGTATGTATGTATGTATGTATGTATGTATGTATGTAAGTGTATGTGTGTGTGTGCGTGTGTGTGTGTGTGTGTGTGTGTGTGTGTGTGTGTGTGTGTGTGTGTGTGTGTGTGTGTGTGCGCGCGCGCGCGCGCGCTTTTGCGCGTGTGCGTGTGTGCTTAAATCATCTTTATTTAAACATCTCGGTTAGTCGTCCTCTTCAATAAAACTCAAATTATTATGGATATCATCACAATATATGCAAGTGTTATGGTCTTATGGTCGTTATTACTATAATACAGTCGACTCCGCTTAATCGCCCTCCGCTTAATCGCCTTTTCCGCTTAATCGCCTCGTTTCCCAGGAAACCGAATTTTTCCTATATAAAAGTCACTGGATAATCGCCTCTCACTCCGGATAATCGACCACTCTTCAGCGCCCATGAATTCAAAGATCAGCGGTTGAAGGGTTACAGTTGACAAACAAACAATGTACACAGACGGTTTAACTGCGCGACGGATGGCAGACAGGTTGACTGAGTGACAGCTGCCACCCCGAAATAGGTGTGATAAGCCTTTCCTCCCCACCTCCACCTCCCCTTGTCCCCCTTCGTCCCACGCTACGCATCACCGCCTTCGCCCTTCCGATAATGCTAATGCGCAGAAAGCCGTATAGTCTCCTCCCCCTACGCCTTGATTGCGCCTGTCTGGTGGATTTCGGTTAGATCAGAGAACGTGTCATGTGGATGAACGGTCTACCCCGACCATGCCATCCTACTCCTTATTGTCTGCTGGGCTACTGCGAGGTGGCCAATGAGAGAGACCGCGGAGATCAAACATTTTGTGCTCTACAACACCGTCAAACTCGAGTTTGTCCTGAGTCTGGCGACAAGAAGGTGTCAATGCACGATATCAAACCACGACATCAAAGAAATTTAATCTCCTTACCAAAAATATGGCCGAAATTACTTCCTCCGCTTAATCGCCGCTCCGCTTAATCGACCACTTTTTCCGTGATCCCGAGGATGGGCGATTAAGCGGAGTCGACTGTATTATAATCTATGGGTCAAACCTAAAAAGCCACAAGTTAAAACGTTCTGCTGCATTACCTAGAAAGGAAAATAAAGCTGTTTGATTTGATTACAAATCATACAAGATATTTTTAAAAAATGTATTTGGCAATGTAGGCACATTGTCTTATTTACTATCACTCATCTTATTTACTATCACTCATAAAGTAACTCATAACTGAGCTAAATACCGTACACACACAAACAATGTTGTATTTGCCATTAAAAGCACATTGTCTTATTTACTATCACTCATAAAGTAACTCATAACTGAGCTAAATACCGTACACACACAGAGACACACACACGTACGCACTCTCTCTCTCTCTCACACGCACACACACACACACACACACACACACACACACACACACACACAGAGACACACACACGCACGCACTCACACACACACACACACATACACAAGCGCACACTCATACACACATATGTCCATGCACACACTGGTGCTGTCGTACACAATACCATTTGTGCACACAAAGAGCGAGCTCTCAAGAGGGGGTGGGGACGCGAGGAAGAGCATTGGTTCAAGCCATCGGTTGTAAACAGAGAAACTGAGCCTCCAGACCCCGAGCGAAGACACTAATAGTCGTATCCTTATGTAAGCTGACGCACTACTATAATTACGAGAAACTCCAAACACAGTAATAGTATTCATTGTAGTTAACGCAGTACGTTAGATAAACGCGAGGCATATGCATACGGCCACAATGGTCGTATACGAAATCCTTATGTAAATTAGCGCATTGCGGTAACCACGGAAAACTCTCACAACCTTAGCAATGTTCACTGCAGCTAACGCAGTACGTTAATTTAACGTGTGGATTATGCCTTGATGTTGCCACAGCGCATGAGAATACAGCATACCGGAATGACTTACCTCAAGTTCTCCTCTATCCTAGCGGCGCTGATGCCGTCCATTATCTTTTTGGAGACGTCAAGGTCCTCATCGGCAATGAGATTGTCCGGTACCCCAGGCAAAAAGACGCCATCGCCGAGACTGTCCTCTTCACAGACAGCGAAGGCGCCTAACAGGATCCCGATGACGAATCCCAACAGCAGTCCAGCCACTGCCCCGATGACCAGCGTCATTCTGGTGCTTACCCCAGACTTAAAGTTCATCTCTTGCCCCATGTTTTTGAATGCCGTGTTCCAGACGCACGTCAACACAGACAGGAGGCTGATACTGACAAAGACTGCTGTCTTGGGCTACCTACTGGAATACAGCACTTAGTCGTTGATTTTGTTTGCTTGCCCGAACTTGACCGATTTAAAGCGGAGTCAAACTGTAACAGAAATGATTTCTCACATCTCTAATAGACTAGTCTAACACCAGAAAGTAGTCCATCGACTATCATGCGTTGGCGCAGTGATCAACTTAGGTGCTAGCGAGGATTTGTCTGACATACAGTGAATTATGAATACACCTCTTAACCGTACCACTCGTTGAATGTGATATGTGACTTACTTAAAGATGAGAGAACGGCAGTCCTGAAGAGTGTAATATATTACAGGTTTATAACAGACTACAGGTTTTTTTTCCTTTCATTGTATCTTTAGAGGTGAGAAGATTCTTGTCTCTAAAGAGCGCGTAATTTATGTACATTAGTTGTCCAAATTCCCGGCCGACCTTTGGAACGTTGATTGCCCAGTGCTAGAAAAATAACACCACAGGTCGTGTAACGTTATCTGCTACTGTTTATGTCGAAGAGAAATACACGCGCTCACACACTGCATCATATTTTACCCGGTCTTTTTGATAACATAGAGTTTCCAATATCTTGCAAAGCAATCATAGGAAGGAATGAAATAGGAACAGTAAACAGAAAAAAAAAAAGTTGTGATTGTGAAATTTAGCGTTAGCCTACAGAGATCACTGCATTATAAATCAAAAACTTTAGTTGACTTCGCTTTGTATTTAGTTTCACATTTTTTATGATAATACCATTTTGATTGTAGTTGTCGTTGTTGTTGTTGTTGTTGATGTCGTTGTTGTTGTTGTTGTTGTTGTTGTTGTTGTTGATGTTGTTGGTTGAACATCAAGTCCAATGATGTCACGAGTATGGACGTCTAAAGTAACATAACTAAGAAGTTCGATCCTGAAGTTGGACCCTTGGTGACAGTGATCTTTGGAGAAAAAAGTGATGATGGTGAGGTAATCACTTGCATCTCATTCGTACTCTCCGATTATTTCCGAAGGTGCCATGCTCCATCAACAAGTTTTAACATGTNTGTTTATGTCGAAGAGAAATACACACGCTCACACACTGCATCATATTTTACCCGGTCTTCTTGATAACATAGAGTTTCCAATATCTTGCAAAGCAGTCATAGGAAGGAATGAAATAGGAGCAGTAAATAGAAAAAAAAAGTTGTGATTGTGAAATTTAGCATTGGTTGACCTCGCTTTGTATTAAGTTTCACATTTTTTATGATAATACCATTTTGATTGTAATTGTCGTTGTTTCTGTTGTTGTTGTTGATGTTGTTGTTGTTTGTTGTTGCTGTTGTTGTTGTTGTTGTTGTTGGTTGAACATCAAGTCCAATGATGTCACGAGTATGGACGTCTAAAGTAACATAACTAAGAAGTTCGATCCTGAAGTTGGACACTTGGTGACAGTGATCTTTGGAGAAAAAAGTGATGATGGTGAGGTAATCACTTGCATCTCATTCGTACTCTCCGATTATTTCCGAAGGTACCATGCTCCATCAACAAGTTTTAACATGTTTTATTATGTATGCCCATATGTTTTATTATTAATGTCCACCGTTGCTTTGACAGGCCAGCTGATTGTGACTCTTGCACATGGCTCGTCGTGGCTTTACTTTATAAAATTGTGACATCTGACTTCTGCGTCTTGTGTGCACAAATGTTTAATGTACTCGTACGAGAGCGCGCGTATGTGTGTGTTTACATGTGCCTACGTGTATGTGTATGTATGGGTGTGTGTGTGTGTGTGTGTGTGTGTGTGTGTGTGTGTGTGTGTGTGTGTGNTGTGTTGTGTGTGGTGTGTGTGTGTGTATATGTGTTTATATGTGTGTGTGTGGGTGTGTGTGTGTGTGGGGGGGGGTGTTTGTTCTTTAGTCTAGCTACGAGTTAGTGTCTTAAGTGTTTTGTATGTGTGAATGTGCTATAAACAAAATAAGCAATGTGTCTTTATGGACAAATAAAAATTTGACGTATCTCTTATGTTTATATTTACATATACACTACATGACCTGACATTAACAAACACAAAGCATGCTCTTCAAAAGTGTTAAAGGATTTATTACATGAAAGGAAAGAAACATGGTAGTATATGGACTTTGAAGTATATCTTACAGCCTTTAAAGTGAAATGATACACAACCAGTTCATACTTTGGCATGTTCGTGCTATCACCATGAGGCATTATTTCTGTGGAACACGATAATGCTACTTGTAAATAATCACTTTACTACAGACTACATTAAAAATTGCATTGCGTTAACAAATTTCGACACATGCTCTCTCTCCCTTATCCTCTTTCTCTCTCTCTCTCTCTCTTTTTTTTTTTCTATTTCGCTTTTTCATATCACACAGTGGCGCGCGCATGGTGAAAAGTTCGGCCTTGCAGCGGTGTTTTCTCAGAAACTGTCAAGCAAAAGGAAAAAAATATACGCGATTTAAATTTCATGAAAAAGTAATAAAAAGTGGACTTATTAGGCTGTGAAGAAAGTAACCAATCCTGACCCTGTATGTAAAGACCGAGGTCGCTGATATTCATTTGCATGTTTTCCGTTAGCGTATCTTTTTTGTTGTTGTTGTTGCGATTGCCATATCTTCATATTAAGTGCACTCTCTCACGTTCCCCCAGAATAGGGCTCTTTTATGTGTGGTTTAAGTAAAAGTTAAACACTTTTGTATTCTTCCCTTTTTGGCCTACCGTTCTCAGCTTCTTTGAAAGAAGCGATTATGGCGTTATAAACAGATCCAGCTCACAGATGTGTGACCAGAAGAGATCCATTTTGCAAACCATTGTCTAGTTTGATAACTTCCTCATTGTGTCCATTCGGCAATGTCACGGTAAAAATATTTCCTTGTCTTGTTTCCGTTTGCTCATCAGATCTTTGCTCATCTTTAAATTTGCTTACGGGTACATTTTGCGTCACATGCCCTGAACTGGTTCTTTTTTTATAGTTGTCTCTCTTGGCATATCCCGCCCTCGGCAGATCATCGGCTGGACATGCCACTGTTGCCTCCCTTACGTCAAAATCTGACTGAATGGTGTCCCCTGTTTTATCCGTAGATGATGGGGGCTTGTAGACCAGTGATGCCAGGAAGTAGAAGACTATTCCTACCACCTGGTCAAATTAAGACATTCTCTGTTAGCCTGTTTTTAGTCGACAGTAACTGTCAATTGGGGCTTAAGTCATTCATATAATACGTTAGACATAAAAGGAATGGACTTAGCCGCAGAAAGACCTATGAGATATGTAATAAGCAGTTACACACGATCCATGCCATTCCTCCCTTAAACTTCTTTCAAGCTTTTCATCTGCATATCTGATGTGTCTGTGTACCTGATATGTCTGTATCTCTGTCCGTTACCACTGTAAAGACTGTAAATGTCTGCTTGCCCTATTTTCTCTCTTAAACTCCTCTCACACTTTACCCGTATGTTCTAACTCTCTTTTTGAGCCCGGTCACCTTAGTTGTCAAGCCACATCCATGACCGTTCATCTCGATCTACCCTTCTCTGCATTTAGCAATATTTGTCTCTTTTGCTGCTTGTTCGTTAATCCAACGTGATGATACATGACAAATGTCGTTATCAAAGGATATGATGCTTTCGTGCAAAGGCATGACCTTCATAATCTCATTTCTGAAGTCACTTAGGAGCCAGACTCTGTCTATCGTTACCTTCAGAAGTAGCTATGAGTACAGTATCGTCAGGTCCATCTCGGATTATCTTTTCAATTTCAGAAATATCCACCAGTACAATGGCTTCAGGCCCACTTTGGAACACTGTTTATCTCCAGGGATATGCACCAACATTTTATCCTGAGGCCTACCTCGGAGTACACCTTACCTTTAGAGATATCCACCAGTTCAATATCCTCATATCCATTCCGGATACTTCTTACCTTCAGAGATATCCACTGGTACAGTATCCTGTGGTCCATCTCGGAGAATTTAATATCTTTATAAATATCTACCAGTGCATAGACCTGAGGTTCATCTTGGAGTACTTCTTATCTTCAGATAATAATCACCAAAGAAGAACAGTATCCTAAAGCCCGTCTCATATAACGCACTTCTCACCTTCATTGATATACATCAGTATAATTATACAATACCTTATTGTAAGGCCCATCTCAGAGTCCTCTTCACCGTCAGTGATCCAAAAGGACCGGGCCCTGAAACCCATCTTGGATTGTTCTAACCTTTAGAGATATCCACCAGTACAATATTCTCAGACCCATTCCGGAGTACTTCTTTTCTTCAGAGTTATCCACTGGTTTAGTATCCTGTGATCCATCTCAGAACATTTAATATCGTTACAAATATCCACCAGTACATAAACCTGAGGTGCATCTCGGAGTATTCCTTATCTTTAGAGATATCACCAATACGGGAACAATATCCTAAAGCCCGTCTCATAAATACCTTATTCTAAGGCCCATCTCAGAGTCCTCTTTACTGTCAGTGAAATATCCAAAAGGACCATGCCCTGAAACCCATCTGGCATTTCTCCTTACCTTCAGCGATATCCACCAGTACAGAATCCTGAGGCCCATTTCAGAGTTCTCGTAGACCCAGCAGGAACCTTTCTCTCCGCAGTTGTCCTGCCAGATGATGCAGGCACTGTCAATGACGAACCCGAAGAGAATGGGGCCAGGAGTTGTGCCTGATGTGATAGATGGGTGGTTGAAGGAGATTGCCGAAAAGAGGGTGGTCAGAGGGTGGTAGAAGTGGGTACAGGGTGGAGGAGGGTGATTTTGGGGAAGAAAGTGGGGAGGTTAGGAGGGAGGGAGAAATTGGGAACATTCATTTTAGTACTGATTTGGTCAGTTGAACTCTATTTATTTAGTCTGCATTGAAAGGAGTTTCTCTGTCAGCTGATCAGCTTCATATTTATATTTTGTCTAACTGTATCTCTTTCTGTCTCCTCATTACCCGTCTTCTTTATCGCACCCACAACTTTCTTATCCTCCTCCCACCTCTACAAGTGTTCAGACCCAGTCCTTCCTTGACCTCGAGCCCCCTCCCCACCCTCCACACACACACACACACACACACACACACACACACACACACACACACACACACACGCGCGCGCGCACACACACACATACACACACACACGAATTTAACATGATGCGCAGACCTAAGGCAGCACAAAAAAAAAAACAACAGGAGCCCATCTATGTAACAAAGGAAAATGCCATGGTGAGAGTGCCACGTGAGTTCTTGAAAGGTCCTTGTCTTGGAACATTTCCCCCCACCTGTTCATGTTCAGCTCATCCTTGCACACCCTCATACAGTTATTATAATCTCCAGAATGTGCTTACCTAGCAAGCGGATGAAAAGCAGTTCGAAGCCAATTGCTAGTGACCGTTGCGAATAAGGAACACACCTGCAAATGATTAGTGATTTATCCTAAATTAATGACGTTCTAAAGGTAAAATATACTCTGTGTCGTGCTGTAGAGAGTTATCATAATTGACACTTTTATTGTAAATTAATGTAATATAATATAATGGTTATTTTTTAATCTTATATATTAAAAGTCACGAACATTTAAGTGAAATGAAATTGAAAAATGTCGCATCAGTTTTTCGAATAACTTTCGTGTTATTCTCAATTCCCACACAGAATTAGTGTGAAAACGAATTTCAAAACAACAGTCCTTATGGGTCATAATGTTATTAATGCTAAGTGATGACTGGGTCGAGAATGCACATTTATTAATGTTAAGATTCATTGCAATATTGATCTTGTGTATGATGAGAGGAGCTTTAACAAGTATCGAAGTGTATGTAAGTAGACTTTTTATCGACCCCATCACACTGTGTTCTGGTTAAATATATCACTTTTATATTTCATTTTTTCGTGAAAGGTCGAGAGTGGCAAGACAAAGAGGGACTGAGGGAGGGAGAGAGAGAAGCAAGAGTGTAAGAGTTTAAGAACATAAATCCTGCCGTTTTCCTCCTCTTGCTTAATAAGGTCCTGTTCCTTTAAGTAAATTCTTATACTCTGGCACTTTATTATGCTTGGTTTTAATGCAGACATATCTTGTCTTTTAAAATGTTTACTCAAAATGTGACCACAGCTGAAGGTAAACGCTTAACGTTACATGTAAATTATTTTTTTTTTCGTTTTTGCCCTGGTGGCCCAAAAGTTGCTTCATAAGAGGAGGGCAGAATCGTTATATGATATTATGGCATAATAATATGATAAGCTGTCGAGCGCGCACACTAACACATAATTATAATTTAACAAGACTAACCCCATTTTACAAATGGGCAGGCAGGCAACGCACCAGCGGCGAAAGAGTACCTAGCGCACCGAAAGGCATCGTGAAAATGTTGGACCACTGCGGGCGATCGGACCACCATATCCAAAAATAATTAAAAGTCGGAAATAAAAGAGACGTGGAGTTTTGCCGATTTTACCCGCTTAAAACACAGGCACAAACGTCCTCAACCCGTCCTCAAAATGTGGTTCTTTTCTTCCACCATTCAGACCAAAGGAGGAGCGGAGAAAGGCAATTTCCCGGTCCACCTTTATAATATACAACACGGACCGGCTTTGCTGACGATTGACCTAATCAGGCGGATTGAAAAGATCTATCGGAGATTGTATTTCGTTGCTTTACACATTCTTTTTTTAAGAAAAGGGTAAAAAAAAAATAAACAGGACTGATGTGTATAGTTACGTTTTGTGTATTTTTTCTACGAATTTAGGTGAAAACCGCATGTTTTAACGTTACGTAGTTCTCAAGAAATCTGTGACACAAATTTGGCAGAAGCGTTTTATTGATATAAATAACACATAATTATAGGTGTAATACGAGGTTGAAACGGAGCACTAAGATATAGGAGTCAAATAGGATAAAGGGGGAAGTGCTTGGTTCGATTCCCACCACATGACTTTCTTTCCTTCTTTCATTTTCTCTCTGCATTTGTCTTCATGAGCACTTTCCCCTTTATCCTATTTGACTTACATAATTATAGTTTAATTATACACAAACATGCATTTAGTATGTACCTTAAGACTGCAGTGATGTTGGGAGAGATGGTGCTGAAAGTACACAGCATGATGAAGAAGAAGAGGATGCAGAAAATGTAGAGCCACGTACAGCTTCGGGTGCAGTTGCCTGCCCTTGCTGTGATTGTCGTGCCTGGAGTGATGGTCAGCCCGTCGTCCATTTTGGTGATCAGATGGTCAAAACACTCACAGTTTGTGTAGGCCTGGATGAATTTTTTTTTAAAAAGAAAACCACTATTAACGATCAGGCTGAAATAAAAACAAAAATGTCTTGCTTTGGTAGCCACACTCTGAACTGTGCAAAATAGAAATCTACAAAAACATACTAAGAGTCATTATTTAGAGCAAAATGCCTGTCTATTGAGAGGATTGTAAAGGCCCAGACACTTGTGAAAATCATTGTGTACCGTGCACACTTTCTGTTTGTTAGTAAACTCAATTTGAGGTTTTATGTCTCTTCATCCTGTTTGTTATAGCCATAATTGCAAGAACATATGAATGACCATTCACAACACTAGAAAGCAATTGTCGATGCTGAAAAATGTTGACTTCTCTTTTTTTACCTCTGACTTGAAAGTATGGGGCTAATATTGTGTGTTATTACAGAGCGGATCGCACCTACCTCAATTGTATCGTTGAACCTGGTACAACCTGCATGACAGGGGGAAAAGTAGACTAAACCTTCATTAGTACATATGGGCTCCATCGAACCTGTTCCACAGTGGCAGTTCATGTTGCAGATGGATGTCAGCCTACTGTCATTGCTTTTTTCCCTAGAAAATAGTAGTGTTAAATAACTGATTAGTATACCTTAAAACAAAATCAAATGTGTACGCGTAGATTTTTTTTTTATAGCATAATGATAGATAGTTGTGATATTGTATTTAACACAGTTTAGTTCACGACAAAAAAATGAAGTATTATGATCGCTGCTACAAAGCTATGCTAGTCTACCTCGGTAATTCTGTTGGCGCAAAAATAGTGATATTCATCTAACATTTCTTAAAAATCGTATGTTGTTCAGTGCGATTGAAGTTTTTGTGGCAGTAGAAAATGTGGGATAGAAACACATGATATTGAGCAGATCTGGAAACAAATCATCTGAAGAATGTGTCAGACTAAAATTAAGCATTAAACTTCACGCAACATAAGTTCTAAAGTGAAAGTACGAAAATCACTCCATGTTGTATTTCTCCCCCTTCAAGGATTGAATCTGGAATTTTGAACTTGTTACAACTATACAGCGGCGCTCGTAACATGACCATACAGTTAGATCCATAATTCAAGCATTGTCAAATAGTACGACGAAGTTCTCCTTGAATTCCGAGAGAGGACTAGTATTTTAGTGTTCGAACTTTCTGACATCTCACACTGTAAATGTCGCAATTCAATATTATGAACATGGGGAGAAAGCGAAAATTAAAACGCAATAACCTTTGAGGCTAGATGAGAGGTTGTTTTTCTAGATTAGCCAAAGAATTAAAAAAAAAAAAAAAAGAGGAGCGTCATTCAGCTTACCCTGCGGGGTTGTAAGAGGAGCTCACTCCCGCCAAGTTCACAGAAGGACATCGAGCCAGCCAGGAGGGAGAGAAAAGGAGGGAAAGAGCTGTGAAGAGAGCACAGAGTCTGAGGATGCCGCGACAGCGGAGCTGGAACTTCTTGACCAGGTACCCTCCCAGTAGCATACCTCCTCCTGAACCTGGAACAGTTATTGCCCCTGTGGACAAAAAGAAGGAGAACATTGGCGATTCACAGAAAGGCCTAGTATTAAGCACTGTGAAAGACTGAAATCACGTTCCTACAAAACAAATCATAAAAACAAACCCACATATACAATTGAAGGGGAACATTGACAAATCACAGATAGACCTAATATTAAACACAATGAAAGACCGAAATCACGCACCTACATAACAAATGATATACACAATCCCACATATACAAAGGGAAGGAAACATTTGCAAATCACAGATAGGCCTTGTATTAAACACTGTGACAGACCAGAATCAAGACCTACCAAACAAATCATATAAACAAACCCATCCTCCCATTTACATATCACACTTACACACAAGCATGATAACACAATACCCCCCTCCCTCCCCAACAATACACATACAAACACAAGCAGGCACAAACGCATGCAAGCAGTCGTACACACACACAACATACACCCCCCCCCCC
>JAWQUT010000021.1:3785022-3826117 GCA_033807755.1 Ellobium chinense
TGTGTGTGTGTGTGTGTGTGTGTGTGTGTGTGTGTGTGTGTGTGTGTGTGTGTGTGTGTGTGTGTGTGTGTGTGTGTGTGTGCGTGCTTCCCTGCATGTATTGCTACAAATCCAAAAGCGATGATTACGCTGGCGTTCATGGTGATAATGATGACATTAATGGTAGTGACAAGTTTCAGATCTACAATGACGATGATGCAGTTCTAGACCCAACGGAACAGTGGTTTCTTACTTGGTGCTAGAAAGAGAATATCGGGTCTCCAGAGCCACTAGCACGACATTGATGACGCCGTTGACAATGAAGCCTTCCCAGAAATTGAAGANCAAATTCAACAGTGATGATGACGCTGACGTTAATGATGATAATGATAACATCAATGGTAGTGACAAGTTTCAGATCTACAATGACGATGATGCAGTTCTAGACCCAACGGAACAGTGGTTTCTTACTTGGTGCTAGAAAGAGAATATCGGGTCTCCAGAGCCACTAGCACGACATTGATGACGCCGTTGACAATGAAGCCTTCCCAGAAATTGAAGACACATAACCAGAAAACGTAGGCCTTGACATTGTTCATGCACTGTAATGGACTGTGGAGGGAATTGAGATGGGTGTGTTACCAAAATAGCACACTGGGGAATTAAAGCTACCTACTGGAACAGCGCAACATGTTTGTACTAAACAGAGCTGTTCATTGTTAATATGCAGCCGATCAGAATATATCTGCATTACAAAACAGGGTAACGTTGTTCTTTCTGAGAGTCTCATTTCACCTGAGAAGAAATTATATATATTTTTTAATTACTGACTCAAAATTTAGAAATTTTTGGACATTGTTCGTTTACTTTTATTGCTGTGTTTATTGACTCATTACCCCGCTTGCTATATGTTGTGACTCCATCATAAGTAATTTGTCTATGTATAATCACTGTCTGTAAAGGAGTGATAATAGTAATGAAACTGAATTTCGTCCAGTTGTGTTCGAGACACACTTGTATGAAACTAACTAAAGAACAGTATATACTTTGAATATATTCTGACAGATTGAAGTGGCAGACCACTCTGAATACGTTTAAATAATAGGCTGTTTAGTTTGTACTGTCGGATTACCATGACGCTGTTACTGTATGTGTTTTTGGGCTGTTTCTGTATAGCCTTGCAAGTGTTTTGGTATAGAATCTTGAGAGGTAAAGGATCCTGAGGTCTAGGGAATGAAACAGGATTATAGAAGCGCTGGGCTGTGAAACACCCTTGAGGTTTTCATGACATTTAGAGTATAATGTTGATTATGAATGGGGCAAAAGAAAAATTAGCAAAGCAACGAAGTAGGTGGGGGATAGAATTGAAAGAATGAAACATTTTTACCCATCTTACCATGCTGACAATTGCTGTTAGAGGGGCAAGAAAGCAGGAATGGTGTCGTGAAACAATAAGACACTGTAAGGATTGAGTTATCCAAGTTAGGATTATGCGGCGAGATACTCAAAGCGAAAAAAAACACAAAACTACTGTAAAGTGTTTTGTCTTTGCTATGGCAGACAAGCAGACAGGCGAGCAGACAGACAGGCAGGCGAGCAGACAGGCAGGCAGGCAGGCAGGCAAGCAGGCAGGCAAGCACACAGGCAGGTAGGGAAGGAGGCAGGCAAGTCAGGCAGGCAAATCAAGTCTGCAGGCAAGATAGCAGGCCGACGTTCCAGATGGCAAGACAGTAGGAACGTTATCTTAGTTTTAAAATTACTATCTGAATGGCTCAATGGCTCACTCAGAAACACTCACATGTAGCGAGAGGTTCTCGAAAACAAACTTTTTCTCCAATGACTATGTCTTACCGTGGAGTACAGCCGAAACATCCGTACTTCTCCTGCACATATTCTTTCTTTTTCGAACTTTTCAGCTGCGCCTCTGATTCGTACTTAGATGATGCAGTCATTTTACACGTCTTGTCACAATATTATCCTCTGTTATGAATTTCAACGTTTGAAACGTTCTACTTTGAGGTAATTAATGACCTAGATGGATTATATCTGAAAAGATCCACAGTGAATGATTAACATAATATCATCAACATTTCAATAAAGCCCGGCAGAAAGCTGAAGATACTATATGCATCAGAAAGTACAAAGTAATATTAGCCTATGAAAAGTATTGCTTCGATTTGATAAGGATTTAGTGTCAGAAACATCGAAAACAATGAGCAAAGAAATCAAAGAAACCATGTATCTATTACGTTTATAAGGAAAATGTTGACAAGATACTCGTAATGTTTGTTTTCTGTAAGTTGGGTATGCATACTTTGACCTAATGTATATTTTAAAAAAAAAACTAACATTACCGAGAATATATAAGTATTTCACGGTGAAATGACAATATTGCAATTTAAATATGTCGGAACTATATCGTCTATTCGTTCTTTAAAAAAGTCTTGAAATAACATGATTTCTCAATGGTAATGACCTATAAAATGTGGAAGCACACACCAAAGATTTCATTTGCATCTGATTAACTGTATAAATTAGTAGTGAATATTCAGGTGTTACAGTAAGAATTCTTCAATCACTGTATATGACATAAGTCTATATGAATGGAAACTGGCATGCTACGTTGCATGGCGATCAAGTAGAGACTTAACTCGTTGACTCCCTAAGGCTGGTTAAAAATTTAACGAAACTAAATCATTCAGACAAAAAAAACCAAACACAAAAAAAAACCACCAACAAACAACACAAACTGCACTATCAACAACTAAAATGACACCTCTCTCTAGTCTAGTCACTGAGCAGCAAACCAAACACAAAGATTTAAAGCAAAGTGGCCGCCCAGTGCCACGGTCACACTATATCCCTCGTCTGAGATCATCCCGGAAAGTGACCAGATAATAGAACCCTCTCCTGTAAGTACATGTATACTGTTGACCGTTCCAGTCAGTTCACTGCCGGGGTACAGGGCGTGATCTGGCGAATTATGGTCAGGAAGACGTATTGTGTCGTCCTCATGATAAAACCTCACAAAGCCAGTCACCCGTAAACCTGAATGAGAAGGTTTGCTTGCTGGTGGGAAAACTACAGATACGCACAGTAAAATCACTAGAAAGATAAGCAGGTTTTACTGTATGTGCGGATTTCGGATCGGCAAATCTGCTAATCATCTAAAACATAGTTCTAATCAAAGTTATCCACTCAAGAATTAGGAGGTTTGATCTTGCGCTTTTTGTCTGCGTGACGGAGTAGGGGGTTTGTGGCTCATAATGTTTCAATCAATTTTTCATGCTCACAATAGGAATAAATAGAATTATGTTACGGGGAGCTGGTAAGGGCCATTAAAGATGAGATTTCCGCGGAAAGCGATTTTTGCCATAAATCAGCCGCTTGATTAAAAAAAAAAAAATCACACAAAGAAGAAAAGTATACTGAAGCACTTTTGTCTGGTGGTTTTATTTCCATATTAGTTACATATTTCTGCAAATCAGTCTAAACAGTAAGGAATGTAAGTTCTACTGACAATTACTGACAGACTGATCTGGAAATGTAAAATGGTTTATCAAGCTCCCATATATTTTTGCTTCTAGACCTTTTGGGATTTGCAATAAAGCAAAAACAAAACAAAACAAAAAACAACCAAAAAACAACAGAATCCCACTTTGCTGCTATTAGTTAGTGGTTACAGTGTGCGATCGTAATAGGCTTACAAATAAATTTCATGAGTTACTGAGAAAAGATTTATATTAGACTGCTTAATTGTAATCCAAATAATCACAATTTCCTCTTAACTGCACACTTTTTTTAACGTTACAAAATGCTATGTTGTTATATACAAATGCACTGGATCTTAGCAACCCCTTTTATAGCAACTTCTTCCTTGCACCTGAGGAGATGCGATTAAGTAGAAATGACTGTGCTTACAAGTTTCAAAGGTAGGTGCAGTGGGTTTCGTTGTCAGATAATGTATATTGTAATAGCATGAAGTACTCCAAGTGTGCTATTAAGCTTGGCCCCTAAAAACGGCATAAACAGCCTTAAGAAGGTTTCTCATTTGTCTGTTATACTTTTTCCCTAGGTGAGACAAACAACTCAGTACTTGTCTCAAAACCACGTCAGCTAATCATTTAACTAAACACGTGGCTTTGAAACACGTTGTGAGTGTCTAATTCACATCAAGCTTCCAGCCGGTGACACTACATCCAGCGATTGTAACACTAAATCTGATTTCCCCCCCTTGATATCCTGACTAGGTCTATTGGCTGTGTGCTTTAATCGCAGAAAAGAACAATGGTTGAGTTCGTCAGTTTGGCGATTTCCCGACCATGCCGTTCTAAAGCCAGGTTTTACAACGGCTAAGCTTGTACAATAGCCCAAGGGCAGCTCTCTCAAGGACTTATGTTTGGCATGACACAATAAACCTGTGTGTTATGCTAATTAGGTGGTGGTGTTAAGCTTGTAGACGCTCTAATACCTCTGCCTTCAAGGGAAATTTTATACCACGGGGTAAGAGATGGCGCCTTGAATACAGGCTGACCCAGGCTGCCCTTCCCCATATTGTCAGAGGATAAGTAGGAAGAAAACAACGGATAACATTACAATTCTGTCTTGTTTTTATCATAGGGGTAAATATTATTGTGGAAAGTCTCATGTAGTCGATATTCTTAAGGTTACAGGCCTGTAATTGTACTTTGACTTTTGGGTCCTACAAAACCTAGAGGTTATATTTCATCTCCCCTTTTCCCTCTTTTGGCATGCCCTGCTTCCAGTAATAAGGGCTCCAGGGGGGAAATTTTGATATCATTGGAAACTGTGTCCATTTTACTTTATTTTGCAGGCATTATTTAGCCCTGGGCTGGAACTGCCAGGTCAGGATCTTCCAGGCGGAAGAGGAAGAGTTTGGCGTTGACCAGTGAAAAATGTAGGCTCTGTTTACAAATAGCAACTAAGCTCAAAATTTCAACGGGCTTGCTAGTGTTGGGTCAGTCTTAAAATTTGCGCCACACAATGAGCTTCAATCTGGTATGGGTCTGGGTGAAAGCTAAAACTTTGGGTTCAGAGGGCAGCTCAAAATGTTAATATAGCCCATAGAGGAAAAAAGGGACCAATATCAATACAAGTCTGTAACCTTAAGAGGCCCACAAATTTGTCAATTAAAACCTAGCCTAGCCATGGAGGAGCATAGAACTGCATCAGCAAGTTTTGAATATTACCTTGTAACTGAAAATATGTCAGTTTGTGAAAAAATTGGAACCTAGGAGGGTGGGGGAAATTCACAATGACTGTTTCTCATTTCAGAGAGAAATATCTGGTGCAGTTTCATGTTATATGATTATTTCTACACCTTATACTCTGTTACTATCGACACTGATAGTCCATTTTTTTTACCAATTAGGTTCCTGCAATCTGAACTGCTTGAGAGAGAGAGAGAGAGAGAGAGAGAGAGAGAGAGAGAGAGAGAGAGAGAGAGAGAAAACGAGAATGAGGCAGTCTTGCTAGCGGGCTAGAGGTAGCATGCAGGCAGGCAGGGATAAAGTCTTGACTTGCACATCTTTTCTGTGGTATACCGGGATTTCCCGCAGAGCACTACGAAACCACACTCGTGTGCACTAGCGCCACTCTAGAACGGTCAGGACTTCCACTATTTTTTCCAGATAGCCTATCTAGATCTAAACGAAATTCTTTCTGAAAAGTGCACCAGCACTTTGGCGGCAAATTGGGGTTAGAGCTGCGTTTCGCGCGAACGGGCAAAGAGTGGGGAACAGTGTAACTGCAACACGTTTTGTTCAACGTAGGCTTGTTTACTAATAATTAGTAATACAGTCTACTGTTTGAGTCGGTTGTTGCCAACACTGAAGTAAAGATCTGTCCATGATCGTGTCAATTCAGTTTCATAGTTGGTAGGTATAATATTTGTGATTTCTGGAAATCAGAGACACAGCGTTTATTTTTGACAGTATATATGCATATTCTCTCCCCTATCTTCCTAGATGTGGAACAGATGTGGGGATTCTTTCTCAGTATTTTTCTTTGGTGGGCTGGTTCAACCTAGATTCAGACGGAAGTTGCCA
This sequence comes from Ellobium chinense, assembly GCA_033807755.1. Classification (NCBI taxonomy): domain Eukaryota; kingdom Metazoa; phylum Mollusca; class Gastropoda; order Ellobiida; family Ellobiidae; genus Ellobium; species Ellobium chinense. Next base: position 3,791,070 of record JAWQUT010000021.1, read on the forward strand.
CTATGAGACTTCCGCTTAGCGATGAGATCTTCTATCTTACGTGAGATTACAAAAATCCACCATAGAGAGATGGAGAGGTGTCCTTTTCTCATAGCTATAGGCGTCGATATCTAGGGCCTCTCCAGTAAACTTAACCTTTAGTGGCGATGACGTTGATGAAAGTCCCAACCCTAAACCCAACTCTATTCCTACCTCTAACAGGGTCCCTTACCCTAATGCCCATTTCAAAGTGTCCCTCTCTAATGTCCTTAACAGCAATCGCCGCTTGACTCACTTCCTCCCACTGTATAGTTAAGATTGGGTGTAGATTTTCTTCCTAACCCTTACCGTATTTCCTGTGCCTTTAACTCTAAACCAAACACTACGAGGTAGAATGCCTGGATATATTGCAACGATATAGATTTCAATTCGGTGCATTTTTATTCAGCATTAAAGGTCACCTGCAAAGCCCGCGCTTCTAGTCCCTGACAGTCTCTGTAAGACTGTAAGCTTAAACACGATATTCCAAGGACTTACCGGAGCATTAGATCTTTGAGCTCCTTGTTCTTTGCACTCGTCACGATTATCAAAAATTTGATAGAAAATGTTTGAATATCCCAACAAATTCTACTGTTCCCAATCGCTATATATCTGTACGCATAAAGTGAGAATCAACGTCGTTACAATATGCTGTAAATTGTTTTTTTTTCTCTGGCTCTATCCTGCCCACAGCTACCTTCGACATAGTTACGTGGCGGCAAGATGACCTACTCATGAGGAGCTATCACACACGGATGACGTAGATGAAACGGAGAGAAAGCGGAAGAAAACGACCCAGTGCAGACGACGATGACGAGAGAGACGAGAAGGAGATCACAGTAGCCGAATGCATTGGCGAGGGCAGGTCTTTTCACCTTATCTCTCGCTGTTACTGCTTACCATCGAAATGCCAGGTGAGTTTTACTTAACATACTATAATAGTAATTTTTAATTAGGTGATGCTAGAGGTGACGAGGAGTTAGGGGCTTATAACTAGGTCTACGTATGTTTAGTTGCTGCAGATTGACAATAAAGGGAAACCACACCCATTCCTTAGTAACGGAAGTATCAGTCTTTAGGTAGGCAAGCCAAGATGGCTGCCACTCATGCGGAAGCAACAAAAAACAATGCACTGACTTGCGAGTACGTATTGCTCAACTTATACTTTTGCTTAATTCATTAGCACACAGAAAATAATGCAGCCAGAGAATAAGCAGATGAAAAGACAGAGGACACTTGACTCTTCCAAAGGTGCCAACACGCGTAAATGACCTCTTGTGATGTAAACGGTCTTTTCCAAAAGACTGCTGTTTGGAAGTCTCTATATGGGGCTACCGTTCTATCATAAAACTAATACGCCAAATATGATAAAACCAACCAGCCAACCCTCAAAGTAATCTCCAACGGTCTTCAAACGTTTTACCGTGGCATTCTGTAAAAGTGAAAATAATTGTGAATCTTTCATTAGTTAATATGTCGGTATGATGGAGATAAAGTTAAAAGAAGTTAAATCAATGTTATTAAATATAAACCAATTAGGAAGTTGTTTTTTTTTTTGGGGGGGGGGGGGGGGGGGGNTTTTTTGGGGGGGGGGGGCTTAGTATCTCGTGTCCTCATTAATACTGTGTATGAGAGCTTACCCCTTTCGCAGAACAACATAAATTAACCAAAAGGCACAAATATTCACATTCAACTTGACAAAATTCTTCAGTTAACGTGAAAAACACGCTTTCATTCAGCTCAATGATCACCTTTTGGAATGATTCAAACGAATGTGTAAAAGACCTTGTATTTCGCTAATCAATAAACAGAAGGCAGTCTAATAGTAATATAAAGTTTGTCTCACTTCTGGAAATGGCTTAGCCAAAGAGGTATCAGTCATGGCTGTGCATGGAGTTCCCTAGGATCAAGCTGGCTTTTTACTACTCTATTCATCTGTGTGAAGACCAATACACCATTTCACGAGCAATTCGTTTTTTTCACCACAGATTTTGGCAACAGTGCAATGTTAGTGACCAAGTCGGGCACCACCTGGGAGGAGTGTGAGACGCTGTGTCGAGTTGAGCGTGACATTGATTGCAGGTCTGTGGCAGGAAATGCTGTTAGTGTTATCGTAAAATGTCCTATATGTTTTTCTCTAAAGTCATTTATGTATGTCAAGTATTAACGAAGTGTCTGAGAACGAATCAGGGTATAAGAAAGACGACACTGGGAGAAAGTAAATAAAAGAATTTGATTAAGAGAAAAGTGGATTTTTTTTTTGTGTGTGTNGGGGGGGGCTGGGGTTCGAAGCGTGAAGGGTTCAGATGTGCTGCCAACAAGAGATTTAAGAGGGGTATAGAAGATGTGACTATGATCTCATGGAAAGGGAGGAGCTTTTCATAAGGAAGTGAGCAGATAGCATGGTTTTTGTCTCTTAATATTGGCTTGTTCTTCTTGCTGTGTCTATTATTTGTTCCCGTATCTGTGTCAGCCTCCCAGCCTACTTCAGCGTACGTGAGTCTATATTCCTGATATATGTCTGTCCGTCCGTCTGTCTGTCTGTGTATGTCTGCCTGCCTGTCTTATGTCTGTCTGTCTGTCTTCCTGCCTACCTGTCTACTTGTCTGCCTACCTACCTGTCTACCTACCTGCCTACCTGCCTGCCTGCCTGCCTGCCTGCCTGCCTACCTACCTGCCTACCTACCTGCCTGCCTGCNGAAGGATTCAGAAGTGCTGCCAACAAGAGATTTAAGAGGGGTATAGAAGATGTGGATGTGACTGTGATCTTATGGGATGGGAGGAGCTGTTCATAAGGAAGAGAGCAGATAGTATGGTTTTTGCTTCTTTATGTTGGCTTGTTCTTCTTTCTGTGTCTATTTGTTCTCATATCTGTGTCAGTCTCCCAGCCTACTTCAGCGTACGTGAGTCTATATTCCTGATAAATGTCTGTCTGTCTGTCCGTATGTCTGTCTGTGTATGTCTTCCTGCCTATCTGTCTACCTGTCTGCCTGCCTGCCTACCTGTCTGCCTGTCTATCTGCCTGCTTGCCTGCCTGCCTACCTACCTACCTGCCTGCCTACCTACATGCCTACCTACCTGCCTATATACCTGCCTACCTGCCTGCCTGCCTGCCTTCCTACCTATCTGCCTGCCTGCCTGCCTGCCTGCCTGCCTGCCTGCCTGCCTACCTACCTACCTACCTGTCTGCCTGCCTGAAAACGTGCATTGAAGTTCAGAATCATGTTTCAGTTACTACAAGTTTAGCAGGGATAAGACAATGTGTCTCATGACAGCCACATATGATAAAGCTGTAACCGGCCTCAGGAAGCTGGACAAAGCTGGTAAGTGAGATCCGAACCCTCTACCCCCTTTTTTTTTTTTCAATCCCCCTCACCGTTCCCTCTCCCAATTCCCTGGGGATGAAAGGGCAAAAGATATCCAGATTGCTGCTTTAACCTTTATTGCTTGTAATAAGTAGAGGATCCTGTCAGTTTGAAGCTTACAAAGCATTTATGGCAATCGTAATTCATAATTCAACCCGAGAGCAATATAGTTTCTGACAGGCAATGAAAATGCGATGTTTGAAATTACAGGCGTTCTTCAACATGTTTTGTGTTACATAGATTTAAAAAAAAAACAAAGAAAAAAACAACTCTACAAAAGCACTTATAGCTATCTTCCAACGCCATCATCGGCAGGATATTTGTACTCTTAAAAAACCATCAATTAGCACGTAGCAAACGCAGGCAGCAAGCACGGTTGACTAAGACAAATAACAGCTTGGTTCATATGGACAAAAGGGGGTCTGTGACACTGGCGTAACATAATAGTATAGGAATTAATGCATCTCCTTTAAAAACATTCTATCATATTGATTTTGCTTGTCTCTCGGAATCCCTCTTATCCTAATAAATACGGAAGGATGACATGTTCCTGTCCAATTTTTCAGATTGAAAAAATCAAATAGATGTTTTAATTTTACAGAACTTTTGTTCATGCATTCTAGTTTCTTTGCGCACTGTGTCCAACTGTATATTACTGCCTGTGATTGACCATTTGTTTGTGTACATTGTCTCAGCAGTCGTTTGGGTAACTTACAAATCAATTAAGATTGAAGGATGTGGAGTGATGGTGGGAAAAGGGGGCAGGAGGGGATTGGTGTAAAGGCGTTGCCTAGACAGTGAAGTAACACATCAATACCACCATTTTAGAACATAATGTTCTGTATCTTTCAATCTGGTAAAGCTCTTGAGCTTTCATCGTATCAGAGATTGTCGACGATGGAGGAATTATCATAGTATGTGAATAGTATCGCGACGACAAAGGGATTTTTGTTTCTTCGATTGTGTCTCCACTAAAATTGTGACTTTGAAATACACTGCTCTTTTCCATAATTAAACACGGCAGAGTAAGAAGCTGATATCGTCCAGGGTTTGAGGTGGGTAACAGAGTTGCTATCACCTTCCTGGCCTTGGAAAGTAACTTACAGCTTCTGAGTTTGCTCCGTAGTGGAAGATTTTGTGTTCCTCTGTCCTTGGTTGTGCTGTTGTTGGTAGATAGTTGGAAGACACCAAGCTGTACATGAAAAGAAAGGTTCCATCCCTCTCATGCCGTGGACTAGTATATGTGATCTGCTTTCCATCGTCATGCTCATTTCATCCTCGCCTAAGTCAATTTTTGATGATTGAGTTGTTTATAATTATTACTATGATCTTCCTATTATCTTTTTTCCTTATTAAAACAATAGAGAGTTTTACACTCATTATTATATCCCATTTCTACAAGCCAAACCACATATGACTCTTTGTTTTGCCCCGAGAAACAGGTTGAGAGCGCTACATTTCGTCAAAACTTCAAAGAATGACTCACGCGAATGTGGAATGAGTGTGGCGGCATGTACCTAAAGTTATATACTTTTTTTTTTGCAGATTCCTTAGCTGACCTGCAGACTCGCGTCACGACTTTGGAAATTAAAATCAACGACGCCAAAGTGAGTATTCCCAAACAATAACACAAGATAAGATCCGTTGTTAACAAGATCAAACAGGCCCGTAAGTGTTAAGATGACCTTCGTAGACGGATAGTACAGGTTACAGGTCTTTGGTACCTATTGTTTTTCTTCTTTTGTGTTTTGTGTTATTCTACATAATTATACCACTGTTATTTCGGGAAATTTCTTTCATGGAGGTTAAAGTACTTCTTTTGCCATATCTTTTAACGGGAAGAAAAAGGGTGGTCAACGCCCAAAATTTTCCACAAATGTCTATCGATAAAGGCCACCTCCAATTCTGATTTAGTCCCCAATTTTTCATTTGGCTGGTTTTGACCGGGTGCGAATACATAGATCTACACACTTTATCTTTTTTTTTTTTTAATCTAGAAGGCTCAAATTGTACCTGAAACTTCAAAATTGGATGCTTTATTTAGATCACAGGTCATTTTACATATTATTTCTACACCCTGACATTGGCTGACAGGGCTCCAAAAAAAGGGGGATTTTATATATTAGCGGATTAATTGGGTTGTACATAATGTGTGATTTGCCCCTTTAATGGGTGTCAAAAACCTACAAATGCGAATTCTTTTTGCTTTGTATTACTATAATATTATTATGTCAATTGCTGTCACTCCTAATTTTCGTTGGCCATAGTCACTGACCAGTAATGGAGATAAACATTTGATGTTTTATAGCCTATGGCAGGTAAAGTTTTTTGCTATCTGTCTGTGTTTGATCCACCCCCTTGAAAACCCACGCAAGGCCTTGGGCACTTTTCAGAGAGCAAAAGTTAGCTCAGTGGCAGGCCCTATTTCTTTCAAACAACTATCTGGAAATAGTGCTGCTTTAATTTAACCTAAGGCCATGGAAGTGACAAATGCATTAGAACAGGTCATATCTAAGGTCAGAAGGCCCCTGAGAAGAAAAACACCAAAATGATTTGATATGTTATATGGATCTTCCTTGCTAGTAAGTCCAGCTCAGATGATTCCAAAAGTAATGTGCGTGTATTCGGAGATCTCTGAGTATATGTGCGGCTGTGGACAGTCCTAATATAGCACGTGAACAATACTTCGCAAGTCGGTGGAGCGCGGCCCCATCGATAAATTTTAGGTTTGTTTACCCTGTATGTTTTTCGAGTAACGGAAGACTTTACCCCTTGGATATAAAGAAAAAATAAATAAAGCACGTAGCCTGCTGCTTTTCTGTTCACCTTGTTGCATGTTTTCATGCACTGCTGCCACTTAATGTAGATAATCAGCTTCCTGGGTACATGTATTTGAGAAAACTTGATGTTTATCGGATAACACACGTCCAAGGTCAGAGACCAAAACATTTGATAGTCAAATGGCCAATGTCTGAGAGAAACAAGAAACGTTTTGAACTTCATTTCGTGGGAAGATGTGCTATAGGGTGAAGTGAATAAAGAGCACTCTACATTCGTGTCTTTTGTCATGTCCAGTGTAATCTGACCACTTTGATGATTGTAGGATCACGATTTTCGATCAGTTAGTTACGATAGTTTAGAAACAAACTCTTTGAGTTTGTGGGAGATGAAGTATCGTATCGGTTACATTGATGTGCGAAATAACAATTCAGATTACTGTAGTCTCGAAGGCAAAGTATCGAAACGTCTTTTACATGAATCTGTATACAAATCTGACGTATCTATCTGGTTCTGGAAGACGATGCGCGGGCGATAACCTCATTAGATATGCATGCATCGTATCATCACTTACGATAATTTGTCCCTTACCCTCGAAATGAAACTAACTAACAACAGTTTCACTCAATCTTTCTTTTTTCTTCTATCTCCAGTCTTTGAAGAAGGATATCAAAGAACTTAAGGCCGAAATTACTTCGCTGAAGAACTCCCGAGCACTGACTCATCATCTGCTGAGGAGTACCAAGGACCAAATAGAACAGAATATTGCAGGTCAGTGGCAACTGAGAATAGAGAAGATAACTTCGAGGGAAGAAATGAGAGAAAAGAGACAACATGGAGGGACCAAGCAATTTAGAAAAAAAAAAATCAAAGATTCAGGATTGTTCAAAATTGTTTATTTAGGCAAAAGCCAACAACATAACAGTAAATTCAACAAGTCAGAATGAATAAAAAAGGGAAGAAAAAAATAGTGCATAACTGACACATTTACTTAATGGCATCTCTCTCTGTCTCTGTCTCTGTCTCTGTAAATACATATACACACATCCACACATCCACAAATAGGAAGATAATGTGATTATGCGCTTCAATGCATTTAGAATATATTCTAAGCTAACTTTATTAGGAATGATTTTGTTGTTGTTTTTTGGAGGGGCTCATCTCTAAGGGAAATATTTTGATAGAGGACTATTTCCTCGGCGACGAGTAAAATAGAAAGAAGTCCATTTGGGTCATATCGCCCCTGTGTTTCTGTGATTCATATATGCCCGTTAGCCGTCTGCTTGCATGTTCATGGGTGTATGTGTCTATTTGCATGCCAGTTACTTCACTGACTCCCTACGTGTCTTGCTACCTATCTATAAACCTTCAAATCGGTCTGTGCTGCTTGCTCTTGCGCACATCTCAAATTGACTTATCTGTGCGCACCTCTACCGCTCTACCATCCCTCCTCCCTTTTTCAAACAACAACAACAACAACAAAATAATCCGAGAAAATAAAAGAATAAAAAATACACAAATATTTCATTCTGAGGTATTACATCGACTTCCTCATAAATGCGGTGTTGAGAAAATGTAAACGTCGTTTTCTGAGCATGAGGAAATATTAGCCTATAGAAAACTATCATAGTGCTAAATTTTTGAGCATGCGCCTGAATTCTGATACTGTCTTGATAGCCAGTTGAAATTTCTAGAGAAAATGTTTTGGAATACAAGCTTCTAGATAAACGCAGGCGAAGAACAATGATGTCATTGGGGCACGTGTACATTCCAACTTTCTGGGTAGGAAAGCTGGTGTCTGGTCTTCTGGAAGAAGGACATAAAACTAGTATGCCTCGTGCACACACAGCGATGGTTGAAAATTCCCTGATAGTGTTGATGTCATTGAAGAGTGCGCCTAGTGGCCCCTGGCTGTCCGGCCAAAAATGATAGGAAAATCTTACCGAATAGATAAATCTCCCAACCAGTAGGGCGCAATTAATAACCAACATCTTGCTGACGACCTCAACTCTAACAAACTGTGTTTCCACCGCTTCCAGCCATTGACGAGAAGACAGAACTGATCAAGACAGAGGCTAAGAGGGTCGAGGACGCCATGATGACGATGGGTGAAATGCAAAAGACGTTCGGGAAAAAGATCCGGAAGATCAACGAAGAGCTGAGGGCAACAAGCATTACAGTCACTGTGGTAACGATGGTTTCTCTGTCTGTCTGTCTGTCTGTCTTGTCTGTCTGTCTGTCTGTCTGTCTGTCTGTCTGTCTGTCTGTCTGTCTCTTTTTCTCTCTCTCACTCTGTGTGTGTGTGTGTGTGTGTGTGTGTGTGTGTGTGTGTGTGTGTGTGTGTGTGTGTGTGTGTGTGTGTGTGTGTGTGTGTGTGTGTGTGTGTATCCATTGAAATATATAGCCGTTTAGGCCAGGACAATCAGGACAATATCACATATTAGAAATGAACAATCATGTCTAGCCTATTAGCTCAGTTTTGTACATCCCAATATACTTTGTCGGAGTGAGTGTATGTACTGGACAGAATAAACTCTACGTAATAGTCCGGCTGTTTTGTACTTTTTTTTCTACCGAGACAAACAGTTTACCGAGTTATCCTCTTATAGAAAGCCAGTTTTTTTCTTTAACAAAAATGTCTGCGCTAATTTCACTCATACCTGCTCTCTAGCCAAAATAGACAATCGTGCTGGCTAAAAAGTCTGAAGAAAGACTTCACCTTCACATCAACCAATCTCACTCTAAATCTAATTTTAGAAGTATGGGAATCATGTTACTGGGTTTTGTTACATATGAACATCTTACCATCTAGCTTTCCAGCCAAAGTACTCTCCATGGGGTATTCTGGTTATCCAGCCAAAATATCCCTGCCCTATTTCTTCTTCTCTTTGTCTCTTGAATTTTCCACAATACCTTTCTCTGTAGTTATCGTAGACCTTGAAATACAAGCGACCCTGAAATAAGCCTGCCCTACATTTCTTCTCTTTGTTCCTTGCGATTTCCATGCTGCATTTCTCTCTAGTTATCCCAGTCTTCGAAAGACGTGAGATCCAGCATCCGGGAAGTGGCTGCGTCACTGTCAGAACTCCAGAGCGGACTCTCCCGGGAGAGAAAGACCACCACGGACCTGCAAGTTAGGTTCGCTAGTCTCTCTTCTGATGTCATGGAAAAAGTTGCCAGCGTGGACACGGTATGTCTCTTAGCCGTCGTTTTGTCGTTGGCATCATGACGGAATATTAATTATTGGTGGACCCTTATTGGCTGGTTTCCAGTTATGACAGATGAAACGGCTACGATCTTCGACAGCTTCTTAACAGCTCCTTAACAGTTTGCAGATAAATCTTTGATGTTTTATATCTTCGAAGAAATGGAAATGGTTTCCATTTGTGACCCCCCATGGCACGTTACACATTTGACAGACCATTAGTAGTTTAACGTTTTGACAAATCTTTAGTGTGTGTGAATGAAGCTAGAATTGTGTACTAATGACTATGTACACTTGTCATCTACCTGAATGTGGCAAAATTACGAAGATCTATATTTTTATATCATATCTGTGCCTTTTGCTGCCTCGTTGCCAAATCTTTTATGACGTGTTATTAGCCCATATACTGCAGGTGCGGTCTGCTGTTCGACTTGTTCAACTTGGTAGACTGGAGGCTTACATGTATAACAGACCTCTATTGAATTACATAATCTACAGACGTTTAGCAGCTAATATCATTGAAAGGCCCCTTTTGGTTTACATCTTGGACAGAACGTTGGTTGTTTACATCTTTTGTCATAATCTTCTGTCATACCCTTAGTGATTCACAATTTTGATAGATCTGTAGAATTCTACATGAATGATAGACCTTTGATAGCATTTCTGGTAAACCTTAAGTGGTTTTACTACATTTTTGACAGATGATCGGTCCTGACCTCAAAGATTTGAGAGATGCCCAGACAACCTTGGCTCAGGCTCTGAGCTTGCTGACTAAGAAGATCATGAAACTCATGCCCAGAATTCCAGCACTACATGTAAGTCACTCTGGAAAAAGGGTGGGGGCGGATGTTTTCTGAGTAGGATAGCCACAAGTCAGCGGCAAATCCTCGGTGCAAAAATTCTCCCTTCCACTATACCCCTCTCTCACAAAGTACAAAAGATTTGGACAGGATTACATTTTCGCGTTCCAAAATGGCCAGGTCACTATGAGTCAGGTCTTTGCTGCAGGTGTCTGCATTCCCTGTGACATAACCTTGTCTTTCCCTTTTAATTCATGAGAAAGAATATTTTACAGGACTCCGGACATTTGTGGCTATGATAGGAAATGAACAATTTTCCATAACCATTGATATTATATCTGTTTTTTGGCAAATTCTGCATGAATGGATTAGGAAGAGCTATCTTAACCGTGTGATAATGAAGTGGCATCTTTCACTGATTTGATGAGAAGGGATTTAGGGAAAGATATTGATGAGAAAAAGGAGAAAGAGTAGTATTTTGCGCAGTCCACTGTTTCTAATAAATAAACAGATGCTACCAAAAATATTAAAGCTCATGTGTATCTTGATTGAGTCCAGCGTTTATGCAAAGATGGCAATGTGCTTTTTCAGAAAGAACTCAGCAAGAAAGAGGGACTGTTGTCAATACTGGATTCTAAAGTCAAAAGCTTTGGGAGGGAAGTCTCTTTCCTCAACGAACGGCTTAGCTTCACAGAGCAGGAACTGAAGAAGGTCATCGATCCTTCGGTGAGAATGATTGACCACTCTGAAATTCCAGGGACATACTAGCATTATTCCAGAAGAACCCATGAATTGACCTCATTGTGTACCTTATTTGTTTAAACTGTAGCAAAATATATATTTTTATGAGAACAATAAATGATATTAGGATCCTACTCAGTTAACGAAACGTCTTGGTTTCTGAATGGTTTTGGTTTTACATACTGACTTAAAAAAAAATCAAAGTCCTCACTAAAATGGATGAATACAGTGTTTTCCATGAACTGAAGAAATGTATACGATACCAGTCAGTCAGTCTTGGAAAAATGTATTGACATGTAATAGACTATTTTCTTTTCAAATTGAATTCTTTTTGTAATATTTAAAAGATTTGTGTAAAATCGGAGCGAAACCATATGATATAACCAATGATATACGAACAGAGGAATCATCATCTGTCGAATCCTTTCTCGTGACCATTTCAGTGGCCAATTACTCTCAGAGACAGCATGAGGCAGCCCTGATGGTTTCACTGTATATATTTATTAAAGTTGCATGTATGATAACAGTCGTTGTAACAATTAGATGGACTGAGTCCAACATGTTTGACGGATATACGAGTTTTGAAGACCAGTACATTGCATGTTATGGCGCATTCAAGAGGCCGTTGGCACGATGCTCTTTGGGAGATAAATACATTTCCTGGACTCTGAAACGTTACATAGATTTTAGCGCGGAAAGTCGCTGACAATTACTCATTCTACCCGTGATTATTTGTACTTCAGCTCAGAAAATAAAGTGGAACGTGTAATGTTGGAAGGGAGTTGATTTTGAAGACACCCTGTAGCAATAGGTATTTAATGTTTTTATCTTTTAAGGATATGGAGAAAGCGATGAGCTAGATTACTGTACAGATTAAAGGCAGATGTTGGAGGGAAAATAAGCTCATAGAATCTACGATGTCACTGGAGTTGAATGTGAAAAAAAAACAACAACACCGATATGTGTATGATGCCTAGACGAAATCGTAATCACCCGTCATTTTTAATCTGTGCCCCTTTCCTCTTTGCCCCCATCTTTTTTCTCATTGTATTATTTCTTTGGCCGATTTCAGTCCAAACTCAACGTGGACCGTCGCCAGATGGTGACACGTCTGCGGTCACAAGTGGCATCGTTGCTGGACAGTCAGACAAGGATGCAGAACGACATTTTAAGTAAGATACTCGAGAGCGTGCCCATTAAAGATGGGATCTCTTACCATCCTAAGAATTACATCAGTGCATTGTTGCTCAGTGCACCGTCAATTAGCGATCATCATGCGGAATTTATGAAATTCTTGTGATGGTAAGAAATCTCATCGTCACTGTGCAAGCTCTCCGATATAAGATACTAAACCACAGATTATAAAAACCATAAATACCAGGTAGAGGGTTCATGACTGTCACATTGTCCAATAGACACTGATAAGAAACATTTTGAAAATATATTTCATTGATTACAGCCAGGTACCCTTTGTTTCAATTGGAGGACTACTCAATGCAGTAAATATAAATGAGTTGCTTCTCTAAAAGCAGGCATAACATGGCCGTTTTCTGAAAGTCAATGCTAAAATGAGCTTTCTTCATCTTGGAGATGGGAGTTTGTCCTATACTCGAGATTGGGAAAAATGAGGGGGAGGGGAGTCCGACAAAACAAAGAAATAATGGTAGGCACTGCCTCTGATATATCTATGTGGTTCTAGGATGTTTTTTTGAGGGGGGTGGGAATGGGAAGGGGNGGGAGGGGGAATGGGAGGGGAAGGACATTTTTTCTAAGCAACGAGTAGTCACAACCTCTGCCAAGATTCTAGGAAGTTGCCATGCGCTGTTGTTGGCCAGTGGAATAAGATAGATCTCTGTATACATATATTAAGATTTCTTTTTTTATCTGTGTACATGTCCAACATAAACATGTTTTTGTTATACTGTAACTTCTCTCCTCATTGCAACTCCTCGTATTTATTAGAGAGTTTGCGCATTTACGATGGGATCTCTTACCTTTGTAAGAGTTACATTAATGCATCAGTCCTGAATGCACCCTTAGTAGCGTTCAACTTCTAGAGTTATGTAACTCTTACGATGGCAAGATATCCAATCGTTAATGCACTTGTTCTCAACTATCGTCAATGACCCTGCCTGGTTTGTTGTGTTATTAGAAAATGTGAATTCTCATTGAGCGAAGTTTCTTGTCTCTGTTTCTTAAGTTGAAATCTCTGACCGATCCCGGCTATACAAAGAACTCTCAGAACTAAAAATATCTCGCAAGGCTTTGATAGATAAAGTGTCAGTCTTGGAGACGGCTGTGCAACACTTCAGATCCACCTTGAGGCATCTCAGCACAGATGGGGTAAGTAAAACAACATGTGTGTGTGTAGGTGCGTGGTGCATGTGTGTGTGTGTGTGGCTGGGGGGAGGGTGTGAGTGTGTATGTATTATGTGTGTCTGTGTGGGGTGGGGCGTTGGTGGCTGTGTTTGTGTGTATGTATGTTTATGCGTGTGTTCTACAGACTTTTGCAAATGCCTTTTTTGTTCCTAATATATAAAATGGCTGGATTCAACCACTGAAATAAAAAAAGAAAATTGTAAGAAACGCTTAGATGCTCATTAACCTTTGACGGGACAGGAGTAGATATGCCCTCACAGCCTAAAAAAAATCACAGTATGTTTTCAAAAACTTTACATCACCTACAAGTTCCTTCCGCCTAACCATGTTTAAGAAAACACCGCTGGCTTGCCAGGATCTTCATCCTCTGTGCTCCGCCACTACTGGTGCTGCGTGACGTGATAAAGCGAAAATAGTTAGCGCACGATCGCGCAAACGCGATATTCTTGCAGTGTTTTCTCAGAAGGAAAATATACGCTGCTTAAATTTTATAAATATATAATGTGGACTTATCGGGCATTCTACTCATACATATCGCAGTCGCCATTCCACTTTCCTCTTCAGCCTAATGGCAAGCTGGTCTCCAACATCCTGAACCGCCAAGTGGCCGCCTTGAAAAGTCTGAAGAAGCTGCGCGACACGCAGGCTGAGGTCCAGGGCGCCCTCCAGAGATACAAACTGAGCATGATCCGGGCGCACAAGGACATGGTGGAGAGAGACCACAGGAGAAAGATGAATGAGTTGCAGCTAAGGCGACTTCAAGTCAGACTGGTGAACGTCTACCGTAAGCTCAGAAGGGCTATGGTCAATAACGTGAGTACTGAGTACTTGGATGGTTTGGAGGGGAGGGAGGGGGGGGGTCACTGAAAAAAGACCATGAATTGTGAAACGTATGCATAGTGTTGTTTTGAAATGAATTTTGTATTGTTGNTTGCAGCTGAGGCGACTTCAAGTCAGGCTGGTGAACGTCTATCGTAAGCTCAGAAGAGCTATGGTCAATAACGTGAGTACTGAGTACTTGGATGGTTTGGAGGGGAGTGGGGAGGTCACTGAAAAAACACAATGAATCGTGAAAAGTATGCTCAGTCTTGTTATATAGTTCTTTCACCCCGTCATTTGTAATGAATTTTGTATTGTTGACATATCGCTTTTTGTGGTCTGCGATCTGGTAATAACTGTGCCCAACTTTTGTTACAAGATCAGTAACCGCATCCTTCAGAGCTGTAAATATGAAGATAACCAGAGGGAGTATAACTATCAGAAATGGCTCGCTGGGGCCGTTGCGTTGTCAAGTAGCACTGAGAGGGAAGAAAGAAAATAGAAGAACAAAAGAATTTTTTCTTTCTTTTAAGATTTGCCTCTGTGTGTACATGCAATATACAGTGTTTATTTTATGAGTATCTCAGATCTGTTGAATTTTGATTCACTAATAGAACTGCATCTTCTGCACCTTTATCAATTAATTTTTACTTCATTCTTGGTTACAGGCGCAAACACGAGCAGTGCACCAACTTCTCCAGCAGCAAAAACAGTCCATCTACAGACTGGCCAAGATGCAGGAGATGCAGTTTGCTCTCCAGCGAGAACTGTCCAAACACAAGATGAACCTTAAGGCTGCCAAAGCAATACTGAAGGCCCAGAAGGATGAGCATATCAAAGGGCTGGAGAAGTTAGAGCAACTCAGGGACAACACGCTGTCCATGTACGCAGAGCTTAATGCGAAGATGGTAAGCATTTACTTAGCACTTTGTTCCTCTCGTGTCAAATGATACACTGGGCCGTTCCCTCTTCTCCATAATGTAAGGTCTCCCACCGGCGGCTCTGCCTCTGTTCATGAGATGATCTTTTTATTTAGGTCTTTTTGTAATTGTGTTCTCCCATGTAGTCGGTCTCTTTCCTTCCTTTCCTGTGTCTTCCACTCTGACACGCCTTTTAAGAATTTTCTATTGTCTATTCTCATGACGTGTCTGAGCCATCTTAATCCTCGTTCTTAAATACTTTCTGCGAAAGATGGTGAGACGATCATAACGTCAGAAAACAACTGGAGCATCACGTACAACAGTAAAGGCGAGATTCCAAATGTAATAGAATTATTTACCAAACTGCCCATTCGATTCCAGCTCTATAAGGTTTCAAACTAAACAATTTGTATTACAGCAATGATACAGCATGCATTAACTTTCAACACATAGAGCCCCTGGAGAATGCTGCAACTGTACTCATGCTGATCGACGGATCAGAAAACAACAGCAACATCATTTTAAACAACAGCGTCAAAATCCAAAACAAAATTGACTATCCAGATTTTGTCAAGTCCGTTTCTCTTCAAAGTTTCAGAGAAAACAATGAAAGTATAGGGCAAAGATACAGTCAGGTCTAGCTCAGAGACTGGCCTCAGTCAACTTAGAGAAAGGCGATACGGTTCCATTCTACATTACTTACTCAGTATTAATGGGACACATCAGCTGGGACCATCTACCTCTTCTCCACAGTTGTCTCTCGGACCGCTATAAAATGTCTCAGATCTGCTATCCTCTCTTATTCTTCTAGTATATAACATCATAGGCTTGTCAATGACTTTCAGTCATCCTACATACTATACATGTTTTGCAGACCAACTTACCTGTGAAAACAAATACGTCTGGTCCTTGCACAGTTTTAAAGATTCACCCTTTGCGTCAGAAATGTTCACATAGTTTGACAGTATCCTCGTGCCATTGCATGAAAATAACAGTTACAGGTTATCGTCATCTATCTAAACTGTGGTTTCCATCAAATCTATAGGAGAACTTCAGAAAAACTGAAATGATCGAAACAGCAAAGCAAATTGGGGAAATAGCCCGAAGACAGATGGCGGTTATCAAGAATCTGAATAATTACAGGTGAGATCAATTTGAGAGACAGACAGGCAGGCAGACAATCAGGCAGGCACTCAGGCAGGCAGGCAGGCAGGCAGGCAGGCAGGCAGGCAGGCAGGCAGGCAAACAGACAGTCAAACTATATTCTCTAGCCTTGAACACAGACACAACTCATTGAGATGTACAAACGTACACACACATATAGACACACAGACACACATACACACACATATACACACACAAGCACACGCGCGCGCGCACACACACACACACACACACACACACACACACACACACACACACACACGCGCGCACACATTCTCTGGATGAACAGAACTGAGATGTTTATGTATGAACTCAAACGAAAAGTGATGCTTTTAGTTTACATTTAACCTTTACGTTTGCCGTGTCCGTGTTCAACAAATTAATGTGGATTGCTTTGGTAGCACTTTAACTGCTGCGTGCGACAAAAGTCGAAATTATACTGTCCCATGTCATGAAGACAAATTGAAAAAAAAAAAAAAAAGAAGAAGAAGAAGATATTATTATGCGCGAGTGACTCCCGTTGGTCCTTACTACATTTCTGCGTCCGGTCTAGTTTTGTCGCAGGCGAAGAAACAGTTGATTTGTGATCTTTGGAACAGTTTTCTGCTTTTATTTACGTTGGAGACGTCATCATCTATTTCTAAAAAAAAATATTTTTAAATGTCTAGTAACCAGGGTGTAATAATAAAGTTAAAGAGGTGACAGCGTAAAGGTTACACATGTGAATATAATATGTTTCTGAATCCGAATATCACCTCCAGAACCCGGCTTGTGAAAACGCAGGAAGAGATCATGGCTGAGAAAGAAGAACAAGTAAAAGTGGCTAAGCACAACGTGGAACTGCGGAAGGAAATGAAGAGACTTAACCAGGCTTTGTTCAGGACGTACCATCGGTACATAGTGGTAAGCATGGATGGATGGATGGATGGATGGATGGATGGATGGATGGATGGATGGATGGGGAGGCGGACGGATCGACGAACAGATAGATGGATGGATGGATGGATGGATGGATGGATGGATGGATAGATGGATGGATGGATGGGCGGGCGGGCGGACATACNTAATAATAAAGTTAAAGAGGTGGCAGCGTAAAGGTTACACATGTGAATATAATATGTTTCTGAATCCGAATATCACCTCCAGAACCCGGCTTGTGAAAACGCAGGAAGAGATCATGGCTGAGAAAGAAGAACAAGTAAAAGTGGCTAAGCACAACGTGGAACTGCGGAAGGAAATGAAGAGACTTAACCAGGCTTTGTTCAGGACGTACCATCGGTACATAGTGGTAAGGATGGATGGATGGATGGATGGATGGATGGATGAATGGGGAGGCGGACGGATCGACGAACAGATGGATGGATGGATGGATGGATGGATGGATGGATGGATGGATGGATGGATGGGCGGGCGGGTGGACATATATATTATAAATGAACAGAAGGATGGAAAGGATGAGAGAAAAAAAAAAGAAATAGGGCAGCCAGCCTTACTACACCAACACTCAAAAGAAGGAGCGTCCAAAACATCAAAGCAACAACCCACTTCCTTGGATCATGAATAACCACTGCGTTTCTTTCCATACACAGGACCGGCGAGAACCACCGGACGAACCGGAACCCCGAGAACGACGACAACGCCGTCGACATCGACGAAGTTTTGACCTAGAGGTAAGCCATTCATTGTTTTACTATAAAGAAAGTAACATATTTCAATTTCTGCTTCTCTCTTCCCTCCTCCCCTTCACCATGTTGCATATCATTAAAAATTCCGGTTGTATTGATTTACAGGTTTGTGCAAGCATGACAAAATATCTACCCAAAGTTTCCACTTTACTGTACAAATCGAAGCATTAAGTTTAGACACATCTTTCAAGCTGTTTTAAACAGGAGAGTGTATTAAGCCATTGTTGTGTTAACAGTGTTGGAGGTTGCGGGTTCAAATCCCTGCCGAGGCGGAACAAAAAATCAACAGAAGGACACTTGGTAGTCATGAACGAGGTGTGGCCTAGCCCCTTTAGAGTGTCAGGAAGTCATAGGCCGGAAACACTTGTTAGATGAGGGTATCTTTCTCTGAAGATCTTCTGTTGTCTTGCTCTCCGAGTAGGAGAGTTTCCTACTTTTTAAAGCCATGGTTGTGTTAACAGTGTTCCACTGTATGTCCAGCTAAAACTTTCCTTTACTCCAGGAAGGGTGTCGGAGAAGATGGAAGTAAAAGTGAAAGGGAAGAGGGGACTTAATTAAACTCATCCTTGACACACACAAATATAAAGGATCGTTTTTATGTTTGGTTACGACTGAGGAAGGAACAGTGGATGGATAAGTAACGAGAGTAAAAAAATAATTGAGAGACGAAAAAGCGTTAGATATTGACACCATAAATCATAATGTTATTGTAACTGATGTGACGTCATACAAACACGAGGCAACATTTCACACAGAAACCGGGCAAAGCTAAAGCGGCCGCTGCCTTGAGACGAACTGCAAGAGACCTACTTCATGTAAGTTGGTTGGAAAAGGGCATAACCAGTTTTTCT
Organism: Ellobium chinense; assembly: GCA_033807755.1. Taxonomy (NCBI): domain Eukaryota; kingdom Metazoa; phylum Mollusca; class Gastropoda; order Ellobiida; family Ellobiidae; genus Ellobium; species Ellobium chinense. The sequence goes on from JAWQUT010000021.1 coordinate 3,809,795, forward strand.
GGCTTTTTTTTTTTGTTTCAGCATACTCAGTATCCTATTCTTTAGTTCACTTCAGTCTGATGCTTGCTCAATAACAAGGGTTCTCACATCCTATGCAGCATGCAGCCCTTCAGTCGATGCTAGGTCATTTTATGTTTTGTCGTGAACTTTTCTAGACTTCCATGTGGCATTTTCGCCACCCTCAAAGCCAAAAACTCGTAGGGCATGTTTCCAGCTGTACTGCACGCCACATCACTTCAAACAGTGACGTAAGAAGACCTATTCCGAAAAATTCCTCCTGCCGTTTTGTCCTAATGACAGTGAGAAAAATAGTATATAAAGAAAAAAAAAGTCCTGGCGAAGCAGAGTGGCTTGTGCAAGCTGGTAGAAATGTACGCTCACGCTAAACAGATTGGAACAATAGTTTACGAGGTCTGTCTAAAAAGTATCCGACTTTATTTTTTTCCCGTGGGAAGTAATGATACCAGGGAGGCAAAAGTGTGCAGAATGGAGAAGAGTACCTTCATGAACATTCATAATTTTTGGAGGGCTCGCTGGATGCCTCGATCGCTGTGAGGCAACCAGTGGTTGAGGAGGTATACAACAACGCGCTCATTGCATTTTCATTTCGCCCGAGATGATGGATTTGTGTGGAGTTAGCGTCAGTGATGGGACTCTTCCGCGGAAATGCGGAAATTCGCGGAACCCGACCTTGGGCCTCCTCGGAATGCTGTTTGTTCCGCGGAACTTCGTAAATTCGGATTTTCTTGTATTGGAGGAAAAGAGCGCGCGAGATATAGTGAAAATCTAAAAGTGCGAAACGAGTTGCGAGCGGTTATAAAGTAGCCTCCCGTTAGATACGTCAGTTCCTCCTTGCTTGAAGTGAAATGGTGGCCTGAAAGGACATTGTTAGAGCTCCCGCACTGAGAAATGTGATGAGAATGGAGTGAGAAGCCCATGGAAATGGAGCTGGATGAGTGGAGATTGCGATTATGGCCGATTGCGATATGTGATTAGGAAGTTGACAGCCCCTGGTATAGCTTACTGTCTGCTGTGCCGAAAGGAGATTTAAAGCTACAGAAACAGGAGTGCTGTTGCTCTGTATGACTATGTGAAAAACATCAGTCGGGTGAAAGCACAACGAGCTCCAAGTTCACTAAAGACCCAATGCAGTGCAAACAGCAACAATGCAGAGACTCAATGCAGTTTTGATTCTGCTCCAAGCAACAAAAGTAACACTGAAAAGACATTAGCAAAACAGACAAAACAGAGCCTCATAGCTAGACTAGGTTCTTCAAATCTAGTTGACTCTTCTACACCAGCATTTAAATGAATATTTATTATCCCTCCAAGAATTATTTAATTAAGGTGAGTGACAAGCTAAGTTATCAGAAGAAAAACATGTTGGGGGGGGGGGGCACCNGGGGGGCGCCACCTGAGGGCCTTTTTCTAAATGCTTGGTGCCACATGATGTTAACCTTGATTTTTGGACTCAGTAGGTTCAAATTAGTGGAAAACAGTCAAATTTTTAAAACATTTTATTATGGTTGCTATGGAAACGGCCGCCATCTTGAATTTTCTACCTAGAAAACCGTCAACTTCAAAAGGTAACTCCTCCTCCAGGAAATGCAATCCAAGTGAAATTCCACACATGCATTTTTATACATCTTGTCTACAAAGTAACAGAGAGTTATTTTTGATAAAATGATAAAAAAATATTTTATGAATTTTCAAAATTGGTATGTATCAGAATATCGATTTTCCCCCATTTTTTGGCCTTCGCCAACATATTTCCTGAAAAATAAAAAAAAAAGTCCAAATGTCTCCCTGTTACTTTTTTTGTACACCTATAAACTGCTTATATACCAAATTTCGCAAAGATTGGTTCATAAATTATGATGGAGTTTTGAATTATGTGTTGAAAAGTATAGTTTTGAGAAAAACGCGTTTGAAAATTTCACACACAAAATACGTCCGAAAAACTGTACTTACATCAATACATGCCCGGCTGATAGGCTGGGCCACCTTCCTCAGCCTCTTTTTCTTGTCGGCATTATGATAATCACAACAATTCAGGATCACAAAGAAAAATTAGGCTGCTAATGTCTTGGCCACCTCCTTCCTGTCAGGTATTCACGTGCTAACCTGCATGCTGCTGTTTACATACAGATAGAAATGAGGCCACCCGAACCGAAGAAATCCAATCAGATAACTAGGTCACGCTTGCCGGAAACAAACGAGTGAATGAAACATCAGCATGACTTGTTCCGATTGAAAAGTAGGCCGTGACCTAGCTATTTTCAGCGATGTAAATAAGGCCAGACATAATTTATGTTTCGCTTTCGGGAGATGCCGTCGTTCCGACATTTTCTTTGGCTAGCCGATGAGAGTTTGACCTTGTAGAGGAGAAAATTTCCTTTCCAACGGCATGCAACAAGATAGGTCTAATTTTATTGCGTATAGACAAAATATGCGATCAAAAACAGGCAATTTCAGCATAAATTCATATAATCAGCCAAGAAAACCGAGGGGGTGACCCTAATGAAATGCATTTTTGAGAGGTAAAATGGATTCTTTCACATGCGACCATCAATGCTTTCGATTCACAAGCTGTCAAAGTATCTAAAAATAGCAATAACCCAATTTCGGCATTTTTAGCTCAAATCGACGATTTCAGGTGGCGCCCCCCCCCCACCCCCTTAATGCACATGTGCTAAATATCTTTTCTCTCCATGGACCTTACACCTTTTGTTGTTAAAAAATGTCCCATTTTGCACTGTTTTGAATTCCTTTTTGTTTTTTACTCCTTTTGTTGAAAGATGCCTCATATGGCAATATTTTCGTCTCTGATTTTCAAAAATTCCCCGGGGGAGCATGCCCTCGGACCCCCCTAGGAGGGGCTTCCGCCTTCAGCGGTCGCTGCAACATTGGTTGGTGGCCCTGTATAGTTTCTTCTGAAATGGCATTGACTGAGTGCCATCCCTGTCAGAATGTTTGACCAGAATAATATATGAAATAGCGCAGAATCTGCTGGATACTTCCAACAGGTATCCTGAGTTTCTGAATACTGTGATGACTGAAGATGAGATGTGGATGTGCGGGTACCGTTTGCACATTAAGAGGATGCGCTAGAGAGACATATAGTTACAAAGAGCACTATCATGAAGCAATTCGGCATAAAAGACCGGATCTGTGGGCTTCACAGAACTGGCAGCTGCATCATAAAACGCCCTGGCTCATCCGTCACAGCTGATCCATGGTTTCCTGGCAAGGAAAGGAGTTACGCTCATTTGCCAGGGTCTCTCTAGACATGGCCCCTTCTGCTTTCTAGTTGTTCCCAAGTATGAAGATGCCACCGAAACGCTCCCGCTTTGAAAGCTGAGAGGATATCATGCGGAGTGCGAAGATGTAACTAACATCCATTTCGGAAATAGCCTTGCAGATATGCTTCCAGCAGTTGAAAGATCACTGGCCTTAATGTGTAGCGGCACAAGGGGCTTACCTCGAAAGGTGTAATGAACTGAACTCCACCAAGTACATATTCTTTTTTTCCTCGGTCTAAGGTCGGATATTTTTTTAGACAGACCTTGTACACTTACACTTATCAGTGTTCTTTCTTTACTCATCTTTAATTTGTTCCAATTCGTATCAAAGTGGAGTGCAATTTCTTGCATGCTGATAATGTTAAGCAGTGGTGTTTGTTCCTAAGTTTCTGCTCCTTCGACAATGATGAGATGGGATTGAAGGAAAAGTCAGAAATATGATTTCCATCTGTTGACAGCGAATAAAGCCCATGGAAATGTTCGTGAATAACGTGTTTACCATAAATATGGGTATCTGTTGCCCTTCCTTACTTCATCTACCAAGTTTAACAAAGTTTATTGGGATAATCCCAGACCACAACTGTGGTACATGGGCAAAAATACAATATACGATGGGAACATTTAAAACATTTAAAGTACTATGTCTACTAAATAAACACATGTTCACAACGCACTCGTACATTCACACATATTCAAGTTCATAATACAGTACCATAATACTATATAACAAAATAGTTGCAGTACCTACGACAACACACTGGCATAAGAGCAGTGAGCAGTAATAGTATTTTAAACAAGTGAGCGCATCTTTTGTACCGTTGCTGAAATTACAATTTACGTGATTATTTGTTTAATTTCGAGGACAATAGTGAGTAATGAGTGGGTCTTTCAAATTTGGTACTTTTCCAAAGATAGGTCGAGATACGTCATTGACATTATTGTTATGTGCTTGTGAATCCTTAATCATCATCATCATTTAAAGCTGAGAAAAATTAAAAGCTCAACCTTAATTCAAGGAATTTATTAAAAATCTAGTTAAGAAATAAAATCGAAAATTACTTCTAAACGTTTCAGCTCTAAGGCCTTTATCAATAGAATGAGCAGTGAGCAGCAACAGTATTTTCATCATCATCATCATCATCATCATCATTTGTTTCACACAAAAAAAATTAAAAAGTCGTCCACCAGTGTAGTGAAATGTAATTTAATTTAATTTAAATTATAAAAAGAAGTACACAATAATGAAAAGTCAAATTTTCGGAATTAAAAATTCCTTCATGAGGAATAATATTAATAATAATAATGATAAGGAAGAAGAAGACATATGAGGAGATCATCATCATCATCATCATCATCATCAAAAAGAGGATTTTTATAGCGCCTTATCCCGAAAAGCTACAGGGGCTTTACAATGCCTTTACAGTGTCTACGATCAGACACACACATATCATTTTACAAATTCGGACACATAAAAGAACCCACATACAAGCACTGTACATTGTAGGCATATAATAATATAAAAATAATAATATATGCAAAAACTTCATAAGAAGAAACTGACAAGCATTTCGAGTATAAGGTGGAGCATTTACTCTGCAAGATAGTTTATGAACAGATATGTTTTGAACATATGTTTAAATGAAATAAGGCTGGTTGCATTTCGAATCGTTGCTCTCAATGAGTTCCAGATTAAGAACCCGGAATAGGAAATAGTCCAATCATCATATTTCCTTAAATGGGATCGAGGAATGGATAAACATTTCATATCCTGGAATCTTAGATTTCTGCATGGTGTATAAGGCTTAAAGTGCGACTAAAGTGCTAGAAAAAATGTGATTTCCGACAGTTTTTATATTTTCAATATCAAGTTTTAGATCAAAAGTCATCATTTTTGCTAAAAAATAATATTTCGAAATTAATTTTACAACTTTTAACCTATTCTGAAATTGTAAGAAAAAAACCGTACCGGAAACGTCACGTCAGCGCGGAAGTCGCGGTGTTTTCGATCGAGAACAATGGCAAATACGGTCGAGCCGTATCAGTTCGAGCCCCTGCGCCAAAAAACAGATGACGAGGATATAATTGAGGAGAAGACTATTGGACCATCACTTCAGGAATGGTAAGCAAGCATTCTGTCACAGTTTAACGCACAACAATAACCCATTGTTTCCACGTGGGAGCGAGCCCTACTGAGTGCAGCGCTACGCGTAATAGCCTTGAGCCCGACGCGCAATAGCCTTCAGGCGTGTACACAGTGTTGGTGACGTCACGTATTTCTGGCGAGGCGAGCAGCGGTAACGCTAACACAGTAGGGCATGGGCATGTGTTATTCTTTGTGATTTCTTCGAAACGCGTTAGATTTGATGGGTTTGAGGTCAGTAGGAAGTTTGAATCACTGATGCATGTTAAAATAGTAATTTCACAGGATTCTGTGCACCACCCATAAAAGTACTTTAGTCGCACTTTAAGTACCTCTGCCAAGTATGTTGGTGCAGTTGACTCATTAGATCGAAAACAGAGTGTGGCTATTTTGTACTCGGCCCTTCTAATTTTTATCTCTCGTGCTCTCACCCTCATATCTGCCATTAGAACATCATACTAAAATAAAGCTAAGGTGAGCATTCATACAGCGCCTGTGCATTTCACTCTAAACCCTCTACACCCACAAAATCTGATATGCCACTTTCGTTAAAGTCGAGTTGCCTAGCTGCCTTTTTTTTGTGCTATTTAGAGAGGCTTCATATTTTTTTAAAAAAAAATAATTTTTAGACTCTACATATCTTCGTGTAACCGCTAGATTTGTTTTTAGATTTGCCGAAGCAAAAAGTTAGATTGCTTCCCTTGGTCAGAGTTCACGGGTAAAGGTCGCGCCGAGTTTGGTTGTCCGTCTTGCGGTAGGTCTCTATCACATATCAGGCATAGTAACATAGTAAGCCCCATTGGAAGAACGTGTGGTTTTACAAGTATATCTATCTATAATTTATATAAGTACATTTAAATGCAGTCGAAAAGTTGCCAAAACTAAAAAAAAAAACGTGCATTCAATCTCTGCGCTATCTTACAGGACATGTCTGCAGCCCATGCTGCGGAGATCAGCAACCATGTGAAGACTCTGATGGAGCAACATAACAAGTTGAATGAACTGACGGGTGTTCATTCGTGGAACGGACGCATGTGGGTAAGCGGCCTCCTCTGGGTCGTCCTTCTGAAAGAAGAATGCTGAGAGTCATTCTTACGGAGTAACGCATCACACTGAAGTTCCTGCTGCCTGTTTCGCTCATACGGATACTACGAAGGAGAAAAAGAGAGATGGAGAGAGAGAGAGAGAGAGAGAGAGAGAGAGAGAGAGAGAAATATATGTTATATATATTTTATATATATAAAGAGAGAGAGAGAGAGAGAGAGCGAGAGAGATAGACAGAGAAAAAGAGATACCAGGGCTCATCGAGAACACCACTGCCGAGAAAAGAAGCTGGATGAATAAAGTTAATTTTAAAAAGTTAACATTGCAGCAACAGGCCGTTCTTCCTTAGTCAGCTCTGACAATTTAATCTCACTTCCGACTTGAGCAAAATGTAAAGTAGTGTAACTGGGTCATAAAATCTAGCTTCCGAAAACACAAGACGCATTAGCCAATAACAGATGAAATCAGTCAATTATATTTCTGTGACAATGCACAAAGTAGGAAGAAGAAGTAATGATTGTTGGCGTTGTGGCTTGCAATGGTTGGATGACCGTGCATCCATACTAACTGAGAATGGTCGATAGACAAGTCGTCTTTACGTTGGCGGTGTCTCTTTTCATAGTCCCCTTAGGGAGTATCCTCGAAAATCAGCTGAAGGTCTACAGACCTCGCTGCCGTGTCTGATTTAGAGGCACTGGCAAAACTCTACACCATGTACTCTATAGATGATGGCGAACTCAAGGCAAATTTATAATGCACCGAACCCATATATTTTTTCATAATTCTTGTTACAAGTATCAACACCCATTCTTCAGTTGGGGTTGAACAGTGAATTTCTCAAACCGGGTGTAATCCTTGTGAGGGCAGATAAAAGAGTGTGGCGCGATCTTAGAGTCTGATCAAGGGAAGCAACGCAACTTTTATTTCAGCAAATACAAACAACAATTGGCGATTACACGAAGCCTATCAAAGAAGTAATAGTTTTTGCAAATAAAAAGCCTCTCTGAATAAAACAACTAAGGCGGCTAAGCAACTAGGTATTGAACAGAATGGTGGCATGTATTGTATTGTATTGTATTGTATTGTATTGTATTGTATTGTATTGTATTGTATTGTATTGCATTGTATTGTTTGTATTGTATTGTGTTGTGTTGTGTTGTGTTGTGTTGTGTTGTGTTGTGTTGCATATCGCATTGTATTGTATTGTATTCTGTTGCATACTGCATTGTATTGTACTGTATTGCTGTTGCATGCTGCATTGTATTGTATTGTATTGTATTGTATTGTATTGTATTGTATTGTATTGTACTGTATTGTATTGTGTTGTATTGTATTGTATTGTATTGTATTGTATTGTATTGTATTGTATTGTATTGTAAAGTATTGTATAATAGTAAATTTCATGAATGTTTATGACTGTGAAATGCACAGACATTTCAAAAACGTGTGTGTCCCCTTAGTGTTATTCAAATATGATGATATGGTGATTGGTGACACGTTAAGTTGTCCTTGGGTTACATTCCCCCGATCTCAACGCTAGTTTTGAATTCCAAAATCACTAAGAAAAGAATGCTACATGTTGGTTGCCTTTGGGTTACATTCCCCTGACCTCAGCGCTAGTTTTGAATTCCATAATCAAAATGAATAATGTTACATGTAAGCTGCCCTTGGGTTACATTCCCTTGATCCCAGTGCTAGTTTTGAATTCCAGAATCAATATGAACAATGCTGTATATAAGCTGCCATTGGGTTACATTCCATTGATCTTAGCACTAGTATTGAATTCCAGAATCAGTAAGAAATAATGTCACATGTAAGCTGCCCTTGGGCAACATTCCCCTGATCTCAGCGCTAGTTTTGAATTCCATTACTGATATGAATAATGTTACATGTAATCTGCCATTGGGTTACATTCCCCTGATCATAGTGCTAATTTTGAATTCCAGATTCAAAAAGAAACAATGCTACATATTGGTTGCCTTTGGGTTACATTTCCCTGATCCCGGTGCTAGTTTTGAATTCCAGAATCAGTATGTTTAATGCTACTTATAATAGATATCTGAGAATTTTTCTCATCCAGGATCCTCACATCGCCAGAGTGACTGCTGCTGCTCGTCGCGCAACAGCTGCTCAAGAAGCTGCTATTGCCGGAGTATTACAGGTACAGCGTACAACACAAGCAGGACGGAGCTATGCACACTAACTTGAGATAGTTTTTTTTTTTGGTTTTATTTTTTTATGCAATCTTCGCTCCTCTTTTCAACACAGTCAAGCTATATCAGAGATGAGGCTACCGACAAGAAAATGCCTGCTTGAGACCGCAACAAGGAATGAAAAAAGAAAACTTAATGAGGCTTCCGCAGCTTACGGGTTAGCGCAAATAATTTTCCGTGCCAAGAGCGAAAATTTTTGGCTCTCGACATCCTGCCGGCGACCTAAAGAGAAGCCCATACAGGATCCTTCATTAGAGAAGCAAATGGACCCTTATTAGAAGGGAACATGTAGAATACAGAGTAGTAATGTTAAAATACATAAGAGCTATTTCAGGCAACCAGAGCTAAAGTGGGGACACATTTAAGGTCCAGACCCTTTGAGGACATAGGGTGAGAGCACAACTTATCTTTCGTCTTGCTCATTACGGTCCGTTATGACTACTAGTAATAGGCGTTGTGAAATAAAATGAAGAGCTGAATGCAGTCCAGAAATATTCATAGCTTGGATCATAATCTGAGATAAGGTTGATAACTGATCGTTTAAATGCGTGACTTTCATCACAGCATGTAGTTTAGTCGAACATTTGTGTTTAATTTTTCAACCCAGCACATAAGGGTCTCGGAAAGCTGATGTTTTGCCTTGGGCACTAGTAATGTGTCTCAAGAAAAATACAGTTTCCTTTACGTATGCATATTTGGCGAGCATTATGTATACATATTATATTTTCTAGCCTAGCCTTCTTTGGGGAAGAAATTTTCCTGATTTCAACATTTTGGTTATTATTTAAGAAATTACCTATCTTTTGTTTTATCCATAACTACGTAAGTTATCATCATAATCATAATCATCATCATCATCAACATCATCATCATCAGCAGCAGCAGCATCATCATCAGCAGCAGCAGCAGTTGCAGCAGCAGCATTATTATTGTCGTAATTGTCTTAAATAAAGCGAAATTGTAACAGTCTATTGTCATTTCCACATTTTCACCACCACCACCACCACCACCATCACAATCATCACCACCATTATCATCATCATCATCATCATCATCATTTGCAAAATATTTGTCTGCATTGGATATAAATAAGTAAAGAAAGAAAACTAAACCAATTTAACAAATTTAATACATAAATTTTCGGACTTGTGTCCTTATTCAGACACAGAAAATCAGTGAACTAAGAATGAAATGGCATAAGCAAAAACAAAAACTGTGATCAATAGTCATTAAACTTAAAAAGCTTAAACAGACACAAATATCCAACATCGAACGGAACAATGGCAAACACAAACAATAAAGGTGAACAGCTGATCAGGACTAAACAAGTATACATCAATATCTTTCCTACAAGACGAAAACAGTAACTATTTACTATCATTAATTCAAACACGCGTACAGTTACTGCAAAACGACCGTCAACCAACTCCCCCCCCCCCCCCCNCCCCCCCCAACCACATATACACACACGCACACACTTGCATTAATATCATCATCATCACCGCCGCCACAATTTGAAACAAAAATCAGATCAGCCACAACTACAACACTAACTATTACAGTAGTAAATAGGAAACTCTCTTACTCGGAGAGCGAGGAAACCAGAAGATCTTCAGAGAAAGATACCCCCATCTAACACGTTTTTCGGCCCTTTGACTTCCTGACACTCTAAAGGGAGGGATTTATTGTATGAAGTTGTGTCCTCTGTTGTGTTGCTTTCATGTACATGATGTACATTAAGCTATTAAATAAACTTGTTAAACTTGTTAAACTTGGGAGTGGTTTGAACCCGCAACCTCCAGCTCCTTAATTCCTTGCTTCATACCATCTCTGTCACCATGAAGCCATAGTGGAAGTTGCATTTTAGGTATATTTAAACTTACTGTACAACATTCCAATATTCACTACGCTTAGTCCATATCCATGCTAAGCTCTTTTCCGCAGTCTCTGTCAAATCCTTTAGAGTACATGATCGCACCCGTCCTCGTATTCCGAGCAACTTGAGTAGGTCGTACACCGAGATGTTCACCTTTATCCCTTGCCCCTACTTTCACAGCGTGTTCTTGCTCTTCTCAGTTTGAGAACAAGGTCACTGTTTTTGGCAATTTTGTACGCATGCTGCTTGTTCATTCTGGACTCAAACGGCACTGTCATTTCAATCAGCGGCATCTGCATTGTGCTTGCTGAATACACGACGATGTCTGGTCTCATAGTGGTTGTTTCGATTGTCTCAGGGAATGTCTGACAGCCCGGCAAATCTACTGCAATTTCCCAATCGTCCGTACTATTTAACACCGGAGGGCTATCGAATTTGGTGGCGGATTCGCTGCCGGTTGCCTGCCCCGCACGAAGGTAGTACTTTGGGACAAACTTGGCTATTTGTCTCTTATTTGCCTCGTCTGGCCTTGTCGGCGGCGTCAGCCAATACCCTTAGGGCTCTATTGTGGAGCTATGTGTACCGCCCTTGTGCCAGTGCCACTTTGCAAGCTGATATCACATGCATCAAGGTCTGCTCTTCATTGCAGAGTAGGCAATTAGCATTTGTGGTCCTTCCCCATGTCTTGAGGTTTGCGCCAGTGGGTAAGAGGTTGTACACTGACCTGATAATGAAGCTTAATCGTAGTGGTGCCATGTGCCATATGTCGTTCCAAGTCAGAAATCTTTGCAGCGCATTCTCACATGTCATCCATTGTCCTTGCTGGACCTGTTGCACTGCTTTTTGGACTCGTGACTCATCCTCTATATCTCTAATTTCTCGGAGACCATATCTCTTCGCTCCTTTTAGTTTCCCCTGGACCAGCATTTAATGTCACCATGGCCAAACCCTCTTCTGTTGGTTTATGTATAGCCGATGACCTCTTTCAGCTGTGGTGTCTCCTTGCCGCGTCGACTGCTGCACCGACTTTTCACTTCCTTCCAGTCTTCAGCGTGGGTTGGACAGACCGAACCCATGCGTCTGATGATTCCTGAAGCATCATTGCAAGTCTGGATTTCCCAGCTCTATATTCTTCCAATATCGACTTTAATGGAAGTGCTAGTTTGGCACATTTGCAGTAGAGTGCAGTGTCTGTCAGACATGGTGGCACTCCTAACCATCTCCTAGTGAACTTATTAATCTTCCTCTCGATTGCCTTCACAGTACTTGAGCTTATATCGTAGACAAGCTTTGGTATCACCGAGAGGCACCAATCTTGAACTTGCCGATATGCCCACACCGGTCAATACGCAGTAGATCCATGTTCTGCCATGTTCTTGGTTTGCTAGACAGCACTGGAATCCCGAAGGGTGGCATCGTACAGTCTGCCAAGGCTTTTCACTGGTTCTTCGCCGACTGTTGGTATTCGTTGGTGAATAGTGACATTCGTCAGTGAATGTGACATCAGCTGGCTTCCTTTTCTCAGAGTCAAGCTCCTGGATTTCTTAGGCTTGAATTTCATGTGGCACCACATCTAGACGTCTCAACATTTTCCATGCCTCATTCTCTTTTGAATCAGGATTGTTGTATCATCATGAAAGCTTTTAGTGGTGGCATATGACATCCATATCCTAGGTGGGGATCCTTCGATGCGCTCTCTGCAGCTTTCAGTATTTCTTGCATGGCCAGCACAAATAGTATCGGGGAAATGATACATCCCATGGCAAATCCCACTTGTAGATCAATTCATCGCGTCGTGTATTCCTTAGTGAAATATCTCATCTGGAAGCCAGCGAAGTAAATCCGCAGCATGATTCTTAATGGCGCTAGGACGTGGTACAATGCCAAAGCTTGCCATAGCATCTGATGTGGTACTGCGCCATAAGCATTTGCGAGATGCAGCCAGATGACGTGTGGGCCTAGCTTCTCCGTTTTGGCCCTCTGAATGGCTTCCAGATCATTGTGGCATGTCCTAAACATCCAGGAACTCCTGGAACGCCTCCTTTTTGTAAAGTAGTATCGACATATCCATTCTCCACTAGATAGGTTGTCAGTCTGAACGCCATCACAGAGAAGAATATCTTTCCTTTCACAGTGAAGAGCGATACGGGTCTGAACTACCCAATTTCCGAGGAGTTTTATTCTTTCGGGATGTATATGCTATTTGCCTTCCACCACTCTTTGCTCACATGCAGTTCCTCCCAGACTTTGCTTTAGTACACGATGCAGTCGCTTGAGTACGCCTGGGCATCTCTTGTAAATCACATAGGTAACTCCATTGGGACCCTATGCCGATTTGCATCGTGCCTTATGTACGGCCCTGGATATCGCCCGAAGACTGGGAGGCTCGATGTCGAAATTAGCCGCTTGTTCTCCGGGCCATATAAGCCCCTACTACGTGATCAAGTGGCGTGTCCTGTTATCATCAGAATAGGTTTTCCTCAAATGCTCCTCCAGCACTGCTTCATCTGTTGTCAGAGTATCTGAGCGTGGTTGCTCGAGCAGGTCTCTGGCAAACTCGAAAGGCTCCCTGAAGAATCTGTCTCTTGTTCTATGTGCCTGCCTTTTCTTCCTGCATGGCCATTCTGCTTTGCACAGAGCACTATGCTGTTCTTTGAGGTGATTCCATACCTGACGAAGCCCCTCCTAAGAGTAGCAGCTACAGCAGCAACAACAGCAGCAGCAGCAACAACAAGAACAATAAAAATAACTATAACAACAATAATAATAATAATAACAACAACAACAACAACAACAACAACAACAACAACAACAACAGTAGTAAATGCAAACATCAATAAAAATAGTAGATGTTTACAGACAACACTCACTTCTAGAGGTTAAACGCCAGACCTGCATTTCAGCATGCACAAGATATGCACACTGCCGATTTGGGCCGCCTTCATGACCACGTACAAACACTTATGGGCCATGTGCACGGGTTGCATCACTACATGGTAGGTATATGTCTTGACTTGTTTGTATTGTGTTTTGATCTCCCTTTTCAGCGCAGCGGCGGCTATATCAAAGACAAGATTTTGAACCCTGATCAGGCAAGACAAGAGTTAACCTTGGCAATTAAAAAAAAATCCGAACAGCATTCTACTGCGTCTAGCGGGGTTCGAACCCCAGACCTTTCGCAACAAGAGGACATGCGCTCTAGCCTACCTGTTGGACACCCTGCCGGCTCCACATGGGAGATAACTATTCAAGGAAGCATGGGAGGGATTTTATCATGGGGTTCATGGTCTTTGAGAAAGTTTGGCAGAAAAGGTCCGGTAGATCTTCTGTGTTCACTGCGTGAAACATAACCAGTTTATCCAACGAAGGCTGCTGTCTTGATGGAGGTCGTTCTTGGGACCTCGGAGTTTTTCTTCCAAATCTACTCTCTGAGGCCACAGCTGAATGTGGACTTCATGATACAAGAAGCAGGGTTGCAGTCCGAATTTCTGGCACCCATTAATAGGCCAAAGCACTGATCGATAAATCCTATAAATTCGCTAATATATAAAACTTTCCCTTTTTGAGGATCCTGTCAGTCAATGTCGGGATGTAGAAATATGTAAGGTAGATCTGTGATCTAAAAAGAGCATACATGTTCAAAGTTTTAGGTACAATATGAGGCTTACACATATATAAAAAGATAGTATGTTAGGCCTATATATTAGCACGCGGTCAAAACCAGCCAAATGAAAAATTGGGGACCAAGTCAGAATGAGAGGTGGCTACCTTTTGAAAGAGATTTGTGAAAAATTTTGGACGTTGACCTCCCCCCACCTTTCGTCTTTTTTCTTTCCTCTAAAAGATAGCATAACGGAATTACTTTAATCTTCATGGGAAACAATCCGAAATCACAGTAGAATTCGTAAAATGACAAATTTTATTTATGGACCTACAGAAGGGAAAACGATAGTAGCCAATAGCTTAGATGTTCAGCATTCTGTAAGTTTGTTCCATAGTTGGGCCAGTTTCATTCGATAGATGTATAAAACTGAACAGTACTGTCCAGAGTACAAAGATGGTTGTCGGTTGCTTTCGTTGAAGAATGGTCGACTAGACAAAACTGGCAAAGTTATTCGGAAACAGACAAAATTTCAAGTTAGAATCTAATAATTCTCTTCACGACAGTCGACCTGAACTTGAAACTAAAAGCCATCTGTTTTTTCCTCCATGGCAAAAGTCTCATTTATTTTTTCAGGATGACCTATATGAACATGGAAATCATCTGGCCCGTGTTAGAAATAGCATGGCACAGCGCAATAGACTTCCGGGGCTGTATGGACATCCTCTGTATCAGCATTATTGGGTAGGGATGCAAGGGCGTCATTACCAATTTGAAGTTCAAGTTTATTTTAGGCTTAAGGCCAACCATGCACAAATACATGTTACAAGGAACCCTTTTTATCAGAGGACTGCGTTGTTGCATATTATCACACGGTACTGAACTCAAGTTGAACCCGAAAGTCCCGGCAAACTTTGAAGGCAAATATTGGGAGATAAGCCTCGTGTTTGTAATTGAGGTTAGATGCAGAGTTAAGGTTAGGGTTAAAAAAGAAAGGCAAATTAGGGACAGTCTTTAGACACTGTTACCATTGTCAAGGAACTCTTTCGCGAGTGCTCTCTCTCTCTCTCTTTTCCACCCATGGCCTTAGCCCTAAACCAAGCTGTATTCGGGGATGTCCTATATGACTGTACATGAAGGAAGTAAAATAGTCAGATACGCGGTGCCAGTGTTTAGCAGCCTGAGTTGTTATTTAGATTTATACATGATTTAATGCCAATACCATGGGACTCTCCCAAGGGCATATGCTGATGGTTGAGAGCAGAGATCGAACCACAAAATCCGGCAAATTTGGTGAAACAGACAGACCCCTGAGATACGCACCCTGCGTGATAGACAAAAGTGGTAGCGTGCAGTGTGCATAATATATGCAAATCTCTGTTAGTTGGAGCCGGAAATGGATTTAGGCTTCTGCAACAGCACACTGTAGCGACGTTATGTAGCTGTACGCCAACAATTGTAGATTACGGTTTTCTACACGCTGTTCTTCTCAAAATGCTTGCTAATCGACAACATTTGCAAGAACTTAGACCTTCAGCACCACAGCGCGTCAAAAAAGCAAAGCATAAAGCAAACTGTGGGCATGCTTTGCTGCGGAATAGAGGCGCTTTATGGTGCACAAAAAGGTAGAGTGTAAGTGAGTTTTAGCACAGTTAACCATCTTCTGCACTACCGACAACAACTCTAGTCTGTTCATGGCAATGTGCATAAATTTGCGTGACAGTTAAGAAAGGCCTATGAAAGATAACCAAGATCTCTTTTTCTTTCCTTCAACATACAAACACAAACACACACACACATACACATACACACAAACACACACATGCACATACGCAAGCATGAGAACACTCATATACACACACCCACACCTATACTCACACCCACACATCCCCACACACACCCATACACACTCTCACCCACCCATCTAACACCCAACATCTTTCACCCTCCCCCCCCCCCCCCCCCNNNNCCTCTCTTGAACATAATGTTGTCTTATACTACACGCATATCTGACATGCTCACCATAACAAAGCACATTTTTCACCTTTAGAATATATAGCATTCGCTCGTCTTGGCAGGTGAATAAAAACAGAACTTAAATTTTAAGCACAAAGTTAAAATAAAATGCTCCTTTCATTTTATCCCCC
>JAWQUT010000021.1:3864720-3882809 GCA_033807755.1 Ellobium chinense
CTCTTATCGTGTTCTGAATCTATCCACTCCATTTCGCTCTCACCAATTTTCCTGGTACGCTTCTCCCTTGAAGTGCAAAAACCGGTTTCGCAAGAATGCAGATAAATAGCAATTCAACCACATCTTTTGTTATTCCCATATCTTAGAGTGTCACAGGGTTGTGATTTTATACAGCTGTAGAGTAATTTCACAAAGCCGGTAAATAAGAGTTATTAAACTTTGCCCCTTGGCCCAACTTCTCGTGAGGCAGTTCCGGTTTACACACTTCCACTGATTTTACAGTTCGTCATACTAGACAGGCTACTCATAGCGGCCTCAAGAGAATAATCTCATCTATTTATTCAGACATTGCCATATGAACTCATTTTTGTTAAAGGAGAGGAGTTGATGGCAGAGTTAAAAGTCATTGGACATGTCCTAGGTTGAAAGTCTTTGGACATGTCGTAGGTCGAGTGCTTTGGGAAATCATTTCACAGTTTCCTCAGTCCACTCGTCTTTCAAATGGGTACTTGGCAATCGGCAATGAAAGATACTGTCAGAATTACTAGTGACCAATGGCCGTATGCATAATCCTTGCGTTAATTAACGTATTGCGTTAACTACAGTGAACACTACTAATGTTTTGAGAATTCCCGTGGTTACCTTTAATTAATGTAAGAATTATGAATACGGCCACAGGACTTGAAACTGTTGCGACATTGCGTGTCATTAGAGAATTCAGAAGTGTTCCGTTTTGGTGTGATCTGCCGGAGTGTAAAAGTAAAGTTGCTGTCTGGATCCAAGACTAATAAGTCTTATTATCATTATTTTCATAGAAGACCCCATCCTTCTCCCTCACCCCCCCCTCACACACACACACACACACACACACACACACACACACACACACGCACACACATAAAAACCTTGGGATCATGATCTTAGTGTGGCTTAACCCCGCCAAAGTGTCACAAAGTCAAGGGCTGTAATTATGGTTGTTTGACGTGGTTACTTCCTCTGGAGACCTTTCTGTTGTTCCGCTATTCACACCAGAGGAGAGGTTTTCTATCCTAAAGGACAATGTTGTATACAAAGATAACGAAGCTGAAGAGTTTGGGTTCAGACGTACACGCCGTCTGGACGTGACGACAATATCCGGAAGGTGAGAGTGGAGCAGGGCATCTTTGTACGTTCAACCTTTTGTCGCGTTCATTTCAATGATTTTTGGTCCTTTATTTTATCTCTCTCTCTGTGTCTCTCTATCTCTCCCCTCTCTCTCTCTCTCTCTCTCACACACACACGCACACACACACACACACACACACACACACACACACACACACACACACACACACACACACACACACTATCTTTTAGCTATGGTACGAAAAATATGGATAGCATAGAACATACCTCAAATGTTTGCAATATGCTGTCCAGTTGTTTTACCCTATGTTCGATAGCTTTACTGCATACTGACAAAGAGTTAAGACACAATTAGAAAGTGGGAGATCTCAAACCATCATCCATTGTAATTTTGTGATATTGTACTCTCTTTTTCGTCGTCGCCAGTTATCTCACATTATGATTCTAATACAGAATGTGATGAGAAAAGTGAGTCTGTCAACCGCCATATACTTGATCCCTAGTAATGTGATACTGGAACCCTCGCATATATGAGAATGTTATCAAAATTAATATTAATGCTCTGTGACAGTTACGCGAGAAAATGGGTCCAATTGGCCATTACGCACAGGGGCGATCAAAGATTATCAACAATTGTGTGTGGAATAATTCGAATTACGTACAACAACTATGTATGGTGCAATTCGTTCAACGAATTCCATAGTATGTTCGTTGGAGACAGACGACCGTAATAATGAGGTATTTTCAGACGGGTCAGTTACACCACGTGATCTAGGGATTGCTAGGATATTTTGATAAATGACAAGTAATCATACATGAGCAGAGCANGACCTTTCTGTTGTTCCGCTATTCACACCAGAGGAGAGGTTTTCTATCCTAAAGGACAATGTTGTATACAAAGATAACGAAGCTGAAGAGTTTGGGTTCAGACGTACACGCCGTCTGGACGTGACGACAATATCCGGAAGGTGAGAGTGGAGCAGGGCATCTTTGTACGTTCAATGTTTTGTCGCGTTCATTTCAATGATTTTTGGTCCTTTATTTTTTCTCTCTCTCTCTCTCTCTCTCTCCTTCCCTCCCTCTAGCTCTCTCTCTCTCTCTCCTTCCCTCCCTCTAGCTCTCTCTCTCTCTCTCTCTCTTTCACACACACACTCACACACACACACACACACACACACACACACACACACACACACACACACACACACACACACACACACGCACACACATACACTATCTTTTAGCTATGGTGCGAAAAGTATGGATAACTTAGGACATACCTCAAATGTTTGCAATATGCTGTCCAGTTGTTATACCCTATGTTCGATAGCTTTCCTGCGTACTGACAAAGAGTAAAGACACAATTAGAAAGTGGGAGATCTCAAACCATCATCCACTGTAGTTTTGTGATATTGTATTCTCTTTTTCGTCGTCGCGGATTATCACCTAATACAGAATGTGATAAGAAAAAGGAGTCCGTCAACCGCCATATACTTGATCCCTAGTAATATGATACTGGAACCCTCACATTATTAAGAATGCTATCAAAATTAATATTAATGCTCTGTGACGGCTACGCGAGAAAATGGGTCTAACTGGCCATTACACACATGGGCAATCAAAGATTACCAACAATTGTGTGTGGAATGATTCGAATTACGTACAACAACTATGTATGGAGCAATTCGTTCAACGAATCCCATAGTATGTTCGTTAGAGACAGACGACTGTAATAATTACTGAAGATACTACCAACAGCATCCAATCTTTGAATGCGATTGCCATGCCTGAACACTTACCAAGAGAGCATGCAGGTGAGGTAACAGACAACAAAGCGTGATGCGACCCTTGAGCCGTGAACTTTGTGAAAAGGAAGCAACTTGTGTTTCAGCCAGTTCAAAACATGGAATGGCTATCATATTATATGAACGTTTACAAAGAAGAATTCATCTTTAAAATTATAAAGCTTCTCTGAATAGAAATCATAGTGGCGCTTTGCAACCTGGCATCGACGAAATGTATAGCATTCTGATCTCAAAAGACCTCGATATGAAATGTGTAAGTGTTGCAGAAAGGATTCCATTAGCCTTGTCATAGTACTTGTTGAGATATTCCGGCACTGCCGGAAAAAGGAAAGGGAGGAAGACGGAGGGGATATTAAACGTCTACTGAACAGTTTTTAATGGCGTGCCTCTCTCCACCTCCTCCTCCTCCCCCAGCATAATAACGGCCATAGTTCCAGGCTATGAATAACCCGGCGTACGCAAAGTTTGATGACGTCATCCACTAGCGAAAGTTTGTTTCGTTTCCGGACCCGGATTGCCAAAAGGAACCGCAATTTTTCGCAGAATTTTTTTTTCTTAAATTCGGGGATTCCAGCTGGCAAAAATCGAGGGCCGTCATTTGAAGTCTCTAGCCGTAGTGATTTGGCAGGAAAAGTTTCCAGGTTGCCAAATATATTATGATAGATAATGGTGGTTATATATGGCTAGATTTGAGTGTAATCCTGACTTCCTGTTTTAGTGCCATATAGAGATAACTGCACCCGTCACTGTTTACACAGTAAATCATTATTTTACTCGCTCGTCTCCATAAACTGAAGTGTTTCTCTGAGAGGACCGTATCATGTAGCACATGATCGTGTCAATGGGGCAGAGTTGGAATCAGGAAGTTTAGACGAGAGGAGATCTCAGTAGAGCTAAAGTAAAGAAAACATTTATTGTAAAGTGGTGGTAATAATAGGTGGGGTGCCCTTCAGGTGTAGATTTAAATCCCATAGCGGATGAAGAGAGAGATATATATATATAGAGAGAGAGAAATTGACAGACAGACAGACAGACAGACAGACAGACAGACAGACAGACAGACAGACAGGCAGGCAGGCAGGCAGGCAGGCAGACAGGCAAACAAGCAGGCAGGGAGGGAGGGAGGCAGGCAGGCAGGCAGGCAGGCAGGCAGGCAGGCAGGCAAGCAGGCAGGCAGGCAGGCAGAAGGCAAAGTGTGAGTGATTTCTGAGAGGGAGAGAAAGATTATGAGACATTGACAAAAATATACCGTAATTATTACTTCTAAGCATTGATGGTAAACTAGCAAGGCGGATAATGATCTCTGGAATGGGAGAGAAAATGGAAGAGAGAGGAAAGGAAGGAAGAAGGGAGAAAGGAACAATACGTTCATGTGAGACAGAAGGCAGGAGAGATGAATATGCGTACATAGAAAGAGAAGCATGGCGAAGAATGAGACTGGATAGAGGCCAAGAGCAAGTAAGAGAGAGAGAGAGAGAGAGAGAGAGAGAGAGAGAGAGAGAGAGAGAGAGTGAGAGAAAGAAATTAGAAACTATAAAAGTGGCGCAGGTTAGATGCTAGTCTGAGAATGCGTGAGAAGGAGAGAGAGAAAGAGACACAGGGAGAGAGAGAGAGAGAGAGAGAGAGAGAGAGAGAGAGAGAGAGAGAGAGAGGTGTTAAGAGACTCAGAGAGATTTGATCGTGTTTTAATAACCTTGATGAAAGGAAGGCTATCAATATGTTATACCCCGTCAAGAGCTATTGGCCTTTCCTCCTTCAAAGCAAACACTGACCGCTGACCACGATCAACCCTGAAAATATATGGCCACTTCAGTCTATCTTTACAACTCCTTCACGGCCAAGGGCTTGGCTATACGATCGCCATAGACTCCTCATTGGTCGCTTTATTTGTCGTCAGTGTTACACTTAATTCCATGCAACACGAATCCTACACAGATAAAAGAGACAAGAATCATTACCTCTATATAGACTTAAAGATAAGGAATATTTACCCCAGGATCATAATTACCTTACTCACCCTCCCCCACCCTCACCCCCTTTCTCCTCCTCCCTTTCCTCCCCAAAATGAAACGGGACCCATCCGTTGTCGGCGGGTTCACTGAGCCTGTGGACAATTAGTACTATTTTAAGCTAATGTTAATATATGCACTGTAAAGTCAGTGCAAATGGTATTATATTATTATGAATTTGAGGTGGGGGAAGGGATAGAGTGGGTGGAGGGGCTTCATTAGATACTCTTGAAGGGGCGGGGGGTTGGAAGTTGGGGCAAAGGGTAGGAGGGAGGTTATGCGGGGAGTGAGTGAGTGAGTGAGTGAGTGAGTGAGTGAGTGAGTGAGTGAGTGAGTGAGTGAATGAGTGAGTGAGTGAATGAGTGAGTGAGGAGTAAGTGAGTGAGTGAGTGAGAGAGAGAGAGAGAGAGAGAGAGAGAGAGAGAGAGAGAGAGAGACAGAGAGAGAGAGAGAGAGAGAGAGAGAGAGAGAGAGAGAGAGAGAGAGAGAAAGCGAGTGTGAGGAAGGGAGAAAGAAAGTTAGTGAGCGAGTGATGAGACACAGAGAGAGAGAGAGAGAGAGAGAGAGAGAGAGAGAGAGACAGAGACAGAGACAGAGACAGAGACAGAGACAGAGACAGAGAGAAAGAGGAAAAGAGAGACAGAGCTGTCACTTACTAAATGTGGCAGGAATGCACATAAGTTTTACTGTGACATTTTTTTCTTCTGTTATTCTCTCTGAGCTGTTGTGTAATTATATTGGATGTGGTTAGCTTTGGCCTAAATAAACAAACTTGAAACATAATGATATCAATATTACCATTGTCTGTATTTGTTGATTAGTAATCGTATTACCAACTTCAGTGGTTATCACTGTACACCTTATCTGATTGCAACTGGTACGAAGTATATCAGAGATCGGATTCAGACAAGCGGAAAATGCGCAACGGGAACGAATGAAACATAACATTACAACAAAAAGCAAAGTTTTTCACAAGTTAATAAACAGCCCTACTTTACGAGTATGGACGGTGGAAACGATCTCTTCAGTTGAGCAATCACATATTCAAGTGTCTCTGTCAACAACAAGTTCCGTTCTTTCCCATTTTATTGCAACAGCACGGAATAAAAACCGTGGGCAATATCAGCAGGTGGATGCGAACAGAAAATGTTTTAATAATGAACTAATGGTACGTGCGGATTCTACTAGCTTGTTTGAATATTCCAAATAATATAAAAGATCTGTAAATTATTTGAAACAGAAACTATACACCATCAGTTGTGAATAATAATGAATCAAACACAATCCATTTATTTTAAAGAGTTTGATATGTTCATCTTCTTAAAAATGCATTTTGTCTGAGAATCATGCAATGCAAAATTACACATAATCTAAAGGTATTGCAAATCCATTCACTCTTTTTTTTTTCGTCGCAACAGACCCAAGGGATAAATGAAGGCTTGTTTTACTTAAATACAGATATTGTGTTGCGCACTAAACAAGTTTTAAATTTATATTATATTGTATATTGGTGTAGGCTGTGTTGCGAGAAACAGCCATACTTTTAAAGCAATGAAGGAAGAAGTTCGAAAACTAGATATGTCAACAATAGATGGATTCAGAACTAACACTCCACAACCCGGCAATCGACTCTATATCGAGATTAATATTAAAGTATATAACTGGTTGTTAAGATGTATTTTGAATAGTCATTATATTTTCACTTGGCCATCACCATCTCCATTGCTCAACTGCGTTTCATTATAAGACAAGACAAACACCCCATTTTACAAATGGGCAGGCAGGCAACGCACTAGCTGCGAAAGAATACCTAGCGCACCGAAAGGCATCATAGACGAATGCATTAGACTCCGTGCAAAAATTGGACGATTGGCGAATCGGGCGGATTGAAAAGATCTATCGGAGATTGTATTTCATTGCTATACACATTCTTTTTTTTTAAAAGGGTAAATAAAATAAAGAGGACTGATGTGTATAGTTACCTTTTGTGTATTTTTCTACGAATTTAGGTGAAAACCGCATGTTTTTACGTTACGTAGTTCTCAAGAAATCTGTGACACAAATTTGGCTGAAGCGTTTTATTAATATAGATTAGCATTATATGGTGTAGACCCAGGTCTGTGTTGTTAAAATAGCTTACGCCATAACGACATAAATGTGCAAGAGTGGCTTAATGAAAATGTTATTTTCATAGCTAGCAAGGCGGGCGTTAAGTTCACTGTGCCAGGAGTTTTCAGCATGTCACTCCCCTGGATACCTCGTTCCTTACTTTACACGAAAACTTTGGCCGTTTACGTAACTCTTACGTTAGTTAACGCACTGCAATAACCACGGGAAGCCCCCAAAACATTAGTTGTGTTCACTCCAGTTAACGCAGTACGTTAAATGACGGAAGAATTATGCATACGTCCACTGCCCTCCATAGGTTTAACCTGAGTTACATGTTCGTGTGGCAAGGCCCAGATGGTGTGTTGTCAAAACAGATCTAAACGGGGTTCTCATAGGTCCAATTTTCGTTCGGATTTGAAGTAAAAAGAAAAAAAATGTCATTCCAAATTTGTCTCCCAATTCTGGTTCGCGTCCTTCCTCCTGACAGAGGCTATTATTATAATGGTTTTATTTTTTCCACTCGCATTTGGAATGGATTGGGCGGTAACGAGACAAACATGGAAACAGTGGCGAGGAAAATGAGGTTCATCGCTTCATAAAAGGAACACCACTGTCTTTGGGACTCACAGTCGAAGATTTACTACGACAAAGTTGCAAGACAAAAGGTTTCAACGCAAATGTCTTTGAGTTTGACGATCACCGCCCATGGAATATGTTTATTCAAATGTTTAATTCATGCCAATGAGGTCTACGCAGCGCTTCCCTCGGGGCCATGGGGTCATGGGGTTATAATATGGCGCCATAATTGGTGCGCAAGTTTGCATTGGGGCGTGCAATCTTTGTGCGCTGCTGGCGAGTTTGGATTCATTTCTGGAGGTCATTTGAATGCCCTAATTGTTTCCACGAAGCAGTCTAACATTAGGCAGTCGAAATACATACGAAAAATGGAACCGTATGAAATCCTCCCTCAACGTTGCTACTATAGGTTTGAGACTTTATCACATTTCATGCTGTCTGGCCATTTCCTGCACCTGGGGTATCTGTCCTTACTTTTTCTTTGCGCTGTATATAATCTGTGCGCGAAATATAGCGCAATGTGCCCACTGAACCATGAACTAAGATGAATTTTATGTTTTGTCCAATTTCATAATTTGTTACCTCTCTCGTTTGTATACCCAATAAAAAGTAGATATCGTTTATCAACGGTAAAATAGGGATAACCTTGCATCCACAGTTTGGTAACCCTTGCTCTAGGCATTTTTTAACCATCCCCATATCCTCCTCTCCATGAATAAATGCGGTCTTTACTTCACATTTTTATGTAAAAGGCGCAAATTCACAGAAAAGGAGAATCAGGCCAGCCAGGACAAGACCCTTAACGCTTGGCTGAGGAGGGTGGATATCCGTAACAGTTACAGTAAACGGAACTTTTGCGAGAATACAAAAAAAAAAAATGTCGTAAAATTCACAATTTGGTGACCTTCAAGCCAAAGGTGTTGTCCCGGGATCTGAATTAGAGGTAAAATGCCATCTAATTCACGGCTCCCGACTAAAGTGTGCAGCCCTTTTGAATCACGTCGGCTTTACAAATAAAAGTGTAAACATTACCACGAGCCGCGCGCTTTGACGGAAAAGTTTCCGACCATTATAGAGCTTAGGGTGGCAAGGAAGTGGGAGGGGGTGGGGAGGGGGAAGGGTTGCAAGGGGTGGGAATGGGGAGGGCAACACTGTTGTGTTATGGGCTGTTCAGACCACAGAAAAAAAATAGACAGGTGGCAAAAGCTTAGGTGTCCAAAACGTACTGAAATCTTACAGATTTTGTCAGNCCAACCGCCAACCTCCCCACAGTTTACTCTTCATAATTTATCCAAAGATGAAGAAAATGTGGTGACGGTGAAAGACTTCCCATTTATCGGTAAGAGCTTCCAAAGATAGCTGCGGTGTGCAGCACAGCTTATTTCGAAATAGTTTCTATGGAGTGAAGCCTGTTTTTAAAATCTGTGTTTTAAAACATCTAAATACATCGGCTGACAGAATAATGTTTTCGTAATTACCCTGATAAAACGTTCCCTTGGTTAAGATGGCCACCTGATTAGCTCGAATGACTGTTCCAGTCCCATCCTGTGTCTTGTCTTGTATAAAGTTTTAATAATAATCTGGTTAAGACAGCTAGTCTACATGAGCAAGGTGATGTCTCACCTGCTGGGTCCAAAGGATGGTCATGTTAGTCGAGAGCTTTTGTTTTCAAGTTCGGATCTGAAAAGACCGTTATAGCAGAGTTAGGCATGCCCATGGCAATTCCTGGTGTTACGGTCATTCTGAATGTTACGAACTGGGATGAGAAATTCGCTCCCTTCAGATTCTAGTTTGTAACATGCAGAAAGGTAGTAAAACCAGGGAATGCCATAATTCGCATGTTTACTTCTACCATTACGGTCCGCAAGAGATCATAACTTGAAAAAAGCCAAGCTCCTTAACATCCGAGTTTTACTCAACTCTTTATACAGTGTAATTACGTACCTTTGGAACTATTACAGTGGATCTACAATAATGTAGTCTTTTTCTCTGGAGCTCTCATGTAGTTTCTAAGATCAAAATTTCATTAAGGGGATTTAAATAAAATTAAAATTTCACGAAGGAGATTAAATTGGATCATAAACCCTCTATTTTGTTTTTGTTTTTGGCGTGTGATCTCTCTTGCTCTCTTACCTATCAAGCATACACAGCCATTGATATGGATAGTCTCGGGGAGTAGGCGACTCAGGGTGTTTGCATTAGAATAATGTTATGGGTCGTCACGTTCCAGCTAATCGTCTTTCTCTGACGACCCCGCCACGGAGGCTCTGGTGCAGTCCAATACAACTGTGTCTTAACCTGAACGTGCATGGTTTCGTTTTCTTCACTAGTGTATATAACTGTGTGCAGTGCAGTTGGTCTGTGTTGCAGCAGAGATATATATACCTTGGTTTTTGGACGATACAGCTTGTTTCCCGTTGTTAGATGCCACTTTCTTGACCCGTGGCCGTATGTATAATCTTTGTATTAATTTTGCGCATTGTGTTAAACTCTCGTGATGCGGTGATAGTATATACTACCGTGCGCTCGTAACCGTTCAGTGCGGCAATAGTATATATATATAGTAGTCATGTAGTATGCGCGGATCCGCGATAACATTGGTAAAACTAGGTCACACAGCCAGCGAGCTGCATTGCGCGTGGTCAGCTAGCGCTACTGGTGAAAACCACTAATGTTTTGGTGATTTTCCGGGGTTATCGCAATGTGTTAATTAACATAAGGATTAAAATTGATAACTGAATACGATAACATTTATCGAAGGGGCACCCTCAGGCCAATACTTTGGAACTGTTGAATCTACTATTATAATATTCTCTGTGACTTACTCATCATCGTTGAAACACCCCCTTCTTGCTCGTAGAAAGGTTTGAAAAAGTGGAAGGAAGAAAGTGAAGAAGGTAAAATATGGAAGCGCTGGACGATTTGATCTTTGTAATGGCGTTGTTATACTATGTAACCCATTGTGTGATGCCCCTCTTAGCTTAGGTGCCGTGATTAAGCGCCTCGCTTTTGGCACATCTTGGGAAGCATCAGATTGGAACGAAATGAGATTAGATCTATCTCAGCCTTCTAGATCAGGAAGAAATCGTCAGATTATTTTGTAAAGTATGTGGTAATATGGTGCAATAGCTCAAACAACTTCTTTCGACAGACGTCCTCATTTCTTCGCGGAAAACTTGCTTTCACCATGATTACTGGCACTTTGACCCCTTCAAAGTGAGTCAAACAAAAGACTTCATGTTGCAAAACCACGTGCTTCTCTTATAATTAATAGGATTCAGTTCAAAATACCATGAAGTTTTGTCTCACTTCGAAAAGCTGTTAGCGCAATGTGTTTGGGAGTGTCAGGGCAGTGTGTAAGTTTACTATTATCAAGCTGACAGTCCTAGTGAAAGGATATGTAAACCATTTTTAAAGCGAGTCAAACAAACGACCTCCTGTTACAAAACCACGTGCCTCTCATATAATTGTAAAGAGTACAGCTCAAATTATTTTGAATTTTGTCTCACTTCGGAAAGCTGTTAGCCAAACATTTTGCGATGTCAAGGCCGTTTTTGGTCTACTATGATCAAGGTGACAGACTAATTGAGGAGATATGTATACGTACTGCTGAATTAAGGAATTTGCTCGCCCTCAGTCTAGTTATGCCATGCCCTTTTGGAGATGTCAGACAAAGAATTTTCCTCTTCCTTTGTTGTTTTCCTTCCCCTGTCTCTTTCTCTTCTTCCTTTTCTGTTTAGAAATTCAGCAACCCTACCGTGTACAAAATATTAAACTTGCACAGTGTGAAAGCTGCATAAATTCTACTGTGCAGGCATTGAACTGAGTTCTCGCTACCCTGCATTCTATGAATTAAAATCCGGTCTTAACCAGTAGCAGAATTTTCATAGTATAAGCACAAAACAAACAAACAAACAAAAAAGCTGAATGTGCCTATCAGACGTTGAAATGAATTCATCATTTGTGATTAAATTCGAGAGGACAGGTAATTAAACCCGAGAGGATAGATAGCTTATATTCCACGGAGTATGATGTACAATATTTGGCGTGATGATTTTCGAGCTATAGTATTAGTCTAGCTTAATTTGTGAATACTTCCTGGATTAAGTATGTGGGTCAGTCAGGTATGTAATAACACTTATTTATGATATCGAAAGCGTCATGTCATAAGTCAAACTCATGGATTAAAAACAAAACAACAACAACAAAAAAACAACAAACCATAGGGCCTATTTTGTGTAACATTGTATTCATTATGTCATAAGGAGAGCTTTTGCCACTATTTTGCACCTGGTGACGACGGACACCAAGGACCATTCACTGGCCTGGTGAGTTTATTTTGGATGTCATCAGTTATAAATCACATGCTCTTTAAAGACAAGCACCGCTTATCTTCAAGGAAGTAACAAAATGGAGAAGCTGTATATCACCATGATGAGATTACTGTAAGATCTGTGGGGTGGGCAAAACTTTGATAGCCTCATTAGCGTGTACGTGTGCACGTGAACACTTGATGGTTTACATTATGACCTTAAGCTGGCCTGTTGCAAATTTCACAAACATGTCAGTGACATTTATAAGACGGTGTTGATCCCCGGCTTTAAAACAAACAAAAGCTGAGAGGGCTTTTTCCACGAACACTGGTCGACGGTCATATATTTCATTGGGTTACGTCACGGTGGTGGTAATGGGAGTGAAAAGGGAGGGAGGGGTGAGGAACGATGTTAAGTTGTGGGGAACGTGGCATCTGTTGCGTGTTAGGACTTAAGATGGATCACGCTTTTGGTAATATCCAAGGATTTTCCCACCTAGTGCTTAGGTTAGGGTCAAGGGCAAGAGAGTATACTTTGAGAGAGTTCCAAATACTAACAGTAACGTGTAAGGACTGTTCCGACAGTTGTTTTTTTTATTTGTGCCAACCCTTGTCCTGTCCCTAACCCTTAGGTGAAGTCCCCGACAAATGGCCCTGCTTTTACTTATCAATCTGATCCCTTCGCCCAATTTTCCTTCTTACAAATAAAAGTTAAAGACCTAATTATAGTTTTGTTCGTCCATCAGTTTTGAACCAATCCCATTCTCAAAGCTAGAGAAGATACTTGCCTGTTGTTTACTTGAAAAAGATATCATGGCATCATTCGTATCAACTATATAGGTAATGAGATATACACCAGCGGCTTAGTCCAGAATGAGGAAATGAGCGTTGTTAAGATAAAAAAGTGAATAAGGAGTATGTCTAGTGATGGTGTAGGTGCGGGTGACATATTCAGCCTATGAATTCAGCCTATGAAAATACAGATATCTTTATAATTGTTGCATGTTTGGTTGATCCATATGATGTCCTTCTTGGTCACAGCAAAAACTAAATTAAAACGGTCTTAGCATAGTGACATATCAGGACCAGTATGTTAGATCTACATTAAGGAGTGCCAGTGTTACAAACATGTTTTTTTTCTCTTTTTAAGTAGTGACATAGTAATTGTATACAGAGAGTTGAAGTTTCCTGCATTAAATTTGGAGATAATGTCCATGCCAAATTTCAGCCGCATACAATCTGAATTATTGAAAGTTATCATATATTACTTGAAGCTAGGTAAACTTTCTTTTCAGCCTCTCGTTATATTGATAACCACAAAAAGATTACACAAGAACTGAAGTTTAAACTAGACGAATCTATAATACGTTTTGTGTAAAGTATAGTTTTCATGAAAATGATAAAGAGATCAGTCATTATCTGATGTATCTTTCATGTTCGGGGACCACCTACTAGGCATGGAATCTCTATTGCTAAGACCTGTTCACACATTATAACTTAGTCATTATAATTGTGTTGGCTTGAGAACAAACCATGAGATGTAGATTAATCTTGCTGTTTAACAAAACAGTTACCTTTAACTTCACTCTTCTTTTACTGGCGTATTATACGAAACAAGACTAACACCCCATTTTACAAATGGGCAGGCAGGCAACGCACTAGCGGCGAAAGAATACCTAGGGTACCGAAAGGCATCATGGACGAATGCATTAGACTCCGTGAAAAAGTTGGACGATTGGCGAATCGGGTGGATTGAAAAGATCTATCGGAGATTTTATTTCGTTGCTTTACCCATTCTTTTTTTTTTTTAAGGGTAAATGAAATAAAGAGGACTAATGTGTATAGTTACCTTTCGTGTATATTTCTACGAATTTAGGTGAAAACCGCATGCTTTTTCGTTACGTAGTTCTCAGGAAATCTGTGACACAAATTTGACTGACGCGTTTTATTGATATAGATAAGCTTCATTTTATACTGTATGTCATTTACCTGGTTTTATGTGCGGCTATATGTTTGTTACTTCTGAGAGTCATTCAGAGTAGAGATTATTTTGCCTTAGAGTCATGTTTAACAAGTTTATTAGGAATAAGCCCAGACCATAGATGTGGTACATGGGCAAAATACAATAAACAACGGGACTGCACATGAACATTTAAAACACTATAACTACTAACTTAACACATGTTCACAATGTACTGGTACATTCACATATATATTTACAACGCACTCGTACATTTTACACTTGACAATACAGTATTATGCACCACTCACTTACATGTATAATCATTCAGTCCTTACACTCCCCTATATACCTTTACTGAAATTTTTGTAACACAATTTCGATGAATTTAGCCAGTGTAACTAAAACATCTTTATCGTGGACTTTTCCTAGCCAAAGGTATGAGAGTGTACAACTTAATGTAAAGATGAACTTTGGATTGTTTGGTTAACGCAAACGATCCTCCTCTCCTCTCTCAGCATCAGCTATGTTTGGCCTTCACAGTCTTAGATGAAGGAGACCTTGTTAACTTTTTATGGAATGGGAGAGTGTGTTGTGGGGGAGGGTTGACGACTTCCAACTAGGCCACTGGATTTAGTGTTGCGTTACTCAAGCGACGTGTAAAAAGCAAGATTCCGAAGTTTTATACCTCGTGCTGGTCACGAATAAGGAACTTACAGAAGCACTGATAGCTATTTTTCGGATGTCTCGAAACGCCATCATCAGCAAAGGACTTATCCTCTCAAACGCAGGGAGTGCACGGAGTCAACACACACAACTTCCATAGACACGCAGGAGAAAAACAGTGTGGTTCTGTAGATTTTTTAAATTATTTTTTTTTAGTGCTCTGTGTTAAATAATGCCATGAAACGTTAATCTGTTCATTATTAAGTGGCTTGGCGCAATGTTGGCAACATTAAGGATGTTATTACATAATATTTATCATGTATTGTGCACACGAATGAAATCACGCGTTCATATTGATATATAATATGGATGGGAAATATGAAGGGTTCTTTGACAATATACAATATAAAGTATCATCTTTAAACAGTTGAGGTGATTTTCCTATTCTTTTGACACAGGTTTAGAGCCACGATTCCTTAAAATGAATACACAGATAAATTGTGTTTGCATAATATGTTTCCAGAAATCCAGGGGCTTTAGAGCTAACAATCCCTAAGAACAGGCGAGCTTTCTCTTGCATGTAGATACAGACTGCATTTTGAAAAAGTGGTGGATGTACCTTATTGCCGTGGCTTCCCTCTCGTAGATTCGTAGTTCCACATCAATCGTGCTCTTTTGCCATACAAAGCATTTTACATTTCCCATTAACCCTCTAAGACCCAACAGTGAATTTACTGTTAGAAAATGTATGTTTCAATGTACTGAGTAAAGAGTGCACATGGCGTTGTTGAATACAATATTAGAGATAAAATGTAAAGTCTAAGTACAGTTATTATTTTGTGGTCAAAGAGGCCATATTATACGAGTATGGTATGCTGGTTCTTTTGGCGCTACCGCTTATCATAATTAAATTCATTTCCAAACTCATGTGCTAAATTTGGAACGGCGGGTCCCACGGGGTTAAAGTGAGGCATTTAATCTTATCTTAGGCGCCTGAGCTAAAAAGCAAAGTATTCGTGTCATATAAAATAGCGATGTCAGTGTCTGCAGTCCTCTTTTCATAGACTACTCTAATGCGTGGAGTAGAGAGGAGATGGGATGGAGGGAAGGAACTTTTGCATCATCACGTAAATTATTTTCTTGTTGTTGTTGTTGTTTTGTTTTNCAAAAAAAAATAAATACAAATACATATATATATATATATATACATAACTGTTACTAAATTACATTTAGTCATTGACCTATCTTGGCTCTTTCTCTTTCTCTCTGTCTCATTCTCCCACTAACTTTCTCTTCCATTATCTTACACACTCTCTGTCTCTCTGTCTGTCTGTCTATCTCTCTCTCTCTCTCTCTCTCTCTCTCTTTCTCTCTCACTCACTCACTATCTCCTTCTAATGTTAACAGTTACAATTTCTACAACATCCCATTTAAACAGACACATATTATATGTAACAGAAAACTTACACCCTTCGCACTTCACTGCCAGAAAGGGAACTAGATAACATTTGTGTCACTTAAACTGTTCGTATTAATCTCTTAAAATGTGATAGAAACCTATTGCATAATACTTCGCCCACATGATTATAATGATCCCATTCCTCATATGGAGAACATAACACCCTGCACCAGCCCTATAAGGTCGAGGTCTTCAGTAATATCACTGTGTCCTGTGTCTCGTATTCTTTCTCGTCTCTTTTTGGATTTGCTAAAGCTCTCAGATGGATAGAGCGGATTGCAGCGTGGACCCGAATCTCAAGCATCGATATCTAGTTTTAGAGTTCCGAATATGATGTTCACCTGAAACTGTCCGTACTTAAAAGCGAATTTGCAAGGAGAAATTTATGTAAAAAAATAGATAAATCAGCGTGCCATCAGCGACAGGCTGTACATAATCGCGCCATAAAATTCTTAGCAATAAATTTCATTTTTATAGTTTTTTTTTATAGTTAGTGCTGCATTTGATGTAAATTTAAGGTGTAGCTGGGCTACGTTTGTCTCACTCCCGCTGGTGAACGAAAAGGCAACGGAAAAATGAGTCTTTAAACAAGCCAAGATGGCTGCGGTGAATGGGGAAGTACTAGAAAAGAATGCTCTGACATGCTAGTGGTGTTTGCTTTACTTATATCTTGATCTCATGTATTAGCGTACATGCCGCCATTGATTCTTGTCACATTATCTTCCCACACAGGGCCCTTGACAAAAAGTTCCACTTGCAAATTTGAAACCGTATATGAAGGCCGCCAAAGTTGCCGAGCTGTTATTTTCGGTTTTTTGTTTTTTTTTTAATCCAAATTTTTCTATCTAACGTCAAAGCTTCGCTCAAAAACTCCTGGTATCTCACAGGTTGTGTCGCTTCGGTAAGTCTTACAATGTTTTATTATAATTCATCGACTAAGGATATGACTGCTAACCCCTCCCTCCTTCCTCCCTCCCCCAACCCACCCTTCCCTTTGCTCACCCTAGATCTTGTGTGTCCTTAGCATGATCAGACATGAGGAGAGTGGTAGACTCGACCTTGACCTAATATTGACACCGTAGATATCTGATGTAGGTTTCGGTAACATGATATAAAAGGATCAACGACACATGTTGCAGTGAGTTAGAATGCGTATGAACAGTGGCCATGAGTTGCCGCCTCTGCTGAGGACCTGGGAGCGCAGTCTATGTATACGATCTTTTGTATCGGAGGCTAGAATCCATGCTGCCTCCTGACCTTGAGACTCCTGCTCTTTAAGTGCACACACATATAGATGCTGTATATGTATGTGTGTGAATGAATACGAGTGTATGTGGGTTTGTGTGCATGTGTAAGCTTGTGTGGTAGTGGAAGTATCCAATTTGTTTTTGAGTATGTGTGCAAGTGGCTGTAAAGAGCTTCGACCACTCCCCCTACCCACCCCCACCCCCCGGGGGGTGAAGCGCTATTTAAAGTGCGACTAAAGTGCTAGAAAAAATGTGATTTCCGACAGTTTTTATATTTTCAATATCAAGTTTTAGATCAAAAGTCATCATTTTGCTAAAAAATAATATTTCGAAATTAATTTTACAACTTTTAACCTATTCTGAAATTGTAAGAAAAAAANTCTTTAAACTGTTTTGAACCAATCTCTTTCAACAACATAGACCTACATGTAATATTATTATTGAATAACACATGAGTAGATAATATAACAAAAATGTAATAGCTTTATGGATAATCTATCAAGAAGGCAGAGGGCATGTTTACAGTTTTTGCCTTGTATTGCTCAGTTGTCACACCGATATCATTATCAAGCTACTTATCAAATTATTATCAAACTGCTTGTATTTTCTCTCACAAGTCGATCAGACATGCTCTGAAACCATCACATAATAATAATAATAATTGCAACTTGCCCACGTAACGCCATGCAACAGCTTTGGCCACTCAAGTCACTTGCCATCAATAACAGGATACGGCAGTCGGGGATTGATATAATTATGGCCAAAGCCGCCCAGAGCTATGTCTCATTCGTCAAGAATAAGAGCTTTTCTTTTTATTTTGA
>JAWQUT010000021.1:3890736-3908738 GCA_033807755.1 Ellobium chinense
CTCAAAAGCCGTTATTTCTAGTTACAGCTCCTCGTTATTTGGGCATTATCGAACATAATAAAGTTTGTCTATCTAAACAAAGAGGGATAACCATTTATGTCTTATCGGCAGTCCTGCAATGTCATTTCGGATTATTCTAGTATTGTACCGTCATAACTACATGAAAAATAGTATTGCTGGTCTCACGAAAATTGAATCTTAACGAAAAGCCATTTCCGACTTTTGGAGAAAGTTAGATCCTTATGAAAAACAAACAAAACAACACTTGTACGGCAATCTTGTAGACTGGCAAGCATTTTTCTTCCGATATGCAACCCACTGACCATTTGTGAGATGCAACTGGTCGTCGTGACAGAGAAAGGAATGACATCGTAGTTGTTCAGCAGTTGGATCCAGCTCTGTGTGAAGAATGGGCGAGAATTAGAGGTTTGCATAATTCACACG
Source organism: Ellobium chinense (assembly GCA_033807755.1). Classification (NCBI taxonomy): domain Eukaryota; kingdom Metazoa; phylum Mollusca; class Gastropoda; order Ellobiida; family Ellobiidae; genus Ellobium; species Ellobium chinense. Next base: position 3,891,181 of record JAWQUT010000021.1, read on the forward strand.
GCACTTTAACCCTACCACCTATCAGCCTGTATAAATATAGTTGAATGTGTCAGCTTCTCAAAATTTGCCGGACTTTCGGCGTTCATTTCCTGACTATAACCATCAGCTAAGGCCCTTGGGAGAGTCCCATGATTTTGCTCTTAAATCATGCATAAACCTAAAATCTTATCTTAACCTAAAGATAAGTTGCATCGTGCTGCAGATCGCGTTAAACTATACGACACCCTGTTATTCTAATAAAACTGTCTTTCAAGTGTCTGTCAACATGATATAATACCTCTGCTTGGCCCAGACAACCTACAGGCTTACGTTCTGCAGAGTTCGAATTCTTACACCCACTGCACGCTTGGCAGCCATAAGCTTACGTCAAATATGTTCTACTCACACGGCCAAGCTGTCTAGCTAGTGCTCTGCGGACGGATGATGACACATCGGTATGGATCTTTTCATTCCACTGTAAACGGCAGCTGTGTCAAACAAAATTATGATGGGGCAATAAAAAATGCAGAATATTTCACCGGGCATACACGGTCAAACTTTACTTTTGAATCTGGATGACCAAAATCTTAATTGAAAGCTGAATAATGCATTGTCAGATAGAAGTGTCTGTAGTTGCTGGAGCTTCAGTGACGTCATTCTTTTTGCAACGAGTTGCTGCTGTTCGGAGAAAGGGAATAACTCTAGTCGCAAGGGCAAATCCAGGTCACCTTAAATCTTTTTTTCCCGTCATATTGCACACTCGTTCGGTAACAGAAGGACGCTCTTTCTTCGCTAAATTGTCTCGGTGCATATATATAAATTTCAGAGAGCAAACCTACTGGAAGACAGAAAGTTATTTTTGACGCTCGTGTCCACATTTAAAGCATGCATAAACTCCTAGACACTGGCACCGCGTAGATCTGACTGTTGTACTTCCTTCATGCGCAGTATCCTAGGACGTCCCCGTATAGAGCTTGCTTCAAGATTAGAGACAAGAGTAGATTAGACTGAGCAGACACAAATGAGTTCTCTGGGAATTATGAAAACGTCTAGGGACTATCCCAAGTTTGCTTTTCTTTCTATGACCTAACCCTAACCCTGCATCTACTCCCTATGTCAAGTATAATACTAGGGCTAGAGATGCGCCTTAATATTTTTGCCTACAAAAAGTTGCCTGAACTTCCGGTACAATATGTACCATGTGCAAAAATACAACCGGCTATTTCGCAGGCACTGATACAAAACCTCATCCATTCATCATTGTCATCTTTACTACCTACACAGGGAGACCTGGTATACGCAGGTTACGGGCGGGTCGAAGATTACAATAAACTGGCTGAAGAAGGTGTGGTTGTTTCTGGAAAAGTGGTGATTGTCAAGTACGGGAAACTATTCAGAGGAGACAAGGTAAGTGGAATACTTTGAAACAACAAAACCTTGACAGATTATGACAGAGTCTCAGAATGTCCCAGAATGACAGACCTTGAAAGACCTGACAGAGTGACAGATCTTCCCAGCGTGACAGACCCTGACAGAGTAACGGGCTCTGACAGACCGACAGGCCTTGACAGATCTTCACAGATCGACAGATCCTCATAGACCCTGACAGACCAACAGACCCTGACAGACCGAAGACGGACCCTGACAGACCTGGACACACCGACAGACCAGGCGAAGGTGACACAAATTGTCACTGGCGATAATTTATTCCCGGCGACACTTTTGTGCCGCAACACAGATTATCATAATCACTCACTCTCTCTCCGCTAGGTCGACATAGCAGCCTCCAAAAATGCTACAGGCATCATTCTGTACTCTGATCCGGCCGATTGCACGGGATTTCATATAAAAGACCCGACGGTTTATCCAGACGCCTGGTGGTTACCTCCATCTGGAGCTCAGAGGGGAACCGTTTTCACCGGCGATGGGGATCCACTCACCCCTGGACACCCTGCTAACGGTGAGGTTAGATCTAGGTCAGGAATGTCATCTGTCAAGTGTACACCAGGCTGCAGTGTAACGAATTTTGGGAAGGGCGGAAGTGTCAAAAAATAAGAAAAAGGTTTGCCACAATGAATTGGCCTCGTTAGACGATTTCAAATTTTTAAACAAATTTACAGTAGGACCTGTTAATGACATCCATTGAAAAAGCATGGCAGGTTTGAGACAGATGAGCGTCATATATACGTTTTGCAGCTTGTCAAAATAAGACATATATTATCGCTAAATTAGACTTTGAAGTATCAGGCCCTGGAGGTAATTGAAGCAACCACGATATCGAATGTTTGTTGCAGAAATCGAAAGTAATTTTTTTTCGAACACAAAACTATTGAGTGGAAAGCAATTGTAGATCAGTTTGAGTTCTTGTAAAGTTTTTGTAAATGAATTTAGTTAGTTACAAATTATTCTTCAATCATTATTTTCTCAGATGTCTTTTTTAATTTCATAAGGGTCATGCATTGTCCTTTCCACTACTCTTCAAATGATTATATATATATAACTCGGGTGAGAGTAAGGCTTGATCAAAACATGTTTCACCTATTGAACCACAGGACATTATGTTTTCATTTCATAGCATAACTTGGTGTCTAAAAAGGCAAATTAGGTCTCATTTTGACTGGCTGCTAAATATATAAATGAAAAAGCGATTTGTCGTGAGGTTCCTATAACAGTGCATTGGCCGTGATATGAGGTGCAGTACTAAGGATAAGTGTCTGCCAGCCCAGGTTCATTAATCGTAACTAGAAAATAATATGTGATGTTTACTTGAAAATAAAAATGCCCTTAAATTAATTTAATGTCTATCCCTATTTCGAGACCTGGACTGATTTTCTTACCAATGATGCCGAGCCGCAGAAAATGCAAAACCTGTCCTCTATATTGTTGCATAATATTAAACATAAGGAAGTCAATTGTCAATCCTGCGAACATAATTTTGAGATACAACATCCAAGACACAAGACAGAGGAAACTTAATTTTGCTCAGTTTATTTAACATAAGACTCTAACATCATCATAATATATACTGGAAGATGTGAAATAGAATACTGACAGTATTACATAGGTAGAGTCATGAGGGCACTACAATTTCTAACAGTTGATATGTGAAGTTATTTAACGATTTTTATGATGTTTTTAGACCAAACTATAATTATATTGGATGACCAGATTAGTAAGAAGAACCTGAAAAATCCCTCAATCCTCCAAAGTCAATACTACTGGCAAGAAGAATGGGGATGTTTGGAGATCAGGATGGATATATTATCATCGATGACGTATAATTAGTGTTTTCAAAGACAACACAGAAACATTGTGCATCTTCAGGTTACAAAGCCTAACCCGATTTCATCTTTGAGCCAATAAGCTTTCTTCTCAACTGTCACTTACAACAAATTTCACAATCTCTGTAATAGTTTGTAGACTTCATTGAGCTTATTAAACAAGATGTTTAAAATATAGGTCTTTCATTTCGTTTTCGAGCTACGAATCGATACATCGAAAGGTGTAAACAAGCTAACAAGTTTCCTTAACGACAAGTGCTCCGCGCAGAAGGCCACACCGAAACCGAAGTTAATGACCCAAACTTCAGGTATAGTTTACAAAATCAGGAGAAAATGCAAACTAATTCGCGGGTAGGTTCACAAATCTAGACCCCATACTCCATAATCTGTCCGAAGGACATAATTTGTACTGTCTTTCTAATGCATATGACAACAATATGTTATTTTCATCCAATGAGAAGTCTGTAACCTACAATCCCCACAGATCTGGCNTTTGAAGTTATTTAACGATTTACATAATGTTTTTAGACCAAACTATAATTGTATTGGGTGACCAGATTAGTAAGAAGAACCTGAAAAAGCCGTCAGTCCTCCAAAATCAATACTACTGGCAAGAAGAATGGGGATGTTTGGAGATCGGGATGGATATATTATCATCGATGACTTATAATTAGTCTATTCAAAGACAACACAGAAACATTGTGCATCTTCAGGTTACAAAGCCTAATCCGATTTCCTCGTTGAGCCAATAAATCGTCTTCTCTACTGTCACTTACAAGAAATTTCACAATCTCTAAGTCTTCTTTAATAGTTTGTACACTTCACTGAGCTTATTAATCACGATGTTTAAAATATAGGTCTTTCATTTCGTTTTCGAGCTACGAATCGATATATCGAAAGGTGTAAACAAGCTAACTAGTTTCCTTAACGACAAGTGCTCCGCGCAGAAGGCCACACCGAAACCGAAGTTAATGACCCAAACTTCAGGTATAGTTTACAAAATCAGGAGAAAATGCAAACTAATTCGCGGGTAGGTTCACAAATCTAGACCCCATACTCCATAATCTGTCCGAAGGACATAATTTGTACTGTCTTTCTAATGCATATGACAACAATATGTTATTTTCATCCAATGAGAAGTCTGTAACCTACAATCCCCACAGATCTGGCATACCGATTCGCGGAAGGAGACGTGGAGCCGCCTCTGCCTAAGATACCATCGACCCCCATTGGCTATGGAGCTGCTATACACCTTCTGAGGTAGGCACGTCAGAAACTTGACACATGTACTTTATCTGTGTTTGAGTACCATTGCAAAATTATCATGGCATTCTGAGCTCAAAGAAACCTATTCATATCGGTACAGTTCGGTTAACAAGAATCAGCTACGTTATCATTTTTTTGTTATTGTTGTTGTTGTGCGTGGGCGCTAAAGGTGTCAGGCACTTATTTGAAGGCCAAAATCACTGATTTTGTACAATCCAATTACATATATAATCCCCTTTTTGAGGGATCTGCCAGCTAATGTCAGGGTGTACCAATGAAATTTAAAAAAAAAATAATGAAAATGCGATTTTTATTTACCCCGTGAGGAAATTGATGTACAATGTTATACTATGTTATATATCTCATTCATACTACAGATACTTAGAACAATATACGTCATACATGTAAAGACACAACATTACAAATTAAAAACATAACAAAGTCATTGCTGCTCGTCAGCGGTGCAGCACCTGATCACCCCAGCTCTAAAGCCAGGTACTCATTTACACAAGAATCGAGTGAGGAAATGGAAGTGAAGTGTCCTTCCCAAGAATACTACAGCGTAAACCGCCCGCTCTGCGAGTCAGACACACAATCATCAGACTCGCCAGTCTTCAGTTTCTGAGTACGACTCACAAACCACACGGTCACACTGCCTCGGCAAATGTGTAAAAAGACGTGTGATCTAGATAAAGCATCCAATCAACTTTAAAGATTCAAGCACAATCTAAGTCTTATAGATATTCAAATGAAGTGTGTTAGGTCTATGTATTAGCATGCGGTCAAAATCAGTTCAGTGAAACATCGGGGACAAAATCAGAAGTCGAGGTAATTGTTTTTGAAAGTAATTTGTACAAATATTTGGGCGTTGACACCCCCCCCCCCCCCCCCCCCCCNTTTTTTCCCCTTTTTTTTCCTTATGTATGTCCAGTTTGGTCTCTGTGCTTTGCTTGTTTTGATGACTGTTCTGTCTGATTTATGCTCCACAGGCGGCTGGGTGGACCCGATGTTACAAACTGGACGGATTTCAAAGGGGGTTTAAACATCACTTACAGAGCGGGAGGGACATTCCAAACCAGTGGATTGTAAGTTTTATATAAACAAAACAAGTAACAATACTCGTTCTTCGAAAGAGTTTGCATGCCTGAACAGCGAATTTCTGATAGATCTTTGAGACACAGACGTAGCCTTCTAACGACAGACAACAAAGCGTGACGCGACCTTTTACCTCTGTGAACTCTGGCCAAAGGAAGCAACGAAACCTCTGTTTCAGTAAATTCAAAATACCAACTGGCGGCTGAACGAAGTTTTGAAAAGAAGATTTTGGTTCTAAAAATGTAAATCCTCCGTACACAGTAAAATTTACACCGCCACGCAACTCAGTATTGATGAAAATGATGGCATGTCCTATTTCATAGGTCTAGGTGGTTTTGTGATAAAATGCATTAGCGATACATGAACTCGACCCCGTAGTTTTAATATGGTAAGATATTATGTTTGGTACGGACTTTGAGGAGGAGTATATTATGCACGAGTAACGTCTCTGATTACAAGGGGTCTACATGTATATTGCGGCAGATTTTCAAGCACCTGCAAGTGCAAGTCATGCTTGCCATAGCGAGTGAAAGATGTGCTTTAGCAAGAGCAAGTCATGCTTTCCATAGCGAGTGAAAGATGTGCTTTAGCAAGTGCAGGTCATGCTTGCCTTAGCGAGTAAAAGATATGCTTTAGCAAGTGCAGGTCATGCTTGCCTTAGCGAGTGAAAGATATGCTTTAGCAAGTGCAGGTCATGCTTGCCTTAGCGAGTAAAAGATATGCTTTAGATATGCTTTAGCAAGTGCAGGTCATGCTTGCCTTAGCGAGTAAAAGATAATATGCTTTAGCAAGAGCAAGTCATGCTTGCCTTAGCGAGTGAAAAATATTCTTTAGCAAGTGCAGGTCATGCTTGCCTTAGTGAGTGAAAAATATTCTTTAGCAAGTGCAGGTCATGCTTGCCTTAGTGAGTGAAAAATATTATTTAGCAAGTGCAGGTCATGCTTGCCTTAGTGAGTGAAAAATATTCTTTAGCAAGAGCAAGTCATGCTTGCCTTAGTGAGTGAAAAATATTCTTTAGCAAGTGCAGGTCATGCTTGCCTTAGTGAGTGAAAGATATGCTTTAGTAAGTGCAGGAAATGCTCTTGACATTCCCTCATAAGGACCTGCTGCTCCCAAGTCTGATCAGCCGTAGTGTAATCTATTTTTCGTGCTGACGTACAAGCATTGAGTTTTTTAAATAAAACGCTCAACTTATAATTACCTATGAATGTCATGACTCTCATGTTAACGATATCTCAAAGACTTGAAATTTGGCACTGACTGACTGAGGAAGCCACTTCTATGCTGATGAGCACACAGTGTGGGAGAACCGTGATAACTAGGCCTACTTCAACTGATAATAATTATTCTTCATAATGTAAACCCTAGTCCTGCTTTTCGTCACAAAATAATTCTACCCCGAGCATTGTAAATGATTCACTTTACGCTCACTTTGTCATCAAATATAAAAGTGGTAGTTCGATGTCATCTTGACTACAGAACAAGGAAATGTACCAATATTTTACCGTTCTATTCACTCAGATAAAAAATGGTAATGTATGTTTTTACATCCTTCATGCGCCTAATCTAATGTATTAACGAGGCTGCATATGAAAGAGATATATTTTGATGAAAATAAGCGACAAATATAGCACTCAGGTTTCCCTTTCTCTAAATTAATGGCCTGTGTTATACGACCATAATAATATATATACACGGAGGCTTTGTGGGTTTTTCTCTTCCGCTGAGTCAACGTGTACGTGTCCAAAATTAAATTTTGGGCATTATAATTATGCATTTTGTCGACATTGTCCCTTCCCTTCCTGAGCAGAGCAGAGGGTCTACTCTGTTATAAGATTTATCTGGAAGCTTTTGTTGTTTTCCTTCATGTATTCTCGCCTTAATTCGCACAAAAAAAATCCAACCAAGTCCTGTAGCTCCGCTTTCTGCACTCTTGACAGATTGCAGTGTCTGTATTTTAACGCTCCGTTAATAATTTAATTGCATTATCGAAACACTCTATGTAAAAAGTTACCTAGGCTTTTAGTATGCATAAGCATGGCTGAGAAACTTAATGAACAAATCTACATGTAAAGAGCAATAGGGCAACACTAATTTACTCATTCTCTGCTAAATGGGTGGGGGAGGGGAGGGGAACAAAAACGCCTCATGCTGTCTCTTCAAAGAGGACATTGCCTGAGGATACATATATGCAAAGAAATGTCACAGCATATTCATATTATGCATCTTCTGTAATTGTTTGCCTTATCTCTGTACATTTGAATCGCCCTGTTTAGAGCCTGTACAAGACATAAACACTACACAATCTAATATTTTCTCATTGAGAATTCTAGTCAGGCGTGAGGGAGTTACGTATAAGGTAATAAGGATTTATGTATAAGATAAAAACGGATTTATGTATAAAGTAATAAGCTACAGCTTAAGGCCTTATAGCCGACAGGAGCTCCATATAATTTAACGATTTCATTTTCTTCCATTTAAAGTTGTATCTATTTTTTACATGTATAATCTAGGACGTCCTGCCATTTTGACCTAAACTGGCCAAACAAAAACGTCCTTTTTTTTCATATACAGTTTGGCCTGCATAATGACCAACATCTGTTAGCTTTTACTATTTTCTAACTGAAAAGAATTTTTAAACCTTTGTAATGCTACCATCAAAACGCTTCTCATCTTCACTCCACTATGGGCGAGGCGATTGGATTCATTCCCTTGCCAGCGCCAACTGTGTGAAGCGCCTGTTCAGTTTTGCATCCCGGTGTTCGCTGTCCGGCAGGCAGAGCAATCAAGGAACAGTTATTACCCCTAACACTGGGTCACGCAGCCGGCGTGTGGCTGGACCCCATGACGTCTCGCCCAACGACAGTGAACATGGGGCCACCAAGCATTTTGTTGTTGTTGTTGTTTGTTTGATTTTTGGTCTGAGCTCTTTACTTCCGTGCTACAGCTGTTGACATGTTTGGTACTTCCATGCATTTTTTTTCATCTTTTTGTCACTAAATGAAGCGTGTTTTTCTAGTTTTCGGTATGTGGTTTCTGAATATTTTTGAATTAAAAAGAAATAACATTAAGGTAATTGCTCTTCACAGATATATTTCTATTTACTATTAAATGACGTATAAATTTTGAAGGAGTACAGATTTTGAGCTCAATTAAGTTTTGAATGAATTAACACAGAAATGCATGTTCATTACACCACCAACTCATTTTCTAATGAAAGTGCATTTACTGAGATTTGGAAAGTCGCTCTTCAATTCTGCACGATTATATTAGAGATACATACTTATGCACATTCATACATGTACATACATAATACAGGAAAAGGTTACAGGTTACCTTGCTGTTTTTAGTAGCCTACAAACCCCCGACCCATTTCTAGAGCCACAAGCGGAGCTCTTCCCGCTTTCCCAGCTCTACACAGGGAGCCTCCAGGTTAACTTTAGTTTTCACCTTTTTAAATTTACCCAAAAATCACAATGGGCCTGAGTGATGACGTATTTTAGTTATTAAGAACATAGGTAGGCCACCAAGAATAAGGATAAAGATAAGAATAACTTTATTTGTCCACAAAGGGAAATTTGTCTTGTTACAGTGAGCTTACAAAACATAAATATCTGTGCAAGCTTTATATACTGAAGTTAGGACCTTACCAAATCTGAACCCGGCATTGCTAGTCAGTAACACTTGTGAACAATGTCATTATAAAATATAATGCACAATATTCATTCACACTGAACATGTTGCAGGAGAGTGCAGCTTAACGTGACCACAAGTAATCAAAGAAAGAAGGCAGAAAATGTGTTTGGGATCATCAAAGGCACAGTAGAACCAGGTATGTGGAGGGGAAACATGGGAACCTGCATTTGAGGGCAGTTTTCCTTGTCTGTCAGTTCGACTGGTATAAATCTGTGTATTGTATAAGCACGATCCATATTATAATAGTATTACTGTAATAATTCTTTGCCACTGGCATGCCTTTTATTGCAGATATACTATATGTGAACGCACCCATTATGCAGAGCTTATTATGAATAGCTTACCAGATTTGATGTCATGCTGGCTCAGATTCATTACATAATTTATAATAGAGAGCTTGCGCATTTGCGATGAGATCTCACTATCGTAAGAATTACATGAACTTTGCGTGTTGAAAGCTACTAAGAATGCATTCAGCACCGATGCCCGAAAGTAATTCTTACAATGGTTAGATATCCCATAGTTAATGCACAAGCTCTCAATTATCAGTACAGCCAACTTTTCGTTCCACATACATGACAAGTCAAGCAAGTTTTATCAGACAACTGGTTGAGTCTTACCTAAATTAAATTCATAGCTAATCAGCTTTGGTAGACATTAAAAACTTTTGCTGCTGGCGATATTGTCCAGATGCCTAATCCGAGCTATACAGAACACTTGCTTCTTCGGGTAATTTAAATCTGAAACAAAAGTTTTACTTCAGATTGTACTCAAATTAAAGAGGTTATTCGGGCTAAAGAAGAAGGACGCTAGAAGAGGAGCACACAAAAGTTCCACACTGACAATGCTCACTTAAAGAAAGACACAATTAGCTGAGATAGGAGTACAGAAAGCGACATATACTTTCTGTACGAAATCTTGGTCGCCACTAGTGTGTTGTTGATGTCATTGCAAGTACTAAAATTTGCCTTTCCGCCTCTCTCAGATCGCTACGTTTTGTACGGCAACCATCGAGATGCGTGGATCTATGGCGCCATCGATCCTTCTAGCGGGACAGCTGTCATGTTGGAAGTTGCCAGGGTCATGGGAGAATTGGTAAAAAAAGGTGAGCAGAGGGACTCTCGTAGTTTTAGACCATTATATAAAAGGTACTGGATATAAATATGCCGTTTCACCATTTTGGGAAGACTGTTTGGGCTAGTGATGGAGGGCATTTTGATGTCAAGATAGGCTAGTGTCTAATAGAATATATGGATGCGTCTTGTCATGGGTTGTCTGGGCATTCACGCTGCTGTGAAGGCCAATAGGCCGAGACTGTGCTAGCATTGATATGCCGACTCATTTTTGTGAGGCGGCCTGAGAAAACCAGGCATATGGTGAAATTCGTCAAATCTGAGATACCACCATTTTCAATTGCAGCAGCCATAAAACAATTTAAATTTTTAAGTCACCTTGATTAGTGACGAAGTTACACCAATATATATGAAGACAGTCATTCTACGAAAGCCAAAACTGAGAAAAACGCGTTTAAAGTTTTCACATTTTAATAGCATCATTTTCTTCCACAATGGGCAAAAAAAAATAAAGTCAAAGGTATGACCGCACATCTTGTAGCTCCTGGGCTCTGAACCGAGTGTAACAGGGCTCGCCATCAAACATCGGGCAGTTGCACATTGGAAGCACATCTAGAGTCTCGTGAGGTGAAGGTAAAAAAAATGGGGATCACTGTCTGCACCAGGTTCTCCAGCGGTGAGAACTGAGTTCATCTGTGTAATAGACAGAAGGAGCGAAACATATTTAGAACCACTGTGAATTAGTGAGACTTCAGTTTACACCATGTTCTGTCTATGTGCAGTGAGTAATGTCGTGGGTAAAAGAAAAAAAAATCAAATCATTACCTCAGTTGTACATCTAGGGATAGTAGTTTGTGTTGCTCGATTCAAGAATACCATCTTATAGTAAAGGATTAGCCACACTTATTTTTCAGCGGAAACCTTGATGGGCAGTAGGATTGAAGGGCCCCTGACTCAACTAATATTCTTGTCTCAATGGCAACAAGTTGAGCCCCATTTGCCCCCCCTCGCCCCAAAAGGGGGTAATAAGACTAATGATGACTGCTACTTAAGATAAAGTTTACTAATACTATAGGCTAATGATTTGCAGTGTTTACTTTACAGAGTGAGAACAAATGCTGCTACATTAGATAAAGAAACATAATGCAAGACATGCCTGCATTATAATGACAAGTCATACTAACCACCAGAGTCCGGGTTTTCCTCACTGACTTGTCTCATTTTGTATGACCGTGTTCAGTGCGTTCCCATAGGTAACACAGTCACACAAGGGAACATTTCAGTGTTATTCAGTTCTCCTTGCATATTTTTACAACTGTTTATTATGGAAAAAAAAATCTCCCTATCTAGCCATCTGTAAAACATGTGCAGAATACGAACCTTTTTTGTAATATCTATTTCTCTAATGGAGGAAGGAGCACAAAACTCCTGAAGTAAAGAAGTTTAACTTTTTTTTTTTCTTATCATTTGGCTGTACATGAAGGTAACCATAGATGCGATATTTAGCTTGGAACGTCCAAAAAGATGACGTTTGTCTTTGTCTCTGCAGGTGAATGGAAACCAAGGAGGTCCATTGTGTTCTGTTCTTGGGGTGCTGAGGAGTTTGGTCTGATAGGATCAACGGAATGGGTGGAGGTATACAATTTGTTTGTCCATAATTCTACTTTATTGTCAGTTGGGTCGGTGACGGTCTGGCGTAAGCAATATGAGCAATATGAAAACTAAATAACGGCGGATACTTAAACAAAACGCAAATATTGTTTGTTAAAATGTTTTAGTCAAATTCTGTGTGGAGAATGAGTTCTCATGATTGTCCTTAATTCAGAACTTAAATATATTCTGAATATAATTATTCTGAAAAGTTATTTGAATCATTTCCGAGTTGTGTTGGCAACGTGAAGGTTAGGATCTGTGGGGGAGGGTGGAAGTATGTGAGCGGGAAAGAGGGAGAGAGAATGAGAAGAGCTAGGCAGAGCAGAGCGAAAGAGATAGAGTAGATGAATGGGGGTGCGTGACGGATGCTGAAGGAAGAAGCTGAAGGACATGAATGAAGATGCGTGCCTGATGTCTCATAATTGTGTAATGTACTATGTAAATTGAATGCTTTTGGCCTAGTGCCTATAATAAACTGTAACTGAAACTGAAACTATATGGTGTACAGTCCTAAGACATTTTTACATAATCGAATGGTTTTGCTTTAACAAACTTAAGCATTTCATTCTTCTTTCATTATATCGTCTCCCATCTCACGAAAGGACACTTACTAGTTTGTCGTATACACCCCTTTGAGAGATGGGCGACTACAGTATATTTTGGCTTATTGTTGGCTAAGGACAGGAGAGTCATAAGAATGTCAATAAGACTGTATTACCAGCCTACCTCAAACGTTTAAAGACCTCCTATTTCCCTCTTTCACCACTCCCCTCTCCCCAACAACAATCACACACAATCATAATGTGTATACCCGGACCTCAGTTAGCAAGGATAATCTGTATCTTGTTTACTTCATAAGAAAAACAAGACATGGCTCCCTATGCTGCCCTGCACCGACAAATAATGATATATTCGTTATTTTGATATGTATTTATACAGTATGTTGTCGTTGCACAGCAGTATGGGGCATGTGCTAGTTTGATAGGAGCACATGCTCATTCCATGTTCACCAATTTTTCTTTTTTGGATGCTTTGAAATGTTTCTACTGCTCTGATCATCCATTTATCTTGTTCAACTATCAACCAAAAAAAAAAAATGTGGTATTCCCAATTTTTATAGCTGACAACATCTACCTCAATATTTTGCCTTGGCCAACGAGTTCAGAGTACTAGATTTCTGAAAACCTCAGAAAGTGACTTACGCGTGAAATGAGCACCTTTTCCTTCTCATGTTCCAGCAATACGTGGCAACACTGCGGGAGAGGGCTGTGGCTTATATCAATGTAGACATCGCTGTGCAAGGTAGGGGGGCACTTTTGGGCAGCTTGTGTATAATGATTCTGGTTTTTATTTCTCAGCAATACGTGGCAACACTGCGTGAACGAGCTGTGGCCGTCATCAATGTTGGTTCTGCTGTAACTGGTACAAACAATGTCCACTTTAACACCAAAGATGACGTTGCATAAACAGACCAGAAGTCTGTGTTTGCCCTGCTTCATGTAACACTGCACAATGTGTTTTGTCTCGTAATGAAACTTCTGCAAATGGTCAAACAATATGCACTCGAACATCAAAGATGGCGTTGCATGAACAGACAGAATTCTGTGGCTGTTTATTGTTGTTGTTGTTGTTTTTTTTTAAGCCCTGCTTTATATTAAATTGCACAATATGGTTTGCCTCGTAATGAAGATCGAAATATAAACTCGAAATACAGAGGAAAATTTGATACTCTACAGTAAGGTCAAATTCTTACGATATGACATGCAGATGAATAATGTATCAGTAACACTTTACTCATTCTTACCTGTTTTAATTTACCAAAGTCATAACCATAATTCAATTATACGATGTATAGGACAAAAACTTGACTTTGAAAATCAGTATGACAAACATACTAAATAATGCTACTTTTAAGAATAGTTACCTTGCAAAAGGCCACTGGGCAATTCCATCAGAATGTCACGTCAGTTACGCTATTTTCTAAATATGCCCTGACTTTACAGCAACCGGTTTCGGTTTATATCTAAAGAATAAATTCTCTCCTGCTATAAACTATCAAAATTAAATATGATAAAGTCAAAGCTTTTCAGAATATAGGGTATCTGACGTGGCATTTTGCTGGAATTGCCCTACTTCTATTTTTCATAGTATAATTATATAATATCATCTATATAAAAGTTGCCACAGACTTGGGAATTTCTGCACTGCACATTATGCCATGCTTATGGGATGAAAAAATGTGCAAGACTTGTTGAATGCATGCCTTTTTATTTTATTGAAGATGTAGGTTTTACCTGACAGACAAGATAAATGAGCTGCATTAGCTATGCTTTATTTTGATCACCTGGACCACAATCTATCTTCATAAATCGCATTGACAGTTTTATGTGCCTGCTGAAAGAAAACCAGTTTCAAAGTTATCAACTGTATTAGTGATATAGCCTCATTACTATGAGTACTGTCGATACAATAGATTGATATTTGCCCTCACCGTGGAATGAGCTCGGCACTTCCTCAGTTTTGCAACATCATGCTCCACATAAGGAAGATGCTTCCAATGGTCCACAAATCAGATGACAAGAAGAGAGATTAACTTGAGACGCCTCGTCATACCGATAAATCGGCGATTAACGAGTATAATCAAAACAGCTATAGTGAAATAAAGACAGTGTTAGTGAACAAGTAAGCTGGAACCAATCAAAACAGATCATAACAAATAATGAAATAATATAGCTCCTTTTCTTCCAAAGACCTCAATTTAACGGAAACTCTCCCTTCACAAGTGTATAGAGACATGTTGTGAGGATGCTTTTTGCTGAGCTCAGATTATTCTTTAAAAAGGCATAGCAATTAAATCACTACGAATTGTATGACTGTCTTTTTTTTTTGTCCTCATAAAACTTGAAACCAGTCATTTTTTAACAAACCCAAATACACGGATAAATTGTTTACAACTCATTCTTTCTATTCCTGCAATCTTTTCTTCCTTATCACTGTTTTGATATCACATGAGCAAAGATGGCGACATACTGTCACTGTAATATTACTGCGTGTTTAAAATGCAGGATTAATTTCTACCGCTGATTTGCATGCCTCCCTTTACCTCAGTGCCTCCATGTCTCAAAGATGCCCCAACATTTCTAAAAAAAAATCGAAGGGCCTCAGCACCTTTCTGAGATCCAAGATTCCCACTTAAACCTGTGGTTCCAGTATCAATTTTCCCATCATAGAGAGGCCTTACATCATTAAATTGCCCCATAGCCCCGCACCATGCTACTCTGGCCCTGTGCATGTTTCCACATTATGCGCACTTAGATAAACATGTATTAACAAGTTGAATGGAGTGAAAGGCATGTCGATTGTAAGTCTGATCATTATGCCATCTTAAGATGACTATACACAATGACTCTTTAATGCAATCCTTTTTAGAAGGAATATCCGAATTATGGAGCTTTATAATGTAGAGAATGGGAATGATGAAAAAAAAAGGGACATACACTCTCATGCACTGGTAGTTCTCAGACGAACCAAAAAAAAAAATCAGTTATGTATGATATGAAAAATAAATGTTATCTCTCAATGCAAAAAACGTTCAGAAGATGACAATTTTGCAATTCCGTCTTTTTTTTTTTTTCGGAAATGTCACGATTCAAAGCTAAAATTTCTCGAAATGAAATGTTATCTTTTGTTTGAGAGGCAATGACACACTGAGAGCTTCGGCCACACCTCTGATGTACAACCTCGTCCACGGTGCAAGCAAAAAGGTAACCCCCGCTTATGTTTCTGTTCCTGTCCTATTATTGTATTAATTTCAACGTTGTAGTAGTAACAGCAGCAGCAGCAGCAGCAGCAGCAGCAGCAGCAGCAGCAGCAGCACCGCCACCACCACCAACACCACCACCACCACCGCCAGTAGTAGTAGTAGTAGTAGTAGTAGTAGTAGCAGCAGCACCAGCATAGCAGCAGCAACAGCAGCAGTAATACTACTAGTAGTAGTAGTAGTTGTAGCAATGGTAGTAGTAGAAGTAGAGCTGTTGTAGTACGAGAAGCAATAGTAGTACTAGTGTTAGTAGTAGTAGTAATAATAGTAGTGATAGGAGTAGTAGTAGTAGTAGTAGTACTATCACTACTGGTTGCAGAAGCCTAATTGAAAATGCCTCTTTGGGGCATTTGACAAAATATTCTCCTCAGACTACATGAATGTTCCGAAAAGGCAAGGACTAGTCTGTAAGTCTGGAGCCATCACTGTGGTAAAATTCTATACTGTTTTCAGTAGGGGTCCTTTGGAAAAAAATTTCGCAATTTCAGTTTACATGAAAAAGGGGTCCAAAATTTGGCATTCTTTTGCATACCAGCTGCTCGCAGAAACTGAATCCGCTTAGACCCTTGAAAAGAGCTGCCTGCCAAAAATCTTTATTTAACAAATTCACCGATGTATTTCACAACTTTTGCGGTGTAGTTTTATGTTCTACAATTATTTCTACACAATCTGTCCAAAGGACAGATTTTTTACTCTGCTATTATCGACTCGGATAGTCGACACATTTTTAGCCAATTAGGCTCCTGCAACCTACTATCACTACTATCACTATTATTACTGCTAGTAGTAGTAGTACTACTACTAGCAGTAATAATAGTGATAGTAGTGATAGTAATGCATTTAATATAGCACCATTTATATGCACTGCTGTTAATATTTTCACTGTCTCTATCTTTATCTATCCACCATTGCAACACCACCGCCACTGCTATCAACATGTGGAATACAGATTTTGTAAAAAATTCAAAAGTTATGTCCAAACCAGCGAAGAATTAAGAAATTTACATTAATATTTTAAATTTTAAAATGCACTAATATAATGATATAAAATGATTATGAAGTTTCGGATCTAAAAAGTGATCCTTCATCAGGTTAGATACAAAATGAAATACTATCAACTTCACCACAGTAGCCTGCAACAATGCATTATCGATCATCATCATCATCCCAACACTTTCCTTTTTTTCTACTTTACCTTTTCACAGGTTACTAGCCCTGACCCTGCGGAGGTCCAGGCAGGGCGGAAAACGGTTTACGACACCTGGCTGAAAGTTACGCCATGGGACTTTCCTCAGGGAAAGGACGCTAAAGTGCCTAAGTCAGTTGTGCTTTCGTTTTCATTGTCAGCCTATTTCTTAATTGCTGTTTTTTACCTTGTCTGTCTGTCTGTCTGTCTGTCTGTCTGTCTGTGTGTCTGTCTGTCTGTCTGTCTGTCTGTCACTCTGTCTGCCTGTCGGTCTGTTTATCTGTCTGTCTGTCTGTCTGTCTGTCTGTCTGTCTGTTTGTCATTCACTCACTCACTCACTCACTCACTCACTCACTCACTCACTCACTCACTCACTCACTCACTCGCATTCCGCTCGATGTTTTTCCATCCTTGTAATATTCGTGTATTTTAAGCTGTATCCCTACTGATTTTTTTCAAGTAAAACAGTTGGTTCTCTGCGGCAGTCTCTTTCTCTGTCTGGAATTTCT
>JAWQUT010000021.1:3916194-3937754 GCA_033807755.1 Ellobium chinense
TATTTGCCTATAAAATCCACATTATTATTTCAAAAATTTGAACAGCGTATATTTTCCTTCCGTCTGACCGTGTCTAAGAAAACTCTGTTGGGATGTCAGGATTTTCACCCTGTGTATGCTGCCTTTAATCGTGCGGTGTGACATAATAAAGCGAGAAATGACTGCAGACGATTGGTACAGACACATGCGGAACCGTCTGGACCAAGATCTGCTAGCCTATCTCGCTTTTTGGCGTCAGGCGGCACGAGTAATGGCGGCATGCCCTGAGTGAAAATCGCGACATTAGCGTTTGTTTTTTTTTTAGTCTTCAGACACTATCAGGCGAAAGGAAACTATACACGGTTAAAACTATAAAATATGTGGACATTAGAGTGTGAAGTTGTTAGCTATCCCTGTCCCTTTAATGACGAGCCGTCACTGATCGGCACTCAATTCAATTATGACATATGAGGGCAATCATTCTAATAAATGCCCACTGCCAGGTAGTAATATGCCCGCTCAAAACTTTGACATAGAACATTTCACACCATAGCGTCAAATGGTGCACTGGTGCTGGTGACGCACACAAATGAAAACTGAAGCTCGAAGACGTCACCAGTAACAACAGTGAGAGTCCGGCACAATGGCTGGGCCAGTCTCATAAAAGAATGCTATTTCCTTTCAATTGTTTTCTGTGTGTTTTATTTTGTTTTCAGCACTGAGTCACTTAGCAAAGGATATAGTAAAAGGGTTAGTAATCTAAAATATACTATAAGTCGGCCTATGTTCTTTCACGAGTTCGGGCTTTGATAAAAAAAAAAAAACAAGGGCCAGTTTATAGCCTAGTCTAGGTCAATAAACTTATATTAAAGCCCTAAAAATAAAAAAAAAAGACATACACCCTGTTAATTAAGGGTCTTCGTAACTGCCAGAAACAAGGTCTGTGCTCATCCTAGAAAACTGCTTAAATTCGATGACCTCTTCTGTTTTCAGCAAGTTTACCTCATCTCTTCCTATCCCTTGTATCATACTGAGTATGAGACTTTTGATGTGGTCAAGCAGCACTATGACAAGGACTTTGAGGTTAGACATGCTACATCTTTATTTTCCATTTACATTCCATTCTCTGCCTGCCTTTCTTCTTTCTCTCTGTCTGTATATTTGTCTGTCTATAAGTCTCAGGCTTGCAGGCTTTTTATCCTCTAGCACTACTGCACTACTATTTGAATGTATACTGATCACACAACGACCGCCAGTCTTCCCATTGCAATCTTACTCCCTTTAATACAAATTACTATTGTAATGTTATTGTTATTGCTGCCGCTGTTGGTGTTCTTGTTGTTATTGTTGTTGTTGTTGTTGCTGCAGATTTGATCATTATTATTGTTGTTATTATTGTTATTGTTGATTGTTCTTGTTGTTATTGTTGTTGTTGTTGCAGATTTGATCATTATTATTGTTGTTATTATTGTTATTGTTGATTGTTCTTGTTGTTGTTGTTGGTTGTTATTGTTATTGTTGTTGTTGTTGTTGTTGTTGTTGTTGTTGTTGCAGATTTGATAATTATTATTGTTGTTGTTGTTGTTGTTGTTGTTGTTGTTGTTGTTGTTGTTGTTGTTGTATAACTGTGCATGCCTGAAGCAGAGCTAAGATGCATGACGCCACTGTAGTAACCGTTTGTTTTCCCAGTGTCATGCTGCGGTAGGTCGTGTGAGTGCTGAGATCGCACGCTCTCTGGCTGACTCGCTAATCCTCCCCTTCAACATGACCAACTATGCTGAGGGTCTGGAGAGGAACAGGCTGGCCTTGGACAAAGACTACGGCACTGCGTTGAGGGGCTATCTAGGAAATACTTACGGTAGAAATTAGTGGTCCAGCATCGTCTTGTTATTTGTTGTTGTTGTTGGTGGTGATGGTGATGGTGGTGGTGGTGGTGATGATGTGTAAATTTGCTGGGTTTATTATGTATATATTGTATGGTTATATCAGTGCTGATGTTGTGGTGATAACTTGCATGATAACTGCACATCAGTGAAAATAACCTGACGTAAATAAAAGGATGAGTAATGATAAGCTCGAATAATGCAGGATCATACACAATTCAAATTACAATGAAGTATTTCGAAGAGCACTAAAACCGGTAATAGTAAACTAAAAGTAAAGAGGTAACTAAACATTTTCGAAAGACGAAGCTTTCCTCACAGTTGTTGTGGTAACCTAGCTATCATGGTCAATGGTCTTTGTTAATAAGTGGTAGTGGTGGTAACTGTAGT
The DNA here is from genome assembly GCA_033807755.1 of Ellobium chinense. Taxonomy (NCBI): domain Eukaryota; kingdom Metazoa; phylum Mollusca; class Gastropoda; order Ellobiida; family Ellobiidae; genus Ellobium; species Ellobium chinense. The sequence continues at coordinate 3,918,447 of JAWQUT010000021.1, forward strand.
AGTGGCTTAAAAGTAGTAATGGTGGCTGAGGAAGTGGCAGCCTCTGTATGGTTACACAGGCCCAAATCGTTTTGCTATATATTTTTACTATGTACTGTCGACTGCCGTCACACCATCCCTAATTTTTGGTTGGCTATTTCCACTCACCAATAATGGAGATATTATTAAGCATCTGATCTTTAGAAAAAAATGCATTACTTTTAATAGCCCTAGATAAGTAATTTTTTTTGCTGTGTATCTCCGTTTGAACTACCTCTATGAATAACCAGTTTAGGCCTCAGGCTATTTCGAGAGACCAGGGGCTTAGCTCATTGGCAGCCCCTAACTTTTCAAATTTCTGATCCGAAGTAGTGCTGCTTTAATTTAACCTAAACTGGCCAGGGAAGTGGCGAATGCATAAGAACAGGTCACAGCTAAGGTCACTGGGCCCTTGAGAGGGAGAATAAAAATGATATTATAAATAGATCACCCTTCCCTTTAAACCCAACTCAGATGACCTCAAAATTAATGCGCGTGTGTAACCTGTAAGTTACAGACTTGTAATTGGATTGGACCCTTTTTTCCTCTATGGGCTATATTAACATTTTGAGCTGCCCTCTGAACCCAGAGTTTTAGCTTTCACCCAGACCCACACCAGATTGAAGCTGATTGTGTGACCCAAATTTTAAGACTTACCCAATCCTAGCAAGCCCATTGAAATTTTGAGCTAGGTTGCTATTTGTAAACAGACCTACATTTTTCACCGGTCAACGTCAAACCCCTCCTCTTCCGCCTGAGCACACCCTTGACCTGGCAGTTCCAGCCCAGGGCTAAATAGTGCCTGGTAAAATAAAGTAAAATGGACACAGTTTCCCATGATATCAAAATTTCCCCCCTGAAACGCTTATTACTGGAAGCGGGGCATGCCAAAAGAGGGAAAAGGGGAGATGAAATATACCCACTAAAGTAGGACCCAAAATTCAAAGTACAATTACAGGCCTGTAACCTGTATAAGTAGGAGCAGAAGAACTAGTGATGATAGTGATGGCGGCAGGGAGGTGATGATAGTGGTTGTTATGATGATGGTGGTGGTAGTAGTAGTGGTAACAAGAAATAGTTTGTCATTCTCCCATTACATTGAGAAAAATGAAGATGAATTAAAATGTTTGAGGCCATGCCCACCACAAGCGTAAATTTTGGCAAACTGATTACACCAAATTCGTCAACGATGTCCCCCCTCCTTTTTTTTTTTTCGCACTAACTCATATTTCATTATGATGCATTTTTTCCTTGGCACGTAACAAAGAGTCTTAAATTAGGCAGGGCTTGCAAGGTGTGCTATTTCAAGACAGTGAGTGGCTTCTCTCCTCCACATAGGTTTCTCTGAGTTTCTTGTCAGCGATAAAAATCAGGCAGAGACATACAAATTGAATCAAGGGCATGAGGGGAAAGTCTTTAATCGCAACGAACAGATTCGGGCACGACTTCGGTAATACATTTCTTTGAGCATTAGCAGTGTTACCTGATTCAGAATCCAGTCTTTTGCATTGGCAAAATTGTATCATGATGAAATTTGGTGAAAAGTTATGGGAATAGTCTATTGTCTTTGTCAAACTACACGCATTTTCTTGACTAGGCCACATCCTTGTTTTGTTTTTCTTATTCACCCTTATTTTTCATATTCTACGTGCAAACATATGTATTTCTCCTATCAAACCAATCAACCAGTTGTCATTTTCTTCATCCAGATTTGCTGAAAGACGTCATTGCTGAGTTTGCTACAGAAATTGCTAGCTTCATAGCTAGAGAAAAGGATCTGAACAAAAACAAGTAAGGGCCCAATAAGAGTACATGTGCGCTGTGGTGCCATTTTGTGATCTAGGATGTAAAGAGACGTATTACATAAATAAGAAACAAGATTTGCCTGAAGAAGTTTGGTTAATTCTATAAAATTAGGCGCCCTGAAGATACGTAGTGTGAAACGGGAAATATTACAAGCAGCGATGGTGAATGCATCTTTGGGAGCGTTCAACATGCAGAGTTATTGCGTGAAACTTGCTACAGTCCTTGCACTAACAATTCCGAAAGAGAGATTAGGCACAAACTCCTGCAATATGGTATTGTGTAGGTGGTAACATTCGCCATGCATTTGCTCTTGTTTCAGTCCTTTCGCCATTCGAACATACAACGATCAGATGATGCTGTTGGAGAAAGCCTTCCTGAGCCCATCCGGTCTACCCACCAGGCCACACAAGAAGTATGTTTATATAGAGTATGGCTATATAAAAGTGACTCAGAGTTGAACTGAGTGGGTTGAGTGGGTGGATGGTGGGTTGGTACGGGTTGGCGTGGATTGGTGGATTGGTTGGGTTGGTTGAAAACAAGGTAAATCACAGATGGGCTGGCTGGCTGGCTGGCTGGCTGGCTGGCTGGCTGACTGGCTGACTGACTGACTGACTGACTGACTGATTGATTGATTGATTGATTGATTGATTTACATTCGATAAAGTTTTTGATAGTTCAGAAAGTTTACAAACTAGCCTGCACATGAAGTAAAGAACTTATCACTGTGGATGGACGGATGAGCAATAAGTTGAATGGATAAAACTTCCATTTCAAGCTTGCCTATTTGCACCGCTTAGTTGGCTAAAGCAAAGTTTTCCTTTTTTTTTTCTCTCAGGCATCTAATCTTTGCCGAAAACGCCAACGATGCCTATGCTGGAAGCAGTTTCCCAGGACTCGTGGATCTACTGTTCGAAATAGAAAAAGAACCGGCCCGATGGGACCAGGTGAAACAACATTTTCACGCCATTCTCCATACCATCCGTGGCGCTGCGGCCAGTCTGAGAGACACCACAGATTTCATGTATGAGACGCTGTAATGCGTGGAGGTTTAGCGTTTAATAAGCTGAGAGCGAAACGACATATTTATTGTGCAGTCAAACACTCGTGTCTTGAGGGTGACACTACTTTTATCTCATAGGTTATTGTAGGGGTTAGACATGTCACTTGACAGTAGACAGTAGACGATTTTTAATTGGTCAACTCCAACAAAGATCACTTCCAGTTTAAGCAAAATGTAAATGTAAATAGTAGTGTGAGTACGTCATGAAAATCTTGCTTCCGAGAGAAAAAGATGCATCAGCCAATAAAAGCTTAGTTAATAGACCATAACATCCAATCATATTCCTCTGCACATTGAAAATAGACCGCAGAAGTAATGATTGTTGGAGTTGTGGCATGTGATGTCTGGATGATTTTACATGCATAATAGTTGAGAGTAGACGTCAGATCATATTCCGTAAGAAAGTGAAAGTAATGCAAAAAATAAAGAGTTTCAGATAGTTGGACGTCGTTCTATGCGTATTTTCTATCCGTATTATCCTATTCTACTCTTTCTTTTACCTAAAGTTATGCGTATAATAGAGTCATGCTATCCATCGCAATCTCAAACCCAACGTCCTGAGTGCAGATCTGGAAAGATATTTAAGTACAGCTACTATCGTAAGGGAGAATTTTGATTAACACATGTCGAATCGAGGGGCAAACACGGATGACTGGATGATGCAGAGACAGAGCGCCCTCGGTTCTGGCCAGAGTGCAATGACGTCGACCTCAAAGCGAATTTATTCAGAGGTGAGACACTCACAGGATATGGGATAACTCATTATTATTTGGAGAAAGTAGTCAAACAAAACTCTGGAAGTCTCAACTCAAAAGATGTCTGAAGATAGTGTGGTTTTTCGCTCTCAGCAGGAGATAAATGTATGTGTGTTTTATTCATTCATGTGGTTCATTCGTTTAAAATTCGGCAGTTATACTTGCCAAATGTTATGCTTTGTACTACATTAATATAAACAGAGTAGCAAAAAGAGAAGAAATAATAATACCTAATTCGAAGTTCAATAACTTATAAATTAGAACTACAAGAAAACTGAAATAAAATGTTGGGCACATCAATATACAAGTGTAGTCTGTAATTGTTACAAGTTTCATTGACCTGAGTGCTATGATTTTGCTGCAGCAAAAGGAAAGAAATAAAACATGTGGTGGTTTATGTCTCTGACGCACCCCTGGAACAAATTTTCTAGCCATTTGTCTGTGACATAAGCTTAGCACCTGCATACTTTTATATTTTAGGCCCTACGGCAAAATCAGCACGCTATATCCATCTTCTAATGCGTGCCAAAATTTATTTGAATAGAATTTTAACCTTTGAACTTATTGAAAGTTAAAAGTAATTGAAGTACCATTACACAGTGCGTATACACACTGAATTAACCCTCTAGTGCCCAGGCATAGAAATACTGGTAGGAAAATTCTGAAAATTCACATACACACTTCAAACGTCACCCAAATTACATATAAAACATTGATTTTGAACAATGTCAATATTTAATAGGTGAAAAATTTGGGGTCAAATTTGGACCTCCGGGCACTGAAACATCCTTGCCATATTTGGACCACTCCATAGTGGACCCTTGAAGTTGGGTTGCCAAATATGGACCAGTGGGCACTAGAGGGTTAACAGATGGCCAAAAATGTATACATTTTTCACCACACAGTGACTTATGCTATTTGTTAGGTAACGTTTTGACATAGACTATGTTGTTTCATTACGTCCATATTTTAGCTCTACGAGGTCGAAAAGACTTTGCCCATAGAAATCCTACAGTCATGAGTTATGAATCGCCACAGTCATAGGCAGATTTCCTAACACAGAGACAAGCAATAGGCAAACTGGGCTATTTTTGTGCTTATTACAACCCAATACATCCATCAAATATCACAAAGTAAATCACATTGTTATGGGTTAAAAACAGTTCCAGCGTTTGAGATAGGCATAATTTTCTTGTTTTGTCTAATACCGTTTTTCTCCCTCTACTTAAAAAAAAACCAAAAAACTCACTCCAATGAAATAGGCCACCTGCTTATGACTGTGACAGAATGTCATAATGGTATTGTACTCTGAAAATAGCCTATGTTGTTATATTCATGCTTCTGCGAGAAAGTAGGGGAAGACATTTTTATGACAATTCTTTAAGCGTTTTTAGAACTGGCCTGAAATTTTGAACAGAATTGTGTGGCATAAATTTGTATTTAACTCAGATTATAGAATAATTATTATATCATTTTCACACTTCTGAGAGGAGGTGAGGAAGGAGGGGGATGGGAGGGGGGAGTGGAGGGGGATCATTTTTATGGCTAAGCAAAAAGAAAAAAAACCAGACTCAAGTGATTTTGGCGAGAAAATATCGGCGCATTTTAAAATTTTTAACACATCAAAATGGGCCCTGATTTCATAATATAAAACCTTTGTTTTTTTTTTTTTAAATGGCATAAATCTGACTTGTGTTATTTTCGGACCACAGTAATGATATCGACCATGTTGTTGAATGATGTCATATTTGTATTTCACCAAAAAATATGAGGTTAGCTTAGCACAAAGAAAAAAGATTGATGAGGAGACTTTTTGTAAGCATGAGGAAATTGAATTATTCCTGAGAAGATACACCCAACTTTGGTTTTTCGAGTCCAGACCTTGAATTGTTCTCAGAACTGGCCTTAAAAGTGAACAGAATTATGTCATAAATTTGCATTTGATTTAAACTATAGAATTCGACCATACTGCATCGATTTAGTAAAAAACATTCTACATGTTATCAGTGTTCAATTCAGTCAGCCAGTTATTTTTTTATCTTTAATATTTTTGTGCGTCTGTATAGTCTACTGTATAAAGTACCACGATTTCAAATTTGTTGATTGCTATTGTGTGGCTTCTCTCTATCTAGTGTTCGATCTTGACTGAAAGCTTACTTAAATGGTCTTATACCTGATAATAATAGACAGAAAGGAATCTGATACGTGCTCCTTGCTAGCGATTATTTTTTTTTTCATGTATATATGTTCCTGTAAGACTTCATATGTATATACATATTATGTACTGATGATTCAGTATGGATTAAACTTTACTTCTGGATGGACCTACATCTATTTTCACCTTTGGTATCATTTGACATTACAATTCCTCCGCGTTGACGTATAGTGTCGTATTTTATACGAACACATTCAAAGAGATACGGGACCATGTGATGCCCATTTGTTAGAATGAAGAGACCTACTTTCTCATAAATGTGCTGCGTGCTTAGAGTTTAGTGTTCACTCCTGAATTGGGAGAATTCAGTAGACAGTGGTTAAACCGAGCGGGATCAAAGACTTATGTTCGGATGACACAATTTCGGTTTAGACAGAGAAGCCGCAAAAGAGGAAAATAATCGGGGCTTCATATATTTCCTTCCCTTTCAGCGGTACTTTAGGCTTAAACATTTTCGGTTTAACCTGTCTACAGTATCGTCAAATATGATCCAAAATTGCGACCCACTTTATGAGTCGGTATGGACGAATTGTATAGAGAACGATGAAAGAAAATATGTTTATCTGTCACTGACAATTCCTGTACATACAGGTCACAGCAACGAAAGGAAATGTACTCAAGTTTCTACCGAATCCTACCACATTGCGAATGTCTGACTTGAAAGGGGGAGGCAGTATTAATTAGGAGTACACATTGTATTTCCATTGTTTATTTCCCTTTACCCTTTCCGCTGTGGACAGAGACTAGTGAAACTGTTTTTTACAATGCCCCCGATCGACTTCTCATTCATCATTGTCCTCATAGAGGAGAGACTGAGAAGAAGAGAGAGGGAGGAAGAATATAATCAGTACACCATTTGCACAGATCACTGACGAACGTTCTGACGAACGTTCTCATTAACTTGAGTCACATGATCACACAAAACATTGTACCTGTATTAACCATCCATATTGATAACTTAATATAGGATTGGTCTTGTTTCTTATATATATATACATGCGACTCGCTTTTTGTATAATAATGTTTTTACGGTGTTTTTATGTAGACTAGTCTATATCATTCGCTTATCATATCTCTATTAAAATGTTCTATGATTTACATTCTGGTTTTTGTTTGTAAATTAAGTCTCCAAGTTTTCATGTCTTTATGTATTTCGTTTGGCTAATGCGATACACAAAAATGTCTAGTCTAGATCTGAAAAAAAAAAACAAAACCCAAAGATTTTTGCTCAGTAGGTCATCTATAAGTGCATTGTGGCCGTATACATTAATTAACGCACTGCGATAACCACGGGAAACTCAACACTTTTGGCAGAGTTCCTTGTGGTCAACGCAATACGTTAACTATGGTATGGATTATAAAATACATACGGCCACTGGCATGGAGAGATTCTGTTCTAGCTAAAGAAGACACGTGTAAAGAAACATAAAAGTATAAAACACACTGAGATGGCACCTTTGGTCTTCGGACTACATTACCTCAGATTCATACGGAGATTGCCTATTTCAAAGCTAGGTCATTTGCAGACTGAGCTATTTTGGCACTTATTACAACCCAAAACATCCATCAAATGCCATAAAGTTATTGGTTAAAAAACAACCGCGAAGCTTGAGATTGGCATTAGTCTATATCTTGAGTTGCCACATACTTGGGAATTTTTGCACTGCACATTATGCCATGCTTATGAGATGAAAAAAAATGTGCAAGACTTGTTGGATGCATGCCTTTTTATTTTTTTTGAAGATGTGGGTTTTACCTGACAGACAAGATAAATGAGCTGCATTAGCTATGCTTTATTTTGATCACCTGGACCACAATCTATCTTCATAAATCGCATTGATAGTTTTATGTGCCTGCTGAAAGAAAACCAGTTTCAAAGTTATCAACTGTATTAGTGATATAGCCTCATTACTATAAGTACTGTCGATACAATAGATTGATATTTGCCCTCACCGTGGAATGAGCTCGGCACTTTCTCAGTTTTGCAACATCATGCTTCACATAAGGCAGATGCTTCCAATGGTCCACAAATCAGATGACAAAAAGAGAGATTAACTTGAGACGCCTCGTCATACCGATAAAACGGCGATTAACGAGTATAATCAAAACAGCTATAGGGAAATAAAGACGGTGTTAGTGAACAAGTAAGCTGGAACCAATCAAAACAGATCATAACAAATAATGAAATAATATAGCTCCATTTCTTCCAAAGCCCTAAGTTTAACGGAAACTCTCCCTTCACAAGTGTATAGAGACATGTTGTGAGGATGCTTTTCGCTGAGCTCAGATTATTCTTTAAAAAGGTATAGCAATTAAATCACTACGAATTGTATGACTGTCTTTTTTTTTGGTCCTCTTAAAACTTGAAACCAGTCATTTTTTAACAAACCCAAATACACGGATAAATTGTTTACAACTCATTCTTTCTATTCCTGCAATCTTTTCTTCCTTATCACTGTTTTGATATCACATGAGCAAAGATGGCGACATACTGTCACTGTAATATTACTGCGTGTTTACAATGCAGGATTAATTTCTACCGCTGATTTGCATGCCTCCCTTTACCTCAGTGCCTCCATGTCTCAAAGATGCCCCAACATTTCTAAGAAAAAATCGAAGGGCCTCAGCACCTTTCTGAGATCCAAGATTCCCATTTAAACCTGTGGTTCCAGTATCAATTTTCCCATCATAGAGATGCCTTGCATCAATTTAATTGCCCCAGAGCCCCGTACCATGCTACTCTGGCCCTGTGCATGTTTCCACATTATGCGCACTTAGATAAACATGTTTTAACAAGTTGAATGGAGTGAAAAACATGTCGATTGTAAGTCTGATCATTATGCCATCTTAAGATGACTATACACAATGACTCTTTAATGCAATCCTTTTTAGAAGGAATATCCNAATACACGGATAAATTGTTTACAACTCATTCTTTCTATTCCTGCAATCTTTCCTTCCTTATCACTGTTTTGATATCACATGAGCAAAGATGGCGACATACTGTCACTGTAATATTACTGCGTGTTTACAATGCAGGATTAATTTCTACCGCTGATTTGCATGCCTCCCTTTACCTCAGTGCCTCCATGTCTCAAAGATGCCCCAACATTTCTAAGAAAAAATCGAAGGGCCTCAGCACCTTTCTGAGATCCAAGATTCCCATTTAAACCTGTGGTTCCAGTATCAATTTTCCCATCATAGAGATGCCTTGCATCAATTTAATTGCCCCAGAGCCCCGTACCATGCTACTCTGGCCCTGTGCATGTTTCCACATTATGCGCACTTAGATAAACATGTTTTAACAAGTTGAATGGAGTGAAAAACATGTCGATTGTAAGTCTGATCATTATGCCATCTTAAGATGACTATACACAATGATTCTTTAATGCAATCCTTTTTAGAAGGAATATCCAAATTATGGAGCTTTACAATGTCGAGAATGGTAATGATAAAAAAAAAAAAAAGGACACACGCTTTCATGCACTGGTAGTTCTCAGACGAATCAAAAAAAAAAAAATCAGTTATATATGATATATATATGAAATATAAATGTTATCTCTCAATGCAAAAAAGGTTCAGAAGATGACAATTTTGCAATTCATTTTTTTTTCGGAAATGTCACGATTCAAAGCTAAAATTTCTGAAAATGAAATGTTATCTTCTGTTTGACAGGCAATGACACTCTGAAAGCTTCGGCCACACCTCTGATGTACAACCTCGTCCATGGTGCAAGCAAAAAGGTAACCCCCGCTTATGTTTCTGTTCCTGTCCTGTTATTGTATTAATTTCACTGTTGTAGTAGTAACAGCAGCAGCAGCAGCAGCAGCAGCAGCAGCAGCAGCACCACCACCACCACCACCACCACCCCCAGTAGTAGTAGTAGTAGTAGTAGTAGTTGTAGTAGTAGTAGAGCTGTTGTAGTAGATAGTAGTAATACTGATAGGAATAGTAGTAGTAATAGTGTTAGTAGTAGTAGTGGTAGTAGTAGTAGTAGTAGTAGTAGTAGTAGTAGTAGCAGCAGTAGTAGTAATAGTAGCAGCAGCAGCAGTAACAGCAGCAACAGCAGCAGTAATACTAGTAGTAGTAGTAGTAGTAGTAGTAGTAGTAGTAGCTATAGTAGTAGTAGGAGTAGAACTGTTGTAGTAGCAATAGTAGTACGAGTGTTAGTAGTAGTAGTGATAATAATAGTGATAGGAGTAGTAGTAGTAGTAGAACTACTCACTACTACTATTACTAGCAGTAATAATAGTGATAGTAGTGATAGTAATGCATTTAATATAGCACCATTTATATGCACTGCTGTTAATATTTTCACTGTCTCTATCTTTATCTATCCACCATTGCGACACCACCGCCATTGCTATCAACATGTGGAACACAGATTTTGTAAAAAAAAATCAAAAGTTCTGTCCAAACCAGCGAAGAATTAAGAAATTTACCTTAATATTTTAAATTTTAAAATGCACTAATATAATGATATAAAATGATTATGAAGAATCGAATCTAAAAAGTGATCCTTCATCAGGTTAAATACAAACTGAAATACTATCAACTTCACCACAGTAGCCTGCAACAATGCATTATCGATCATCATCATCATCATCCCAACACTTTCCTTTTTTTTTTCTTTACCTGTTCACAGGTTACTAGCCCTGACCCTGCGGAGGTCCAGGCAGGGCGGAAAACGGTTTACGACACCTGGCTGAAAGTTACACCATGGGACTTTCCTCAGGGAAAGGACGCTAAAGTGCCTAAGTCAGTTGTGTTTTTGTTTTCATTGTCAGCCTATTTCTTAATTGCTGTTTTTTACCATGTCTGTCTGTCTATCTATCTGTCTGTCTGTCTGTCGGTCTGTTTATCTGTCTGTCTGTCTGTCTGTCTGTCTGTCTGTCACTCACTCACTCACTCACTCACTCACTCACTCACTCACTCACTCACTCACTCACTCACTCACTCACTCACTCACTCACTCACTCACTCACATTCCGCTCGATGTTTTTCCGTCCTTATAATATTCGTGTATTTTAAGCTGTATCCCTACTGATTTTTTTCAAGTAAAACAGTTGGTTGTCTGCGGCAGTCTCTTTCTCTGTCTGGAATTTCTCCAATTCCCAATTCTCCTCACCCTTCTCCTCACCCTTCTTCCCCCCCCCCCCCCCCCCNCCCCAAAACCCCAAAACCAAACCACCATCCCAGTTTACATGATTCTGGTCATCGGAATTAAGGGGACATTACTCTACATATATCCTTTCAGAATAGGCCAGTTAGGTTCTGGCAGCGATTACGCCCCTTTACTCCAGCGAGCGGGAATTACCGCTGTGGACATGAGTTACACTTACGACAGTGTAAGTATGACGTCATAACAGTGCCTAAATAAATCATTATTATACACATAATCTGTGATCGCCATCATTAGGAGCCTGTTAGCCTTCAAAACTACCTGCGCAACTTCTCTTACTCTGTCTCCCCCCCCCCCCCCCCCCCNAAAAAAAAACAACCTCTTACGAATGAGAAGATTTCAATATGACCCTAGCAAATCTACATCAGGTCCCACTGCACTTCGTCTAAATAGCTGTAACAAACATACAAGGATGTGTTATGAGCACAGCATTAAAGCTGAAAGACAAAAGAAGTGCAAAGAATAAAGAATACCAAGGATCCCTGACTTTTGCTTGATCTCTGAATTTTGGAAAAAAAACTTTATAATTTCTTTATCTTCTGAGCTAACATTTCAGTGCCAGTTTGTACTTAAAGGGACAGGGGGTAGCTATTTGCCTATAAAATCCACATTATTTCAAAAATTTGAACAGCATATATTTTCCTTCCGTCAGACCATGTCTAAGAAAACTCTGTTGGGATGTCAGGATTTTCACCCTGTGTATGCTGCCTTTAATCGTGCGATGTGACATAATAAAGCGAGAAATGATTGCAGACGATTGGTACAGACACATGCGGAACCGTCTGGACCAAGATCTGCTAGCCTATCTCGCTTTTTGGCGTCAGGCGGCACGAGTAATGGCGGCATGCCCTGGGTGAAAATCGCGACATTTTAGCGGTTTTTTTTTTTTGGTCTTCAGACACTATCAGGCGAAAGGAAAATATACACGGTTAAAACTCTATAAAATATGTGGACATTAGAGTGTAAAGTTGTTAGCTATCCCTGTCCCTTTAATGACGAGCCGTCGCTGATCGGCACTCAATTCAATTATGACATATGAGGGCAATCATTCTAATAAATGCCCGCTGCCAGGTAGTAATATGCCCGCTCAAAACTTTGACATAGAACATTTCACACCATAGCGTCAAATGGTGCACTGGTGCTGGTGCGGCACACAAATGAAAACTGAAGCTCGAAGACGTCACCAGTAACAACAGTGGGAGTCCGGCACAATGGCTAGGCCAGTCGGGCCAGTCTCATAAAAGAATGCTATTTCCTTTCAATTGTTTTCTGTGTGTTTTATTTTGTTTTCAGCACTGAGTCATTTAGCAAAGGATATAGTAAAAGGGTTAGTAATCTAAAATATTCTATAAGTCGGCCTATGTTCTTTCACGAGTTCGGGCGTTGATAAAAAAATAAAAACAAGGGCCAGTTTATATCCTAGTCTAGGTCAATAAACTTATATTAAAGCCCTAATAATAAAAAAAAAGACATACACCCTGTTATCGAAGGGTCTTCGTAACTGCCAGAAACAAGGTCTGTGCTCATCCTAGAAAACTGCTTAAATTCGATGATCTCTTCTGTTTTCAGCAAGTTTACCTCATCTCTTCCTATCCCTTGTATCATACTGAGTATGAGACTTTTGATGTGGTCAAGCAGCACTATGACAAGGAATTTGAGGTTAGACATGCTACATCTTTATTTTCCATATACATTCCATTCTCTGCCTGCCTTTCTTCTTCCTCTCTGTCTGTATATTTGTCTGTCTATAAGTCTCAGGCTTGCAGGCTTTTTTATCCTCTATGCACTACTATTTGAATGTATACTGATCACACAACGACCGCCAGTCTTCCCATTGCAATCTCACTCCCACTAATACAAATTACTATTATAATGTTATTGTTGTTGCTGCCGCTGTTGGTTGTTGTTGTTGTTGCTGCAGATTTGATCATTATTATTGTTGTTATTATTGTTATTGTTGAGTGTTCTTGTTTTTATTGTTGTTGTTGTTGTTGTTGCTGCAGATTGATCATTATTATTGTTGTTATTATTGTTATTGTTGTTGGTTGTTCTTGTTGTTGTTGGTTGTTGTTGTTATTGTTGTTGTTGTTGTTGTTGTTGTTGTTGCAGATTTGATCATTATTATTGTTATTATTGTTATTGTTGTTGGTTGTTTGTTGTTGTTGTTGTTGTTGTTGTTGTTGTTGTTGTTGTTGTTGTTGTTGTTGTTGTTGTTGTTGTTGTTGTTGTTGTTGTTGTTGTTATATAACTGTACATGCCTGAAGCAGAGCTAAGATGCATGACGCCACTGTAGTAACTGTTTGTTTTCCCAGTGTCATGCTGCGGTAGGTCGTGTGAGTGCTGAGATAGCACGCTCTCTGGCTGACTCGCTAATCCTTCCCTTCAACATGACCAACTATGCTGAGGGTCTGGAGAGGAACAGGCTGGCCTTGCACACAGACTACGGCACTGCGTTGAGGGCCAATCTAGGAGATACTTACGGTAGAAATTAGTGGTCCAGCATCGTCTTGTTATTAAAATTTGTTGTTGTTGTTGTTGGTGATGGTGATGGTGGTGGTGGTGGTGGTGGTGGTGATGTGTAAATTTGCTGGTTTTAATATATATATTTTGTATGGTTATATCAGTGCTGATGTTGTGGTGATAACGTGCATGATAACTGCACATCAGTAAAAATAACCTGACATAAATAAAAGGATGAGTAATGATAAGCTCGGATAATGCAGGATCATACACAATTCAAATTACAATGAAGTATTTCGAAGAGCACTAAAACCGGTAATAGTAAACTAAAAGTAAAGAGGTAACTAAACATTTTCGAAAGACGAAGTTTTCCTCACAGTTGTTGTGGTAACCAAGCTATCATGGTCAATGGTCTTTGTTAAGAAGTGGTAGTGGTGGTAACTGTAGTAGTGGCTTAAAAGTAGTAATGGTGGCTGAGGAAGTGGCAGCCTCTGTATGGTTACACATGTCCAAATCGTTTTGCTATATATATATTACTATGTACTGTCGACTGCCGTCACTCCATCCCTAATTTTCGTTGGCTATTTCCACACACCAGTAATGGAGATATTATTAAGCATCTGATTTTTAGAAAAAAATGCATTACTTTTAATAGCCCATGACAAGTAAATTTTTTTGCTGTGTCTCTCCGTTTGAACCACCCCCATGAATAACCAGTTTAGGCCTCAGACTATTTCAAGAGACCAGGGGCTTAGCTCATTGGCAGCCCCTATCTTTTCAGATTTCTGACCCGAAGTAGTGCTGCTTTAATTTAACCTAAACTGGCCAGGGAAGTGGCGGATGCATAAGAACAGGTCACAGCTAAGGTCACTGGGCCCCTGAGAGGGAGAATAAAAATGATGTCATAAATAGATCACCCTTCCCTTTAAACCCAACTCAAGTGACCTCAAAATTAATGCGCGTGTGTAACCAGTATAAGTAGGAGCAGGAGAACTAGTGATGATAGTGATGGCGGCAGGGAGGTGATGATAGTGGTTGTTATGATGATGGTGGTGGTGGCAGTAGTGGTAACAAGAAATAGTTTGTCATTCTCCCATTACATTGAGAAATATGAGGATGAATTAAAACGTTCGAGGCCATGCCCACCACAAGCGTGAATTTTGGCAAAATGATTACACCAAATTCGTCAACGATGTCCCCCCTCCTTTTTTTTTTTTCGCACTAACTCAAATTTCATTATGATGCATTTTTTCCTTGGCACGTGACAAAGAGTCCAAAAATTAGGCAGGGCTTGCAAGGTGCGCTATTTCAAGACAGTGAGTGGCTTCTCTCCTCCACATAGGTGTCTCTGAGTTTCTTGTCAGCGATAAAAATCAGGTAGAGCCATACAAATTGAATCAAAGGCATGAGAGGAAAGTCTTAATGCGCAACGAACAGATTCGGGCACGACATCGGTAAAACATTTCTTTGAGCATTAGCAGTGTTACCTGATTCAGAATCCAGTCTTTTGCAATGGCAAGATTGTATCATGATGAAGTTTGATGAAAAGTTATGGGAATAGTCTATTGTCTTTGTCAAACTACACGCATTTTCTTGACGAAGCCACATCCTTGTTTTGTTTTTCTTGTTCACCCTTATTTTTCATATTCTACGTGCAAACATATGTATTTCTCCTATCAAACCAATCAACCAGTTGTCATTTTCTTCATCCAGATTTGCTGGAGAGCGTCATTGCTGAGTTTGCTACAGAAATTGCTAGCTTCATAGCCAGAGAAAAGGATCTGAACAAAAACAAGTAAGAGCCCAATAAGAGTACATGTGCGCTGTGGTGCCATTTTGTGATCTAGGATGTAAAGAGACGTATTACATAAATAAGAAACAAGATTTGCCTGAAGAAGTTTGGTTAATTCTATAAAATTAGGCGCCCTGAAGATACGTAGTGTGAAACGGGAAATATTACAAGCAGCGATGGTGAATGCACCCTTGGTAGCGTTCAACATGCAGAGTTATTGCGTCTCACTTGCTACAGTCCTTGCACTAACAATTCCGAAAGAGAGATTAGGCACTAACTCCTGCAATGTGGTATTGTGTAGGTGGTAACATTCGCCATGCATTTGCTCTTGTTTCAGTCCTTTCGCCATTCGAACATACAACGATCAGATGATGCTGCTGGAGAAAGCCTTCCTGAGCCCATCCGGTCTACCCACCAGGCCACACAAGAAGTATGTTTATGTAGAGTATGGCTATATAAAAGTGACTCAAAGTTGAACTGAGTGGGTTGAGCGGGTGGATGGGGGGTTGGTATGGGTTGGTATGGGTTGGCGTGGATTGGTGGGTTGGTTGGGTTGGCGTGGATTGGTGGGTTGGTTGGGTTGGCGTGGATTGGTGGGTTGGTTGAAAACAAGGTAAATCACAAATGGGTTGGCTGGCTGGCTGGCTGGCTGGCTGGCTGATCATTCATTCATTCATTCATTCATTCATTCATTCATTCATTCATTCATTCATTCATAATGGAGAAAGTTTTTGATAGTCCAGACGGTTTACAAACTCGGCTTCACATGAAGTAAAGAGCGAATCACTGTGGATGGACGGATGAGCAATAAGTTAAATGGACAAAACTTCCATTTCAAGCTTGCCTATTTGCAACGTTTAGTTCGCTAAAGCCAAGTTTTCCTTTATTTTTTTTTTCTCTCAGGCATCTAATCTTTGCCGAAAACGCCAACGATGCCTATGCTGGAAGCAGTTTCCCAGGACTCGTGGATCTACTGTTCGAAATAGAAAAAGAGCCGGCCCGATGGGACCAGGTAAAACAACATTTTCACGCCATTCTCCATACCATCCGTGGCGCTGCGGCCAGTCTGAGAGACACCACAGATTTCATGTATGAGACGCTGTAATGCGTGGAGGTTTAGCGTTTAATAAGCTGAGAGCGAAACGACATATTTATTGTGCAGTCAAACACTCGTGTCTTGAGGGTGACACTACTTTTATCTCATAAGTTATTGTAGGGGTTAGACATGTCACTTGACAGTAGACAGTAGACGATTTTTAATTGGTCAACTCCAACAAAGATCACTTCCAGTTTAAGCAAAATGTAAATGTAAATAGTAGTGTGAGTACATCATGAAAAGCTTGCTTCCGAGAGAAAAAGATGCATCAGCCAATAAAAGCTAAGTTAATAGACCATAACAGCCAATCATATTCCTCTGCACATTGAAAAATAGGCGGCCGAAGTAATGATTGTTGGAGTTGTGGCATGTGATGTCTGAATGATTTTACATGCATAATAGTTGAGAGTAGACTTCAGATCATATTCCGTAAGAAAGTGAAAGTAATGCTAAAAATAAAGAGTTTCAGATAGTTGGACGTCGTTCTATGCGTATTTTCTATCCGTATTATCCTATTCTACTTTTTCTTTTACCTAACATTATGCGTATAATAGAGTCATGCTATCCATCACAATCTCAGGCCTAAGGTCCTGAGTGCAGATCTGGAAAGATATTTAAGTACAGCTAGTATCATAAGGAAAACATTTGATTAACACATGTCGAATCGAGGGGCAAACACGGATGACTGGATGAGGCAGAGACAGAGCGCCCTCGGTTCTGGCCAGAGTGCAGTGACGTCGACCTCAAAGCGAATTTACTCAGAGATGGGGCACTCACAGGATATGGGATAACTCATTATTATTTGGGGAAAGTAGTCGAATAAAACTCTGGAAGTCTCAACTCAAGAGATGTCTGGAAATAGTGTGGTTTTGCTCTCAGCAGGAGATAAATGTATGTGTGTTTAATTCATTCATGTAGTTCATTCTTTAAAATTCGTCAATTACACTTGCCTAATGTTATGCTTTGTATTATATTAATATAACCAGAGTAGCAAAAAGAGAAGAAATAATAATAATACCTAATTCGAAGTTCAATAACTTATAAATTAGAACTACAAGAAAACTGAAATAAAATGTTGGGCACATCAATATACAGGTGTAGTCTGTAATTGTTACAAGTTTTATTGACCTGAGTGCTATGATTTTGCTGCAGCAAAAGGAAAGAAATAAAACATGTGGCGGTTTATGTCTCTGACGCACCCCTGGAGCAAATTTTCTAGCCTTATGTCTGTGACATAAGCTTAGCACCTGCATACTTTTATATTTACGGCATCAGCACGCTATATCCATCTCCTAATGCGTGCCAAACTTTATTTGAATAAAATTCTAACCATTGAACTTCTTGAAGTTTAAAAGTAATTGAAGTACCATTACACAGTGCGTATACACACTGAATTAACAGGCGGCCAAAAATGTATACATTTTTCACCACACAGTGACTTATGCTATTTGTTAGGTAACGTTTTGACATAGACTATGTTGTTTCATTACGAGGTCGAAAAGACTTTGCCCATAGAAATCCTACAGTCATGTGTTATAAATCGCCACAGTCATAGGCAGATTTCCTAACATAGAGACAAGCAATAGGCAAACCGGGCTATTTTTGTGCTTGTTACAACCCAATACATCCATCAAATATCACAAAGTAAATCACATTGTCATGAGTTAAAAAACAGTGCCAACGTTTGAGATAGGCATACTTTTTCTTGGTTTGTCTAATACCGTTTTTCTCCCTCTACTTAAGAAAACAAAAAACTCACTCCAGTGAAATAGGCCACCTGCTTATGACTGTGACAGAATGGCATAATGGTATTGTACTCTGAAAATAGCCTATGTTATCATATTCATGTTTCTGCGAGAAAGTAAGGGACGAGATTTTTATGGCAATTCTTTAAGTGTTTTTACAACTGGCCTAAACTTCTGGACAGAATTGTGTGGCACAAATTTGTATTTAACTCAGATTATAGAATAATTATTATATATTATTTTCACACTTCTGAGAGGAGGTGAGGAAGGAGGGGAGGGGAGGGGGGAGTAGAGGGGGGGAACATTTTTATGGCAAAGCAAAAAGAAAAAAACAAGACTCAAGTGATTTTGGCGAGAAAATATCGGCGCATTTTAAAATTTTTAACACATCAAAATGGGCCCTGATTTCATAATAATATAGAACCTTTGTTTTTTTAAAAATGGCATAAATCTGACGTATGCTATTTTCGGACCACAGTAATGATATCGACTATGTTGTTGAATGACGTCATACTTGTATTTCACCAAAAAATACGAGGTTAGCTTAGCACAAAGAAAAAAGATTGATGAGCAGACTTTTTGTAAGCATGAGGAAATTGAATTATTCCTGAGAAGATACACCCAACTTTGGTTTTTCGAGTCCTGACCTTGAATTATAAAATTGTTCTCAGAACTGGCCTAAATAATGAACAGAATTATGTCATAAATTTGCATTTGATTTAAACCATAGAATTCGACCATGCCGCACCGATTTAGTAAAAAACATTCTACATCTTATCAGTGTTCAATTCAGTCAGCCAGTTATTTTTTTATCTTTAATATTTTTTTGTGCAAGTTTGTGTAGTCTACTGTATAAAGTACCACGATTTCAAATTTGTTGATTGCTATTGTGTGGCTGTCTCTCTAGACTATCTAGTGTTCGATCTTGACTGAAAGCCTACTTAAATGGTCTTATACCTGATAATAATAGACAGAAAGGAATCTGATACGTGTTCCTTGCTAGCGATTATTTTTTTTTTCATGTATGTATGTTCCTGTAAGACTTCATATGTATATATACAGATTATCTACTGATGATTCAGTATGGATTAAACGTTACTTCTGGGTGGACCTACATCTATTTTCACCTTTGGTATCATTTGACATTACAATTCCTCCGCGTTGACGTATAGTGTCGTA
>JAWQUT010000021.1:3938510-3950729 GCA_033807755.1 Ellobium chinense
TTAAATGGACTTGCGATTATCAAATGACATTTTATACACGAATATAGCATTATGTTATGTAAAAACCGTTGCGATTTAGTGAAAATTGCAATTATCCCGATAACGTTTAAGCGGAGTAGACAAATAAACATAGCTGTAAAATTATCATCCTTTCCATGCCTTCTTTCCACTATTCTTTATCTCCCTGTATCTTTCATGCAATTTTATCTCTCCCTTTTATCTCCTTTTTATTAATCTCTGCGGTTTCCCTTTTTCCTCTCTGTTTCATCAATTCCACGTCTAGACACCTGCTCTCTCAACATTCTCCATCACAAAGCGAAAGGGTTAACATTAATTCCAAAAGACCACTTTGAGCAGCTCTAAAACTCCCCTTTTCATTCACAAGCGACCTTTTCTGCTGTCATTTTACGGTCACATACTCTGTATCGAATACAAAAGCGCGGTGCGCACGGTGCGCACGTGATCGGTTTTACTTGCCACCCTCTTGACAATAAATTCAATGACGAGCATGCAAACAAAAGAGCGCGAAGAGAGATCAAGGTAGATGTATGCAGATGTAGCGGGCGATGATGGAAAGAGATGGGTGCAAGCGGCCTTGAAAGCTTTTAGGAACTGAGAATCGATATTCGGTGCCGCAAGCTCAGGTTTTATGAAGTAGCCAAGCGACACGTAGAAAGTAGCCAAAAAAGACTGCCGTCAAAGCCCTCTACAGTTGCCAACTTTTAAAAAATGGAAATGATTTTAAACATTATCACCTGGAGAAATGTAAAATGTGGAGAGATAGCAAGAAATTACATACAACTTTTTTTTTTAAAAGGTCAAACTGAAACAAGAGTCATGTTTAAAAAAAAAAAACATCATCATCGAAGATTCCGATTTTGGATTTAAACAACAACAAAAAAAACACTTTTCAAAGGGGGAGGGGGGGGAGGAATTTTTCTCTTAGGAATTGGTCTGAAAGTGGCTTTTAAAAAGTGCGAAACTTGACAAGTTGACAAATTTGGCTACTTGGTAACCACCCTGGCAAAACTAGAGATCTTTATATGACCATGATCATTGGAGATGCTCAATCAGAAGATAATAATATGACTCCAAATTGACTGCTTACCGCTAAGTGGTTTATAAACTGTAGCTTATCATTACACTTATTCCACATTTGCCCATGTTTTTGGTTTTTTTTTAAATTGGTCCCTCTGAACCTGTTCCTCAAATTAAAACAATGTGGAGGCCACGGATTAGCTTGTAAAATTGGGATATAATAACAAGTCAAATTTTACATTGTTTTTAATTGGAGAAAGAGGACATCGAAGAAACTCAAATCATTAAGCAAATAAAAAAAAAATAAAGGTAAATGTGGAATAAGCGTCACTTTTTGTCTTTCAGTTGGCTAAAACCTTTCGGGAAGTGATATACAGAGAAAAAAAAAAAAAACCGCAAGTGAACTCATTTGTTAAATGCACCGCGAGGTTACATTTTTGTTTGTCTCACTTCGAGAAGCTAGAAGTGACATTAAAATTGGGCGAACGCGGAGTTTTTCTTTTGGAATGATGAGCTTATTCTTATATAAATTGTAAGCATGATGTTGAGGTCCATAAAACTTGTACCAGTGCCTGCTTTGCATTATTATTTCCCTAGCAGACCATTTGATCAATAACCATCTCAGCTCCCCAGGGGGTGGAGAGGAGGGGAAAGACAGACTTAAAGTATCGCTGCCATTTCCCGAGCGATGATCTCAATAACTTCCACTTCCATAATAGATGCGATTTTTACTTTGTTATTATTCTTATCTCCCCACCCTCTCCCGCCCCACTGCACATTCTTGAGAGCATGACCGTCTGATAAACATTTTGTTCTAAGAAGAAATCAAGGTGTGCTTGAACTTGGAAGTGAAAAAGAAGACCGTTATTTCTCTAATGGTAAGACCAAACTACAACTTCTATACAACCAAGTCTCCAAACTATTTGCAGAGAACATTATACAGTTGTTTTGTTTTGACTGGCCATTCAAATTTAGAAGTGTGTCGTCACTGGGATTGTGAATGACCCGAGTTTTGCTATTATTAAAGGCATATCCTTGAGTTTTGTCTGAAACAAAGAAATATTCTGCCATAATTAAGTCTAACATGTGCGTAATTCTATTCTATGAAATTACTATCCCTCTATACATTCCTGTTCACATTACTCCATTAATTAGATTAATGATCTTGAATACCTCTTCAGAACCGAATAACCTACTTTGTCGTGGCATCATGTTGATTGTAATATGGCTTTATCAGAAATATCTGACTTGGAACGCAGATTTCTGGTTGTGACTTTAGGTCTGGTCAACTGCTTGCTTTAAAATGCTCGCATGGTACTTAGAACTTTGAAGCAGCCTGCCTTTCAAATTTCCTTATTTTGCTATAGAGGACCTTATCACCCTATCTTGTACCCAAGTTGATGTCTGTAGGCAAAAAGTAGCCTCCACATCTTAGTCCAAAAGTCTCAAAATTTAAAGTGTATTGTCTTAATAGCTCCGTTCTGTATTGTATCATTTTATTGTTCCTTGTAAGATCTGGTAAAGGAAATGCATATAGCGCATACATATGCCTCTTTACCTATGACAAAAGAAACATTTTTGTCTGAGATAATTTAAAAGATCAGGATGGTATTTCGGCAGGACGTGAGTGTTCAGACTTAAGGTTGTATTCCAGAAATATGGCCAAATGTAAATTTTGACACCTGAGAGGGTTATGAATTACTGGAGGATTCTGATGACAATGTCTGATTTCATGGTGGAACCAAAATATTTAAGAACTTCATAATATATGAGGAGTTTGGTCTCGTGATGTTTATAAAAAGGTTAAGAGCTATATCATCTCAAAGCCTCATAAACAATTTACCATGTACATCAACACGAACGATGTACTGGACATACACTTTCTCCTTAGAACTGTGCATTTTGGTTAAAGGTGAAATTCTCCACTTATTCCTCCAAACCCACTTATAGTTAGAACGCATTCTTTTCATTCAGTTAAACATGCAGATCATTCACCCAACCAAAGAATGAAGAACAAGAAACAACCCCCGATATCTCCACCAGTCAACAAACCACTGACCATGATGCTTTCTTTGATTCAGCAACACGACCAACCACCAATGTATTCTCTCAGCACTCTCCTCGTCCCGAGTCAATCAATTTTATTGAGAATATTCATGCACATCCTGGTAGGTACTACAGTAGGACCTCATAAATTCGAATCCCCGGATAATAGTTCATGATTTCGAGTGAATGAGGTGTTTGTGAATTCAAATTAATGTAGGTAACAAAAGCGCATTACTACTGAAATAATTTTTCAAGCCATTTTTTTTTCTCTCAGGGGCCTAGTGATCTTAGATGTCGTCTGTTCTAATGCATTTATTACTTCTCTGGCCAGATTAGGATGAATTAAAGCAGCACAATTCCGGATCAGGGGCTTGGAAGAGATAGGGTCTTCCAATGAGCTAACCTTTGTTCTCTAGAAATAGCCTGACGCCCAAACTGGGTTTTCATGGGGGTGGGTCAAACGAAGAGACACAGCAAAAACCTTCACCTGTCATGGGCTATTAAAAGCAATTTACTTTTCTTTTTTTTTTTTAAACTTCAGATGGTTATCTCCATTACTGGTTACTGGGAATGACCAACAAAAATTTTGACTGAAGCGAGGGCAGTCGACAGTGCATAGTGATAAATGGTAAACCAATTTGCACTTTTGTAACCTATAGGAAATATAGCACTCTGGTTCAGAGCGTTGCGAGAGAAATGTCGGTGTTTCATATACATGGAGTTCGAAGTAGTGAGGTCCTAAGAATCTATTAAAGCTGTGATGGGCTGTTCTTGATTTAAGAAAAACAATGTCTGTGCTCTTCTACAAGCATTCTGGATTGGCTTTAGCAAAGGTAGGTGAAGCACTGGATAAGGAAGTCTTTGGTTGGTGGCGATACATAGATGATTCGGCACTAAGGCAGCGCGGCTTGCTGCTATTCCCGATCGTCCAATCAGACATCCTTGTAGAGCAGTGAAAGCTGGACCCTGGTCATAGACCCTCTACATCGTGAGAGTTTGCTGTCGATACACCAGTAGGGGCTGACTATTCTCCTCCAGCGTAAGATCTTTAATTAGATCTGATAAAAAGACAAGAAAACATGCCAAGTTAGGGTATTTATAGTAATAACAACAAACACATCATCTGCAGTATTATTGAAATTATCTTTTAAGACACGAACTAACTGAATTCTGAACGTCACGTCATCCCGCTGGGACATTTGATGTCCTCTCTTGCTCATTGATACGCTGGTTTCGTCGAGTCCGCCACGGATCTGACGTCACCATAGAAAAGAATAAAGGTTTCCATGCGTCACGATTTGGCGTATCGTGCCATTTCAGATCCGGTGGGTTCGTGCCATTAGATAACAATGTATAATTGAGTAATTCAGTCTATGTGGTTAATGATTGTCATCCAGTGGACTGGGCGCATGTGATCGTTAAACAATTTGCTACATATTTTGTTAAGAAGCGAAGCATATATAGACACAGAACCATAACGTTTGCAAACTAACTGGAGAAAGAACGAGAGAGGGAGAGAGAGAGAGAGAGAGAGAGAGAGAGAGAGAGAGAGAGAGAGAGAGAGAGATCAGTCATAACGACGAGAGAGAGAAAGAGCGAGAGGAAAAGAGGAAGAGAGAGAGGTGGGGAGTGGGGGAGAGATGATAAAACTAACATCACTTACTTTTATAACTTGTATGACGACCACTTTCACAAGCTGCACTTTTTTAATCCTGAGATGTCGAGTGTGCACGAGGAGGGCTATCTGTGGCGTGGCATCACTAAAGTCATGGGGACCAAAGCACCGCCCTGTTTTACGACCAACTGCAGTGAAATGACAGAAATTAATAGAATGCAAATGAGAGAATCGAACTCAAAATGATCGATGTTGAAAAATATGATTGAATAAATAATATTGGCTGATACGTCTCTTACTTCTGAGTTTATCAAGAATATAACTTTTACGAGGGGATTACAATCAAAACAAACTTACCGAGGATTCTATCTGACTGCTGAACTAAAACACTGGATTCTTTTTCGCTGATTCAAGTCTTTTACATCGTGGTATATCTAGGTACGATGACCAAATAAATGGATTTCTGTCATAAGTTTATTATCTGTGCTCTCTAGCACTATGCATATCATAGTCGGCTCCCTAAGGGTGTCAGTTTTCCTCAAATATGCTGTAATGGACGATATCTCTTGAACAACTCTCTGGGCGAAAAGGCCTTCTTGTCGTTTTCTACTATGTAGCTTTTGTAAATCTGAGAACTATTTGTGTATCAGCTGGACAAACAGGTATGTATGAGCGTTCAGTGTGATATAATAAACAATATTCCAACACATTCAAAGTGATGTCAATTAAATTATAACATCAACAGCATCTTAAAATTAACAAACATAAGAACAAATACAGTAAGTTACCGACATCAGCTGGTGATTGCATCTGTTTCTCTGTTTCTCTTAATGTATACTTATTTCAAATTCTTGATCTGTTTTTCTTCGCCAGATGCGAAATTTGCATGATAGGGCTATGCATCTCTGGGAACCCT
Source organism: Ellobium chinense (assembly GCA_033807755.1). Taxonomy (NCBI): domain Eukaryota; kingdom Metazoa; phylum Mollusca; class Gastropoda; order Ellobiida; family Ellobiidae; genus Ellobium; species Ellobium chinense. The sequence continues at coordinate 3,944,126 of JAWQUT010000021.1, forward strand.
GGGCTTGAATTTTGTTACATAAAAAGTGTTGAAACAGATATGCTCTTATCATTTAAATTTACAGTGGCAGAAGGGTGAATAATATGAAGAATTCCCGAAACTATGGAGCGCCACCTACCGTTTTAAGGGAGTTAATTTCAGGAAAATGACCCATTAGTAATAGTACAAAACAAAAGCAAGAAAGAAACAAACCCACAACAAGAACTGACAAGAGTAAAGGATGATTCTACAGACTATGGCGAGCCAAGTTCGGCATTGTTGTTCATTCATTTGGGTAGTTTACAAGTAGCTTGAAATTTAATTCTTTCTTTATATTTATCATAGGAAGCAGTCTAGCTGTCACAATGTAGCACGCAAATTTTATAAGCGTCCTTAATGGCTAGTTAACTATGCAATCTCCGTTCATTAAATTGTTATCATTACCATTAGAATTGTGAAAATAGTAACGGGCAGTTGCAAGAAAACAGTAAATTTACCTATGTAAGGTTCTTTTAACAGGCAAGGCAAGTCAGAGGCTCGTTGCTAGTCTGTGATGGAAGGCACCAGCTCATTGGAGGTCGCTGATGAAAGCATCGAGGCTGTGAACGTCTGTCAAGAAGGTATCAGTAGTGCAGTAGAGAACGGTGATTAAGTTACCAGTTCAGTAGAGGTCGGTGATACAGGGAACAGGGCTGTGGAATTTTGTAGTGAAGTGGAGGTCGATTATCAAGGCACTAGTGCAGTGGAAGTCGGCGATGGAACCATCATTGCAATGGAAGTCAGTGAGGGCAAATTTGTGAGAAAGGTAGCGGGGCAATGGAGGTCAGTGATGAAGTCATCAGCCCATTGGAGGTCTGTGGAGGTCATCATGGCAGTGAAGGTCTGTCATGAAGGAATTAGTGCAGTGGAAACCGGTGATGAAGTTATCAGTTCAGTAGAGTTCGGGGATAAAGGTTGCAGGAGCCTAATTGGTCAAAAAAACTGGACTATCCGAGTCGTTAGTAGCAGAGTATAAAATAAGAAATAATCATATAACATGAAACCACACCGCAAAAGTGGTGAAATTCAGTTTTGAATTTGTAAAAAAATAATTGTTGCAGGCAGTGTTTCCCAATGGCTTCAGCGGATTTCATTTGTGCGGACCTGTGATCTGCAAAAGAAGGCCAAATTTTTAACCCCTTTTCATGTAATTTAAAATTGTGAAAAATCTAACCGAAGGATCCCCACCGTAAACAGTAAATAATTTGAGCACAGTGATGGCACCAGACCTGCAGACTAGTCTTGGCCATCTCGGAAAATTCCTGTGGTTAGAGAAGAAATTTTTATTAAATGGCTCAAAGAAGCTTTTACAATTTGGCTCCTGCAACCTCAAGAGAAAGACTGCTGTTTCCTACCATAGACCTTTACCCTCAACATTACTGCTCTAACAAGCCAAGAATTGTTGTGAGGTCTTGATCGGAGTTTGACAATGACAAAACCTTGTAAAAAGCTTCCAGTTATGACTTTCTGGGTAGGTGAAAACCGAGTTTGCATAGTAGATTATCGGACAGAATCTAGATCTAGACTTATTCTTTTCGATTCATCCTGATCTGTTGAAATCACTGGTCTATGATCTAGATCTAAATCAGTAAATGATTTGACTGTTGAGTTAGTTTGGAGAAGTTGTTCAGCATCTCTCCATCACATCTCCCCCTTCCCCCCCCCCAAACCACCAACCTTTCCTAAAGTCCCCATGCCTCTTCCATGTTTCTGTAACAAGCCATCATTTAACAGTGTGTAACAAAGATCTATCTAGTCTATGAATCCTCAAGACTACTGTGCACCTCTATTGGTTCATTCATTTATCCTTGTCCCCCACCCTTGCCCCTCCCCCCCAAAACAAAGCTCTCTCCCCATTCCCAGTGCAAAACTATTCTATCTACTGAACTCCACTGGACTAATTCTAATACTCTCAGCAATAGCTACCATGTTTTGCATCAGCACATCTCCCACTCTCCAGCTATGATGAAATGCTTACTTTGCTTAATCTGTAATGGAATTTGCTTCTCTTCCCTCACCTCTTTTCACACTGACCATTACCTCTTTATCCAGTGAAGAATATATCTTGAGCAACTAACCTAAAAACAGCACAATCAGTGTGTTGTGTTTTTGTGAACTTCTTCTCCCCCCTCCCCACAACCATATACATACACTTACTGCAGCTCAGTACCTCATAAACTTTCTGGATTCCCCTTCACCTCATTTCCCTTGTACCCCTATTCCCCTGCACCATCCCCCCCCCCAACTGTATACAGACACAAACACACACCCACACATGCAGAAGCAGCCTACTGATGTAACTTGGTCCAGGTAAGAAAACTCATAAGATGCATTCTGATTAATCAAATTCCAGTTTATTCAATCAGCAACCATGCTTTAGAATTTTCTTGTGTGCTTGCTTGTCACCCCACAACACAAAGATACATAGTTGAATAGTTCATTTGCTGGTTTCACTTTCCAACACTTTTCACTACTATTTTTAAATGATAGGAGGGTCATGATCACTTCCAGATGTTGGAAGATATCAAATGATATGGGCTTATAATTTTACCTTCTCTTAGGGACTACAGATCATCAAATAAGTAAATTAACCCCACTATAACACTGGAAAATGTCTGAAATGGACTTTTAATGATATTCTCAGTGCTGGTAATGGGCTTTTGTGAATGTTTAACATGCCTTTTGCATTGTTTTTGCACTGTCACACAGTAATTTGTACCCATACCTTTATTACAGGTTGCCCAGATGTTTTATTAGGACTGTTTGGGCAAGACATGCAACACACTTGCAGCTTCAGAAACTCAGTGTATGGAAGAAACAACATGAGGTTGTATGAACCTGCTCCACTTAAAAGGTAAGATTTTCTTTTCAATTTACTGAAGTTGATAATGTTATTTAAATCTCTCAGGCTTGTCAATGAGTGAACCAATTCTTGTAATATTTTACCCAGCACTGTAGAATGTCTTGACCAAAAGTCTGCAAGTCCATTTTAACATGTTTAAAAAGCATATTATTCATTAAGGTTGCAGGAGCCTAATTGGTCAAAAAAAATGGACTATCCGAGTCGTTAGTAGCAGAGTATAAAATCTGTCCTTTGGACAGATTGTGTAGAAATAATCATATAACATGAAACCACACCGCAAAAGTGGTGAAATTCAGTTTTGAATTTGTAAAAAAATAATTGTTGCAGGCAGTGTTTCCCAATGGCTTCAGCGGATTTCATTTGTGCGGACCTGTGATCTGCAAAAGAAGGCCAAATTTTTAACCCCTTTTCATGTAATTTAAAATTGTGAAAAATCTAACCGAAGGATCCCCACCGTAAACAGTAAATAATTTGAGCACAGTGATGGCACCAGACCTGCAGACTAGTCTTGGCCATCTCGGAAAATTCCTGTGGTTAGAGAAGAAATTTTTATTAAATGGCTCAAAGAAGCTTTTACAATTTGGCTTCTGCAACCTCTCTAAAGTGAACAGGGATGTCGAATTTTATGAAGGCAATAGTGCAGGACAGATCGATTATCAAGGCATCAGTTCAGTGGAGGTCGGTGTTGGAGCCACCAGGGCAGTGGAAATCGGTGAGTGCGATATAATGAGGAAGGCACAGAGGCAATAGCGGTCGATGATGGAATCACCAGTGTAGTGGAGGTCTGTGATGAAGATGCTTGCGGAATGAGGTCGCGCATGAAGGATGATGATGCTGCAGCAATCAGTCCAGAAGATGATGGTGATGAAAACACCAGTGCAATGTAGTTTTGCTATGAAGATACCCTTGAGAATTGACATTTCATTCATATAAAAGTTTGTCTCATTTATTATTTCGTCGGATGCAAGAAATATTGTATGAAATAATGTTTGTTCGCGCGGAAATATCATGCCTCTATTACATTGAGGATTTTTTTTTTTTTAATTTTGTTTGGTATACGAGGCATTCCCATAGTTGCTCAACTTTCTTCTCCAACAGCCGAGAATAACTTTGCCTTCTGCCCTGTTACCATCAATCTGAGTGTAGTATGTCCCACTGGTCTTTTCCTATGAGGACACTTTTGATTCCTGTCTTTTTGTTCAGACTGTGTTTACGTTCTTCCTTTTCGGGCTCTTTGAATTTGTCCACAACAGGATGTCTCCATTGTTTAGTCGTATCATACCATCAATGGTGGTCTGTCCTGCCAGTCTTCTTGGTGTCTACCGTTTCGTTCCTGTCCACATGGCCCGAGCAGAATCTCCAGGGCGTGTCTGTGTTGGTTTAGATCTTCTACACCAATGATGCTTATTTCTGGACCGCCAATAACAATATAATACTGTGAAGACAGTAAGGACGTGCAGGCAGAGAACTTCACTCTCCCTCTTCCACATAGTCCTCTTCCTTGCCATCCAGGATTGGGCAGAACTGGGATCAAATGAACGCAGTTCGTACACTTGTTCAGTTCAAATGAACTTGATCTGAGCGTAATAGTTATGTAGGACGAACTGATCTGGAATGAACCGTAGCTATTTTGGGTATTTCTTCAATTTTCTACCTCATTTTCAGTTCAGTTCACATATATCTCAAAAAAACCAGAACCGAACGCCGATATCTAAAACCAAGGATAACTGATCTGATGTTTTAAAAAAAAAACAACTTAGTTTTCACAGAACTGAGCTAACCCTGAGCTTAGGGCTTTTTCTCCTGGATGAACCTGCCCAACCCTGCTGCCATCTAAATCCCATCCACCTCCCCCCAACCNTTTAAAATAAAAATCCTAGATTAACATCCTTACCTAATTTTGCTCCTCTCATCCCCATCCCCTCTACTCGTGCACACATTACATTTGCTTAGAACTGCATGTCCTTGTCCGTCTCCCTGTTCTTTACAACAGAGGCCACAACAACAAAAAAAAAAGAGCGGGGAGAGAAAAGTAGATAAAATATCGAGAAGGAATAAGATGGGAAGAGTTGGAGAAAGGAATAGAGGATGAGAAGAAAGGGTAGAAAACGATACGAGTGAAAGAGTGAGGAGGAGGAGCGTAGGAAAGGGCAACAGACAAGTGAATACTTTTGAATGATGTAAAGGAGAAACGTGGGAAAATAGCTGAAGAGGGAAGAGGAAGAAATAATGTGCCAAGTAAGAGCAGCAGATGAACGGCAGGAGAAAGGAGAAAGGTAAAGAAGGGCATGAAAAAGAAAGAATAATGAAGAGCAACAGGCGAAATGAAGTACAAGGAAGAGAAGAAAGAGTGAGGGATAAAAAGGAATAGTTGACAAGGAGCATGAAGAGCAATACAGTTGAGCCTCACGATTTTGAATTCCAAGGCATCAGTCCATAATTACAGGTCCATGAGATATTTTAGAATTTTTTGTCAGTAAGATTTGAAGCAAGAAAAATATATGTGTCACTTTTTCGAGAATAAATGGTTCGAGATCGTGAGGTTTTACTGTAGTTAGACACAAGTGTAAAGAGAAGGACAAGTAAACTGCACACGCTGATAGTAAGGAGCATGTGCATGAACGATGGGATCTCTTACCATTGTGAGAAGAAGACTAACTCTGCATGTTGAAGAATACTACGACAGCATTCAGCACTAATGCGCTAATGCAATTCTGGCTATCTCCTGGAACAGGACCGCTCTAGCATTGATGCAGTTCATTTAGTCATTGGTTTCGCCACAAGATCGGTCCTATTCCATGATTATCCCGCAATTCTTACAATGGTAAGATATCCAATGGTTAATGCTCAAGCTCTCCAACAGCAGCAAAGACAAATAAGTAAAAGATCAGAGGCGAACTAGACAGGATGAAAATGACAATAAGCTCTCATATCGTCGCCTTCCACACGAAAGGGCGTATCCCGATTTTTGACGGTTTTGAGTTATCACCACCAGTACGAAGTGCTATTTCAGATCTATGTTCACACGAAACGGTGTATCCCTAGCTCAAATAGTAACGAAGATATAGCATAAAATTCCTAAGGGCTTAAGCTAACTATCAATATGATCGAATCAGATGTAAATCGCTCTCCTTAAAAAAGTGGAAAACAGGGATACGCCCTTTCGTGTGGAAGGCGACGATATGCATAAGACAATGGTGACTGAAAAAAAAATGGGATAAGGAAAGAAATGGAAACTTGACAAGAGAATGAAGACGAAGTTCAAGCTTTACAAAATTTCACAAAACAACGTAGTTGTCTTGTAATTTTGTGAAGCGTTAACGACCTCCTCGCTCCTCTTGCCTGGTTTCTTAATTTTACTGCAACATTTCTCATAGCGTTTTGGAGAGAAAAAAAAAAGACCGGGATGAGACAGACAAGGAGTCAGACGCACACACTAACAGACAGTGAGTCTGACCGACAGACCAGCAGGTAACGGAAGTAGTACTGACACACTCTAAGCTCAAAACCTGAAGCACAGACTCTCTACCCCGTCACAAACACACCCACACTTCGAGAAGGAGCGAGTAGAAAGCCAGCCCATCAAGCCCATACTACCCTTATGGATGTTTACCCTGTCAGACCGTCCACCACTCCGCCGTGTGAAGATCTTGGAACCAACAGGTTGGACCAGGCCTAGAACCTTCTCCAAGTGATCTGCTTTGCGGTGTTTGTGCCCAGCAC
>JAWQUT010000022.1:4772-31195 GCA_033807755.1 Ellobium chinense
AATAACCCAGAACGATCCAATTTATATAGATTAAAGAAGGGAATTTAGATATCCGTTATTATTCTGTTGACAAAAAATAATATCTGTAACGTCCATAAGAAAGTATAAGTTGATGCAAATATTAAGAGAAATCTAACAGTGGGTTCTTGAGTAATTCGATGAATAGCTTGCACAAAGCAAAGTGTATGGACTATAGATGATTGGCTCTTATTATTAAACTGTGTCATCTCATCTTTAAAAAGATATGATGGATCATTCTTTGGAAAGCCATTTATCACACAGACAAAACAAACACTTATTTGTGTGGAAAACGATGCCTCACGAAAGTGCAGAGATAAAAAGGTAAAAAACTTCAGAATGTCCAAGACTTTAAGAAATACATTTTCTTATCTACCACATAAATATTGATCAATGTATTGTGAAGAGAGAGGATGCGACAAGAAAATAGAAAACAAACAAGTATTATGGAAACATCTATACTTCAGACCACCACAGAGCTCACCAGTTTAATACCCCAGCCCAACAAGAGAAAGAAGTAACTGATTTTTTTTCCCTACTCCCTACACTATCTTATAAATGTGGAATAATACTAATAATTGTGTTGGACTGCAGGAATACCTGTACTGATTCTATCTTTTTAATATACCACCGTGTGAAATAAATGAATTCTTTTTTTTTTTTTTGACGGGACACCTGAAATCATCCTTTTGTAAGTGTACACTACTGAGAATTATTGTGTGTATCGCTCAAATCTGACACTTTTGCTGGACACCCTAATTCGTGTATGAACGACTTTGCATTTAGAAGTAACCTCTCCTGTTATCTGACATGTAATATAGTCTCAGATGATAATGAGTATCTTGGATAACAGGCTCCACAAGCTCTCTTTGAAATGAAGCGGGAACAAATCTTGTTTTGTCTGTTTCAATGTTCTATGTTCTGCCATCATGCAGAAAATAGTCGCAGCCCACGGTGGTAAAAGAAAGTTATAGACGATTAAAAACAATAAGTCACACTTTCATGTTTTCACGATTTTAGCCACTTTTGATCAGGGAATTAAACACTCCATATATTAACCAATGTACATAAATAAAATTTTAAAAAACGGGCACAAAGGTTAATGGCATAAATTTACGTTGTTATGTATTTTGTCTTCCTTATTAAAGTGAAACCGGAGTTTGAAAGACTTAAAAACCGTCATAAAATAATTAAAACGAATACGAAAACCAGCCCGCTAGAGCCACGACAGCGCATGTAAAGCTGCATCCGCAGAGGACGTCATGACCGTAATTTTGATCGGAATGGCAGTCGGTAATGGCGGTTAGCTTAGAAAAAGTCCAGAAGTTCGTCGCCTTGACCTCCCTTTCATTTTCAACATCCTCACGATAAGCACCTCTCTCTCCTGGCGACACACACTTCCATTTCTCATTCCTCGTGACACACACGTCCCTCTCTCTATCCTCGCGACTCACATGTTCCTCTCCCCTGGCGACACACACCTCTCTCTCACCCTCTGCTAGTGATACTGTACCTCCCTTTTCTCTTGGCGATACACACGTCTCACCCACTCTCTCTCTCTTTCCTCGCAACACACACCTCCCTCTCTTTCCTCGCGGCACACCCTTCTCTCTTTCTCTCCTCGCGATACACGTCTCCCTCTCTCTGTTCTCGCAAAACACACCTCCCTCTCTCTTTCCTCGCGGCCCATCCTTCCCTCTTTGGCTCCTCGCGACACATACCTTCCTCTCTCTGTTCTCGCAAACAAACACCTCCCTCTCTCTTTCCTCGCGGCTCACGCCTCCCTCTCCCTGTTCTCGCAATACACACCTCCCTCTCTTCTTCCTCGCGACACACACCTCTACTCGCTGGATATCCTCTGACTGAAATCATGTTTGAAAAATAAGATCATAATTACCAACTAGGTCTATGCAACCAATTTGTGAAAGGGGATAAGAAAAGTAAACTATGGGCGAATAATGCGCTCACGGAACTAAATCTTCTATCTCGAACACACATTGGATTATATTATATAGTCTAGACAATAAAGACTAGGCCTATCCTAGATAGTCTATATTATATATATAGACACACCAGGTAGAAATGAGCAAACATGATCTTACGATCGTTGGCTTACAGGACAATCATCTATTTAAAACACCATGTTTCTTTCACATTTTCTGAAGAGATTTGCCGTAGGCTTGGCAGTTGACAACACCACAGCACTCACGCAGCAGCATACGATTAAAAATCCAATGTTTCCAGGAATCCGTTTCTGCCGCGTCATGCTTCGTCATGTTTCTGAGAACGCGGATGTACGCTATACCGGCTGGGGCTATATTATAGATCGGATGTACGCTGAGCAAACAGTATTGTGCTTGTTCTGCTGCTAAAGAGCGTCGGCAAATTTTGGTGGAACGGTTTTCTTATCAGTGAAAAATCATGCCGCGTTTAACACTTGGTTATTGGAAAATTCGTGGGGTAAGTGACATGTAGTGCAGAAAATGCGGTGGTAGACCTAGATCTGTAGTGAGAGAGAAAAATATGAATATTATGCTTTACTTAGCCCATCAAATATGTAGATCTAGATCTAGTCTATCTAAAAACAAAAACACAACTCGCTCAATTCACCGCCGGCCATAACTCCGCTCTTTGTGCAAACACTGACCTAGCCTAATATTTTGCGCAGACGGTGTTTCTATTCTAGACTAGGTTTCAGGCTTCAAAACGATCTCTTGATTGAAGAGTTTATTTTTGCACTGGTTTATTCCATGAACGGAAGGATTTGGCGATAAGACGCTCGTATCGACTGATGTTCCTGTCTCAATGGGCATTAGTGTTAGTTAGGGTTAAGGTTAGGGTTGGGGGGGAGGGGGGTAGGGATAGGGTTGTATCAGTACGTTATTCGGAATTAAGGTACTGAGCGTAGTTGTAGGAGTTACCACATATGGAAATCCTTCCCATGAACGGTGATAAATTATGTGTGTATTTCAAAGCTTTCCACCCAGCGCGGCGTTTTCCTGACCCACCTAAATCGATGTGACGAGCTCTTCTTGCCTACTTTCTATATTCCGTGCACTAAGGGCGTGTTTCAATCAGTATTGTGGCTGATGACAATCATTATCAGTAGAACCTCAATATGAAGTATGTCTTTGTGCATGGGAAAAGTATATAGCGGCACTGAGATATACTTGCTGTTGAGGTCGACCTGAATAGTGAAGTGATAAATACTGTAGTAAGTGAATCCGTGCATGTAAAATTCATACTTAATAACAAAAAATTAGGTATTAAGTATACTTATTAATTTAAACTAGATATAGAGTTTCTACTGTAAATGGGTGGAAGATATAAACATTCTCGCTAATTTGCCTGGTGGGCTTATTTGTGTAGAAATGCATATATGAACTTTATAAAATGTTACAATGGGCCTTATGCTTTCAAATACAGTATATTCAACATGAACATATGATTGGTCGCGGTTTGTTTTATTTAAGAGGGAGTGGCTGAGTTGTTAACAAAAGAGACGATAAATTACTCTGTAGCTTTTTTTTCGGTATCTGGTGTGCCTTCTCCTTATCCACAGTAGATCTATTGTTGGGTTATTTGGAAGTCTAACGAATAGGATAGCCCGCTCACGGAGACTCTAAATACTTGATCTAAAGGATTTCTAATCCCAAGCCTGAATAAATGCAAGTACATTGGTACTTCCTTGTACACATACCTAAAGAGTAATCTTATCCTGATGTTTTAAAACTTGTTTTGTCCACAGCTGGCTCAGCCAGTTCGACTCCTCCTCAATTATGTTGGAGAGGACTTTGAGGATGTCAGATACGAACAAGGGGATGGTAAGTTTAGTGCTAGAGAGTAGAATACTGCATGATCACCATAAGCCTATTAAGAACATGTATTCATAGATGTAGGTACCACCTCCTGTTTTGCATATTTAATTATTTCGTAATGCTTCTAAAAGAGGGCTTTCGATGTGGTGAGATGTGCTTGTACATCGAACTTGCAAGGATTTTGTTAATACGTTTACATTGTTGTTTGTGTGTTTGGAAATTCAGTATGAGGTTAACAGAAAACATATCATTAGGCCAAACATTTGGATAAAGAGAAGAACAGACATTCTCTAGTCTTGAGCTTGCGCATTGATGATGAGATCTCTTACCATCATAAGAATAACCTTAGTGCATAGGTGCTGAGTGCATCCTTAGTAGCGTTCAATGTGCAAGGTTAATGTAATCCTTGTGATCGTCAAAGATCTGATTGTTAATGCGCCAATTCTCATTTCAAGTCTCACAACATCTGTTATGTGAAGTTGGACTTGGAAGGTTCCCTTTTTCTATTTTCTTCCATTTGGATGGGTAGATGTCTATGTGTGTTTTCATAGGGAACAATCAGCAAAATATTACTTCCCATAAATTTGTTCATCTTTTAATTATTTGGATGAAGTAATTCTGATCGCCACTGTGGTCCAGCTTTTTCATGATATCTTAAGAGTTCGCCTATGGTCCGTTTCAATGCGTTGGATATCTCTTTGTCTCTTGCGCAGTGTTTGTCTTTCTCACGTGTGATAAATGGGACCAGTGGACCATTGTATGTTGTTTATGCCCTGTGACTTCATCGCTTAGCCATGTTGATCCCATCCATAGAATGTGGTTTTAATGTATAAAAACAGATTACACACTGCCTTATATTTCAGGTCCAGAGTACAGTGGGGAAGAATGGTTGAAGGTAAAGCCCACCATTGGGTTGCCATTCCCAAATGTAAGACAGTTCTTTCTTCTTTCTTTGCATCCAGTCTGTCTTCATTACTCCATTACTTCCTACCCACTTTCCTTTCTCCATTCTTTCCTTCTTTCCTCCTTTTCTTTTATCCATTACTTTTCTCCTCTCCCTACTTCCGTTCTTTATTCCTTCCTGACTTCTTTTCTTCCTTCCTTTTCTTTCTCCTTTCTTACCTCTCCTTCTTCATGACCTCCTGTCCTATCCCAACATATCGTATCGTATTGTATCCTATCCTATCCAGTCGTATCTTATTCTATCCTGTTCTATCTTATCCTGTCCTGTTTTATCCTAGTGTGCAGAACATGAAACAAAGATGTTAACATCACCGTGACAAGTGCTCTATTTCTCAGCCATTCTGCCTATTTTCCCTAAGCATTTTTATGATGAATTTATATTGGTAGTTTACTGAAAGAATTAAAGGTCATGGGTTCGATTCCCGACCATATCCCATCGTGTTGTAAGTGCCTTGGGAAAGCATTTCATTTACATTTTCCTCAATCCACCTGTGATAGGTAGTCGAGTGTAGGTAGTGGAAGATAATGTCAGAATGCTAGTGATCAGCGCCTTGAAATGGCGGTGATGTTGTATGCTCCCCAGAGAGTTGAGAAAGTCCTGGAGTGATGAGGCCTTCTGGAGTAATAATTGCGAGAAGTGAGTGGGCATTAGCCAAGGATATCAGACTTATAAACCGCATTATCATCATTATTGTTTTTTAGTAGCAGTTTGAAATGAAATTCTGATCGTGAAATGAGAATTTAGCTGTTATTGTAATGAGAATTTAGCTGTTATTGTGTATGTAGTGGATTAAGATGTCAAGAGCATTTCTTCATTTTGTCCACAGCTTCCATACCTGATAGATGGTGATGTGAAACTGACACAGAGCAATGCCATCCTGAGGTACTTGGGCAAGAAGTACAACTTGTGTGAGTGTCACGATCTCTTTCTTCTGTGTCTGGTGCCGTAGCAAAACCCCCCAGTAGATTTATTAAGTTCTCATCCTTCATTGACTTCCAAATAATCAGACAGTCAGGCAAGTGGGTGGGAAGTGAGCGACAATACAGGCAGACAGGCAGGCAAGCTGATAGACAGGCAGGCGGGCATGCAGGAAGACAGGCATTTTAGCAATTGGAATCTTCTGACAAAGTCTTTATGCCGAAGGGGATACTCAATGAAACCAGTTAAACAAATAATAGCAATTAGAGAGGGGTCAATAGTGGGAACAGTATAGTACATAAGTTGATTGTTTGGAAGTCATAATTCATGTAATATTACCTAGGCTCTAGATCTATCTTTCTACCTTTAGTAAGTGTTACATTTTGTATATCTAAGTAATAAATGCTAAATTTGATATTCTTATGATAGAATATAAACTTCCAAGTTTTACCGATGACTGTATGTTACAATACATTATGTAATATAAATCACTCTTACATCGTAAACTATAGACAAGGTGAAGTTTGTCATCATAAAATGCCAATGAAATATTTCATTTTTTTTTTCTCTTACAGTGATAAAAACTGAAAATTTTAGTTTAGTTTTATTTCCATTCTTATTCCCCTCCCTGTGCCTTTTTCTCCTAAAGTGGGTGACAGTCTTTTAACACTGGCAAATTCAGAAATGATGCTGGAGAATGCCATGGACCTAAGGAATGCTCTAGTCAAAGTTGTGTACAGTTCTGATTTTGTAAGTATGAATGGTGGTTTTCATTTTTTTTCTTTTTTGAGACTATTTCTAGACCATCACATTTTGCTTGTGTAAACTGTGAAGATTGAAAACAGCTGAACTGCAAATGAGATGGGAACTAATATCCTTGTCAGTTAGATAAGTTTTTAACTGCATTTAATCCCGGCTGCATAAAAACACTCATGAATGACAAAGCTTTTAGCAGTGAAATCTGCAGTGCTCTATTATGCATTACCACTAATGGTTGAACTCCATTGATGATCTCCCATCCTTGACACTGAAGAGATTCTGAATACGAAAAAGACAGTACAGGTATTTACACAGATGAATGGACAATGTCAGAATACAAAAAAGCAGAAGTACTATTCAATTTTCCTTATCAAAATTTTACCATTATTTGCAGGACAAACTGGTAGACGAACATTTCACCAATGTGCAGCCAGCCTTCAAGTTGTTTGATGACTTCCTGAAAGGCAAGAGCTGGTTTGCTGGTGACAAAAATGTGAGTAACAACAGTGTGAATACCATCCCTTGACAAAACCAGTGAAGTGCAGAATTTCTGAAGATGTATTTTATGCTTAAGTTGTTAGGTTATTTTTTTCAGATATCTGAATGAGGTGCAAGTGTTTTAGTTTTTTCTGTTTGATTTAGAGTTTAAACAATTTTGATCTAAAGTGTCTTCATGTATATAAAATCTATTAATAGAAAAAAATGGCTCTTCATTGTGAGTTCACATATCAAACATAATATTCGACTGACAAATCACAGCACTGGACATACGTTAAACAGGTCCCGAGATCTTTTCGAAATGCCCCAAGATTTGCAAAGACACATTTTATCGTAGACTGTATGAACTTTCTTGAACAGTTAATTTTGTTTTAAAACGTCATTTGTGATGATTTGTGATGACATGTGTTCTGCTAACCTTTCAGTATGTGATCAACAAAGCCTTTTTTTTTGTCTGTACACAGCCAACAATCTGTGACTTTCCCATGTATGAGCTTCTTGATCAGCACCGTCTTATGCGCCCTGGATGTTTAAAAGAATACAAAAACCTGCAGGCCTTCCTCGATCGCTTTGAGGCACTGCCAAAAATCAAAGCTTACATGCAGTCAGACAAGTGCATCAAACGCCCAGTGAACAACAAGAGTGCCAGTTGGAAGTAGATACTTATTCTAGGTATTGCAGTTAGAAATCTTAAATTTAGATACTAAACTGTGAATGTAGATCAATGTAACAATACATAATACAAAAGAGACCTGCTAGTCTCAGATGTGTGCAGCAGAGCTTACAAATAGAGACCAGAAACATGTCTAGATTTAAATGATATTGGACAACTTTTTATTCTCCTTGCTGTTGTTGAGTTTTATTGTGTAACTCTGTTGTAAATCAACCATTCCAGGTTAGTTATTTATTAATTGTGATGCTATAAAATTATTAAGTGTGGTTGGAAAGTGGCTTTAGTACAAATATTCTTCAATTTTGGGATCTAGATGTTCTATTGTTACTGCTAGAAGGAATAATTTAAAGAACGATAATAAATTATAATAAGTGAACCATAGAAACAATTGTTTATAATTTTAGTGTCTCGTTGTAAAAGTATGTTTTTGCAGACCTGTTGTAGTGGCACAATTATAAGTAGTGGATTCTACATAGTTATCTGTATGGCTAACAACTGTTGTTCCAAATATACTTGAAATAGGGTACAAATTGAGAAATGCATCATAAATTGAAAGGGCCCACACAATAAAAATATACTTTGGTGCTTCGCTAGGTTATTGTAATGGTCCTTCAGAGTAGATCTTGGTCATCAAAGTGGCAGGTTATCATGGGTGCTGTAGGATTTGAAAAGTGGAGAGACAGCAGATAAGGACATAACTCTGTCACTATCAGTATGCACTGGCAAGCTTTGACTGTGGTACAGACACAGTTGAACCTTGCCTGGAGTGATTTTTTTTTTTTTAAGATATATGTAAGAGAATAATGTGAAAAGAGGAGGCATAGAATGTGAATATTCTACAAAATTTTTGAAATTCAGTGCGGTTATTCAGGATGGCACAAAAGGCAATACCCACTTCATATTTGGTAACTCTTTTAGATATGAAGCTGTGGTTTTCAAATTACATTGACCAACACCTATGCTGTGGGTTTATAAACTCTATGAATTTCCTTGGTCTAATTATATCTAAAATGATTTTGCCTAAAAATGAAACTAGTATGTCAGTGTTGAATTCCACGCTTTATGTTCACACCATATGAGACAGCAGGACAGCACATTAAAGCATGTCTTGCCAAGGCTCATGGCAGTCAATTGTTTTTGTAGGATGGATCTGAAGAATCCATGCACTCATCAAGGCTAATTTCTGATTTCTTAAAAAGATTGGGATAAACATGTAGTGCTATTTTTTCATTGCAAATGTTATGTGCACGCATATTTGCTGTTGCCCAAATTCTAGTTATGTTTTTGATTATTATTTTTTTAAAATTGGAAATTTACAATTCTTTTCCCACATATAAAGATCCATGGCCAGATATTTTGCATGGGAATTCTTAAAGCATTGGACTGATTTTTGGAAAAGTTACCATTGATTCAGTGGGTTTCAATTTTTCTGTGTCACACTATGCTTTATCACATTGTAAGTATTCAGGCAATGAAGTAGATTTTACTTCATGCCATTTGTATTCTGTCCATCACAGCCTATGTCATTTTTTTTTTATGAAAGAGGCATGTACATATATTGCTGATGACTTTGGTTATTGTTGTATGTTGTTGCTTTTTTTGGTGATAAATAAAGCTTTAAAATGCACCAAAATATTCTTTCCTTATAAGAACTACATGTTGGACATTGAGGGCATGCACAAGTATAAATGCAAGTTTCATCTGAGTTTTTTTGCCTATTAGATCTCAGCATTTTGTCAAGACTCAGGTATCAATGATCATGCTGTTTCACAAACACACAAATGCAGTGTAGTTCACTTAGTTAAATAACTAAATATTATGAATTTCATATACACGGGTTCATTATTATTCTATAATTTTATTACAGAGGTGGACTTCAATAATAAATATCCCTCAGTAATAAGTACAGTAGAACCTCAATATACAATATGCCTATGGTGCATGGGAAAAACATCTTGTACTCATTATTGAAGGATATTTATGGAAGTCCACCTCAATAATAAAATGATAGAATAGTCATGATTCCGTGCAAGTGAATTTTATACTTAATAACAAAATATATTTATTAAATGAGCACTTAATATCAAGATTCTACTGTATGCTTTTCCCATCTACCAGGGACATACTTTCATTTATAACAGTAACTACTACTACCAGGACAGCAACACAGAAAACTTATCTGAACAAGAAGACACACTTTTCAAGTATCTCTTTAATCTCAAGCTTGGAAGAGAAAATAAAGTGACTTTATTTTTTCCAGTAACACACGACACATGACATCAACACTGACATCACAAATGATTACAAAGATTACACATTTGGTTGTGTAAGATGATGAAAGTGACAGAATCACCTGAAACTACACTGCTGACATGCAAATTTCTCTATTCAGCCTTTCAACACCATGCAGTAATTCTCATTCATCATGCTTAAACATAATGTTATGCGGCACCACTCTGCAGAATCAGGATCCAAATGTGGTGGAAGCTTCTTTTAATTCACTGGCACCCCTGTTGTTCTTTGATCTGTTCGAAATCACAAGCCATATAACATATCGATTTACTAACATAGGTACATCATCTGTGAATTACAATACATACATACAGACTCGCACATATTAACACAGTGTGTACTGCAGTCGCAACAATGGGCCCATCTTTACTTTATGTTAGCGTATCCATGTTGTAAAAATGCAACTACGTACAAGTGTTCAGTGCATTTGGTTGTGGAGACCTGTATTGACATGGTATTCAGCTGACAAGGATGTGGTACAGAAAATGCTACACAAAAGTATACATATGCTATCAATATGGTCTTGAAGAGATTTAAGACATTTTTTATTTTTAAGTGCGAATCTCTTGCACACCATTATGGCAGAGGGTGGTCGAGTGCATTAGCCATTTCCCAGTACCTTACAAATAGAAACCCATGTGAATTTCACATCCGATTCATAATCTGCAATAGCACTGTAACGACAGGAAATGTCATATGTACATGTCCAACTTTGCCATGATGGTCTGGAAGGTATCCTAACATGAAAATAAAAGCTCTCTCACAACAATGAAAGAAGACTATCAGTGATTATAAAAGATGTTCATGTGTCATGTCTACCATTTCTTTAACACTTTAACCCATATATTAAGGTATTCTTATTGAGTGTAGTCTTAACTTAAAAATACTCCTGGGACATCTGAAGTTCATTCTATTACAACTGTATTCAGTTCACTGGCAAGTCTCTATGAAATGCACATCCTGCCTGGCTTGTTAGTGGGTTATGATCTAGTGATCCATTAGTGAATTTGTTTACAAATGGTGTGGCTCTATCTAACTTCATTTCATAATATTTCCTCTCATCGATTGTCTTGTACTATCAATATACTACTGGTGTAAGTCCCAAAGCTTGTGACACCAAAATTACAGAAGCCTCAAAATTGAAGATATATACTAAAGAATAGATACTTGTGATGTGTCTTGCAACAATGCTAATATTTCTATGTATTCATGCTAGCAATGCCTCTCTGAGAGGTAAACATTTTCTGAAAACCTATCCCAGCTATCTGAAAGTAAAACATTCAGATCAGTGCTGCCCATTAGTAGCCAAAGGATGGCCCACCAAGGATATCAAACATAACCAACCAAGTTAGTCTGCTGTCATACTTTAGGTATGACGATTGCCAACTGTGCCTGGCACAAGGGTATGCAATTTCAAGCAATCCCTACAAAATGAGAGAACTGGTCATGGGGTCAGGCAAATGGGTTGGAGTTTAATATTAAAGGCTTAGATAGATGTAAATACTCTTGTAGGCTCAGGATAGAAGGAGAGTAAACTGTGTGGTTGCCTGCCCCCCCATCTGAAAGTGCTAGGGAGTGACTTCTTATTCAGACAAATTGGAAATGTGATAACCCTGATTCCCGTTTCTTCAATGTTTCTGTTGTATTATGTGCTATAGGAAATCTAAAAAAAAAAGAAACATGAAAATCAAACAATACCAAGTAAAGAGCCCCACTCTTTCTGCATGCAAAGCAAGTAATAATAAGAAAAGGTACCCTCTTCTCTGAATAGCAAAACAAAATATACAAAACAAGGTGGCGCAAAGACAAATATTGCTTCATTAACATTATTGTGTTGACTTCTGGAACAATACAATAACACTAATTTCACAGTTATAACATATTCATGTACATGTGGGTACAAATGCATGCAGCCTATCACCAAACATGTTACACAGATATGCAGTGGAACTTTAATAACTCAACCATGCTTCAGACCAAGCTTTAGAGAGTGTGTTATCAGAAGTTTTGTGTTATCAGAAGTTTTGTATTATCCAGGGTGTTTTTTATAAGGACCAAAGCAGTTGGGACTTACATGGGGTTATGCTAAGCAGGGAATTGTGTTTAGCAATGGCTGTGTTAACAGAGTTCCACTATAATTATTAACTGTACATAAAAAGTTGATGTACATGTGGCACGGTTTAGTCAGGATCTTGGTTTGCTTATATCTTTGCTCATTATTCAAACAAAATGTAAGCATCACAGTTTCAACATATCAAACATAAACAATAGCAACAAAGTCTGTCTAGACTAGCAATCCTAGAGAGGATCTCCAATTTCAGCACCCATACTGATGACAAGAAATCAGAAAAAGGTTTTCCTGTCACATGTCAAAGTCATTCAAACCTGAACTCTTCACAAACATAAAAAAAGCAAACTTTTTCAGAAAAGAGCTAATTTCAGTACAACAAAATGAGGCATTCATCCTTCAAACTGAGTATTTTAGACATCACGCTGCATTACCCATGGACTCTGGTAACCACAATTCTTAGAAATCCATTCACAAGATAGTTTCAAACCAAACTGAAATATGCACTACTCTCTAGTTTTAAATTTGGATGACCATGACCTAAACTCAAAGCTAAACAGTAACACTGTCTGATGTAAGCTCAGTTACTAACAAGTCAGAAAATACAGTTAGGCCATTAGGCAGAAATTGGTTGACTGACTAACTGGTAATGAGTTATTATACTTATTATTGTACTTCTAGTTTCAACCCCTCGTCCTCTGGACAATATCTATTAAAATAATAATGTTTCTCTTAAAAAATGAAGAAGGATTACCTAGTATATTTTATCAACAGCCATATAATGTCACTTCAGAGTACGCTAGAATTATATCTTCATATCCATTTGAGAAAACCGTCAAAGCCATTTCTTACTTTCCACAAAAATTAGATCCTCACAAAAAAAAAAACAACAACAACACTTCCACGGTATTGACCCTCAACCACCCTGCATCTCACAAAATCATGTAACCAATTCCACTTGATAAACTCCATTAAGAGAAAATATGCTGAAGAACAAGGAAAATGCTCTGGAGATGACAGAGAGCTCTTATTTTTAAGTGTGGATATCTTATGTCTATTGTAATAGAAGTGGTTATATGGATTTTCCTGGTGTTATGATCACACTGCATACTTTGAACTAGAATGTGAAGTCCAATATGACCGTAACATCGGGAAATCCCATACATGCATGCTTGCCTTTGCTTTAAAGATTTGAAAGAAATCCAAACTTGGAAACAAAAGCTCTCTAATATAATATACTGAAATATTCTGATTAGGAAAAAACAACTGATAAATGCCAAGGCACATCAACTGTGCAGACTTTATGTACCATGTCTCCAGTAAAGAAAATGCTGAAAAAGAAAGGGTGAATTAGTAAGGAAATACAGAGGTGCTCAAGATATAAAAATACTAAAAACAGCTGCTAATGGCAAACTTTTTCAACAAGGAAACCACTTGACAAATAATATCATCTCCCTCTACTCTGACAGAATTATTGTATGTAATGGATTAGTATGAAATTAACATATTATGGATGCCAGTGTACAGAAAACTCGACAGAAATGATGGTTGGAGCACACAATGTCAAATTCTTAATCATCTCTCTTGGTGAGCTATAGATTTTTAATTACTCTAGATCTTCAGTGTGACCAACATTTCAAGACCGCTGCACAATATCAATATCTTAATAAACTCTAATTTGTGACATACCACTAAAATTATGGTGTTGCATTTAATCAAATTGTAGATTCAAGCAAAACTAGATACAGCTCAGTAATACCCCTCAATCTACAAATGGAGAGAATCAAAATTCTTGAAAGCTGCTGATTCGTACTTTCTATATCATTTGCATACACACCAATACCACTACTTATTATCCAGGATTTTCTTTATCCACGTAAATTATTGTTGAATTTGTCCAAATAGGGCAACAATAACAGAAGACTATAAGTATAATTATCGCCCCAAATCAACCAAGCAACCTAAAGCGCCACCTACTATACAGAAATTGGTGGTCTTTGATTTTTATGAAAAACAGTGCAATCCTTACTTAAGGTAAAACTGATAAACTTAGTCCATGAAAAATTTGGTTCTGTGAACCTGGTCTCAAAGTAACATGGTGACAAGATAAGAGGTTAGGGCAAGAAATAAAATGTCTTTTCTTTGCACTAAAAAGAAATTTGACCTCACTTTGTTACCACATTGTCAAGTGCAGTTGATAAAAATTGAGTAAGCTGATGATCAAGATTTATTTCTAATTTTGCTGTCTTCATGGATAAATAGTTTTAAAAGTTGCCAGCATCCTCTGAATATGTATAGATAAGCTGATTACCATATTCACACTGTCAAACACTTTTGTGTTTGAAGAATGCTTCATGAAAATTATATTCTATCTTTCTGTGTCTACTTTACACAATTCTTAACATCATCTAAATGCAGGCTAACCTCTAGGAAGCAACAATACATTCTCCATACTATCTTTCCAGTCACACTCACATACTATCAAAGCAAACTGACCACTATACTCTGTATACAGCATCTAACGATTAATAATTTGACATTGACCAATGCATGCTCACAGCAAGTCCCTCAGATCTAACAGGTTTTTACAAGCATATGAACCAAGCTCCCATGCTCACCGTCACAGCATTTTACAGGATGATGCATTGAAAGTTTTACACAAACAAACCAAAATAATCTCACTGGTAGCCTAACTTTTTTTCTTCTCTGCCACATCCCAAAATGTAACTTGTTCCACTGTCTCATTTACATGATCCAATACATATCCTTCATTCCTTATCAAACTTTGATATTACACTGAATGTAAATCACAAAGAACTACAATGACAAAAACTCAGATAACTAAGATTATTATCATATTTCATTATATAAAAGTTAAGGATGAGATTAGCTATTTGGGATGTATTAAACACATTTTCATAGATTCAGGCTTAATGATTAAAGTGGGAATGCGCTTGGGAACGGGTTTAATTAAATGTGCAGTGGACAGCACATCATTTTTGCACTTCCATTATGGCCAAGGTGATAAATGAGCCAAATTTGAATAAGGGTACTATGCTGTTTATGAAATCAAGGCCCAAACTGACATGTTAACATTAAAATGCCCCAATATTTTCCTGCCCAAATTGCATTTCCAATGATATGCTCATGGTGTTTTGTCACAAAAATGTTTTTTCAACATTTATTCAGTACTGAGAAAAATCAATCGGGCCATTATGGAAGCATAATAAAATACAAAAACAAACATTAATCATTCTTTAAGGATTACACTGATTATGAGCAACAATGATACCAGTTTCACAGTGCAAGTGGTGAGAAATGCTTGATGACAAAAATGATAGACATGCACTGCCATATCATTTACAAATAGAATAAACTACAATTAATAAAGTGTCTATTAAAACCTGTAGAAGGCAACAACTATTTTACCCCACTATAGCAAGAGAAAGTCAAGCAAAAGTACCCATCATATGTTATAATACTACACTGTTCCTTTAGTGTATTATATTAACAAAATGTTTTCAGATTCGGAAATGGGAAAGCTGCTATTCATGCATAAACTGGTATGAGAGCCTGTACAATATAAACTTGAATAATAAAGATAACTCTGTGTAGAAGTGGATTGTATAGCAATGTTAAAAACAAAAAAAAAACCACATTCAAAACAGATAAACAATCAGCTGCAGCTATATTTGACTTTATGCTGGACAAAGAGATTGTTATTTTATGAGAACAGGACAGAGATTCTCAGAATATACTTGTATACAGAAAATCTAACTTCAGTGCACTATCTTCTAGAGATTTCTTTGCAGTGGAGCCTAGAGCAACCACGAAGCACATGCCAAGTAAAAAGATGTCACATTATAATAAAGGTGTGATTGTCATTATTTTTATACACTGATCCAGTGAATGAAAGCTTAGTGAAACTAACATAGTCTGGTAAGGACTTGAGTTTGAAAAAAAATTATGAGATTGCAGGAAATTTCCTAAACACTGGCAAACTTGCAAACAGAAAATTGTTGACATGAACGGTTAAAGAGGAAAATCTATCACTGTGTAAGACCCTATGTTCCACATCACTCAAGAAGCACGAAAACTCCAAGTATGTAGCCTGAGCAGTGTTTGCCTGTCGTATCTCAACTTACATGCCGTAAAAACTTAGCTACCACTACTCTTTGACACCACATGATTGAACAAAGATTACAGAATTATCATGTTGCATAATGATAACTTTGAAAGTAAATGCTATACATGGCTGTGTCAATAGAAAATGCTGAATACGATAACCATTATTATTGCAACAGCTTGCCTGTGCACTTACTTTACACCCTACCTATTGCTGCTACAGAATATGCATGCCCCAAAGCAATGCTCCATTACCTCTTCATAACAAATATCTTGAGGCCATATTAAGTCGCTTCTATGAATCAATTAAATTACTGGTATGTATGAAACCTTTATATGTGTATTTTCATCAGGTTGAAATATTTCTGAACACGTGTTATTGTGATTGACATACAGTCATTTAAAAAGCCAGAGGGGCACCCACAAGACGTGGAAACAAAAATCCAAAGAAAATATGACAGAACAATTTAATTTCATAAAAGTCATTTAATTTGCATCACAAAATAATTAAATTTCTCCGCAATTACTAACCATTTGCCCATAAATATTCTTTTCAGAAATTATTTTCTGTCTTTTCCACATTTAACAAAAATCTGATATCAGATGACCCCGACTATCTTCAGAGCTTAAATAAGCAATGCAAGCTCGCGCGGCGGCTAGACAATTTTCGTCCGATTCGCAGGCTTATAGGCGGGCCATTTCTTGGCGGGACTCTCGGAGGGGTTCCCCTTTTCTAAATTCGGCTACCGCGTCATTTTTGCACCGACTGAAATGAAATTTGGTGTCCAATGAGAAAAAACGCTGCTCTTTACTGCGAGCTTTGAAGCAGTTCGAAGGGATGTGTGAAAGCCGAGTAATCTCGTTGTGAACTTTGTGTATTCGTGCATGGAAATCTATACGGGGGAGAAACCAGCTTCAAACATCGGCTTGTAGATAAACATTTCTTCTCTTTTATTTGTAAGTTTCATTGCATTCAGTTTTGTATTCAGCACATGGTAAATTTTTTTGTGCTACTACCCCCTGTCGGATTACAGCACTTCAGGCAACTCGGCAGCATGAGAATTGACCCCGCTAGTGAACTTAGCTGTAACCGTGCACTAAGGTCGCACGTGATCGCAGGCTTTATTATTTTCATTGGCTTAGTAAAAGTATGGCGCTGTGGGTTATTCTATTATTGTTTGTGCCTTCTTTCTGCGAGCGGGGAAGGTAGGTTTGATACTAAAAACATTTAATTGTTTCCAGTCTTTAAGAATGTGGAAATTAATTGACAAAGCCCATTTTATAAGTATACTGTATTTTTCCATGAATTAAAGAAGGCATTTAAATTCAGCTGAGAGATATAAACATTCTCCCGTGAACTTTATGTTGTTTACACGGCATGCTGAGTTCCCTTTAATACAGACTAGTCCAAGGTCTACCGTAGCATTGTTATTGTTGTGGATTCATAGGTACATGTAATCGCTAGAGCTTTATTATTTGTTGTCAGCTTTGCGGAACTGGGCAAAGGCTTGGGGGTGTGCAAATGGCCCAACGGCCAGGACATTCAAACTGTTCAACAGCGATGCATCCTGGCGGTCAGATCATGGCTTGTTGCCAACGCAGCAGATATTCAGAAAAAAATTTATTCAAAATAATTGCATGTAGGCCTAACACTTTTAAGGTGCACTATTCTGTACTATCTTCTAATTGTTTTAAATGCAGAGTGGTTACCTGAAGTTTGTGCAAAAGGTGTTCTTTTGCTTGTACTTAGTACAATATTGTTGGTATTCATTTTGAAACTGTTAGGGCACTATGTTCTGTCATAACTTTATCTCATAAATTTGATCGTTTCTAAGCAATCTGTCCGCTTGACATATCATTACTTTGAATTATTGTATCAATCATAACTTTGGTACAATTTATAAACTGTATGTATGTCCAGATAAAGCCCTGTAGGTTCCAAATTTCATATGGAAATACCTAGTGAAACCAAAAAATTGTTGCTTTTCTACTGGATAAATTCATCATTTTTTTTATGCTAATGTATGCAAATTATCCACAAACAGTGCTGGACTTCATCAATATGGTACATTTTCTGAAGTATACT
This sequence comes from Ellobium chinense, assembly GCA_033807755.1. NCBI lineage: Eukaryota > Metazoa > Mollusca > Gastropoda > Ellobiida > Ellobiidae > Ellobium > Ellobium chinense. Next base: position 22,992 of record JAWQUT010000022.1, read on the forward strand.
GTCAAAAAACACATAACATTGCCAAGTTTCATGTGCAAGTATCAATATTTACTCGGTCTATTCCACCTTTTACTGGCGATTGTTGTCGTTTTCAATGCTAATTTATGCAAATTTATGCTTATAACTCATAAAGAATTAAATATATACAAATCTGATGCCACCACTGAATTCTGTGTCACTTTTTCCATAAGAATGGAAAGTTTGGATGCAAAAGCCTGTGTTTTAATTAAATCATGGTACATTTGTTGTAAATTATTAGATTTTTTGCGGACACTTCTTCCAGTTTTTTTTGCTCTTTGTCTTTGTTAACGAATTGGTATCATTTTAGGGACCTTTAAACTGCCATAACTTTTTTATTTTTCAATGGATTTTGAAAATTTAAAAAGCTTTTTTCATGGCTCAACTAGCTGTATTAGAATAATGTGATTAAATTTCTATCTAGGGCATTTCAATTTTTTCATTTGCATTGCTACTTAAATATTATCTCAGGTCTTAGTTAAGTGACATAGACCTATTTAAACTGGCCGCAAGATATAAGGGAAATGTCTCTCTTGTTTGTAACCTGCATAGATTTATTGTCACCTTGTGGGAGAGATGAAATATGAAACTTCCTACTACTCTAGTGTACTATCGTGACAGAAGTTCAACTTCCACTGTCCATAATGCAAATTTCTACCACAGCTACCCTCACTCAGTGACAACCGAACTATGCAACATGAAATCTTAGGTTTACAGAAAATGCGTCTGATATAGTCTTAAATTTTTTTTAGATATTCTTTCATCAAACATCAGTAAAGTAGCAGTCATGGTTAAACAAAACCAAAACACAATCACATCTGTAACAAAAGCTACATATCAAAATGTTTTGATCCTATGTGTTTAACTCTACATTTCATTTATACATGAAGCTTGAAGACATCTTATGCTGACATGAAATGTACTTTGAAATTTGAATTTCTAGTTATTGTCTAGTTATTCGGAATTGTTTTATTTGTTCTCTGACAGCAGTCAAGGTTTTATCAGTTTGGCTGAACAAAGTAATGCAATGTATATTATGCGCTAGGTTTTGTTGGTATCATGGAGCCATAGCAAAAACATGGGTGGCAATCAGGCAGTTAAGGAATCCACATTGACAAACATTTAAAACTCTCATGCACCACCTAGAAATCATAGTGTGCCACTGAACAAAGGGATTGAAAAGTGCCTCCAAATGCCATGCTACAATTGTGCTGATACTTGTTTGCTATAGTAGGGTTTGAGGTTACTATTGCCTGAGATATTTGGCTTCATAATGAGTGCAACAAAACACACCATACCTCCATGTGAGCAGCTGCATACGACCTATGAGGTAACCAGAATATCAATACAACAATCTTCGATACTGCGACATCAGCAGGGGAAGCAATACAACATGAAAAAATTATAATGGTAGCAATATGAACACAATCTCTGTCACTGATAATGACCTTTGATTCATAATTTATCGCATACATGGTACACAAGCGTTAACTGCTACTGCCACAACAAGGTAGCCATGATCTCCCTTTTCCGAGCAAGGTCCGACTGTTCAGTTGAATGCTGCTTTGTTGACCAGGGTCCATGTTGGCATCATCTCCAAATCGCCTCTTGAGTTCCTGAAAGTATCAGTTTGATATCATAGCAGATAATCATCTTTCTAATACCTGCTGTTAACCATTTTTANATTCTCTCTAAAAGTACAATGAACATGTATCAATCTTCTGTGTTTTCCTTTACTTGAAAGTTTGCATTACTTGTGAAAACTTAGAATCCCTTAAAAATTTACCATTCCCCTCTATCCGCTCAAATTTATGACAGCTGAGGAATGTCTCCTCCAACTCAAATGGCCTGAAGAAAACACTGTAAATGTATGAGAAAGAAAAAAGCACAATCATATCCACCTGTTAGAAAGGCCCATAGGTGAAGACAGTCAATCTTTTAATATGGCCTAAAGCCCCCTGGTGCAGAGCACTGACTACATCACAGCTCAAAATGAACATGCAACACATGCTCATTAGCTACTCACAAAAAAATTTAATTACCTTTGCCATTTTAAGGAATGTATCGTCTACATTGGTGTTCTCCTTGGCACTTGTCTCTACAGCACCAATGAAATTCTGGGAATGTGCCAAGCTCTTTGCATCTGCCAAGCTGACTTCTCTTAGGTTTTCCAGGTCACATTTATTTCCTAAGGATATCATGAAATATCATGTTAGTAAATAGCATTCATACAATTAGTTTATGTATAAATTATTAACATTCATGTTATCAGTAAGTACAAACTAGTGCATTTACAGTACCATTTCTTCCAAGAATAAAATCATTGACATATCAGCAGAAATAAAATACTCATGTTCACACATAACTACAACACTTCCATCCTATAATTATATATAAAAACATACCAAAATTTTGTGTGTATGCTATCATCTTTATGGCTGCTTGAATTAACAAGAAACTTGGCGTTCATCTTTCTTCTGCTCTGAACACATTCCTTTCAATTATCGAGTTGGTAGTTATAATGACCTCTAACTACTCTAAGCATTCTTAAAAAATTAGGAGAGATGAGGGAAACTGTTTCCTTAGCCGATATTGATGGTCAAGCGTCACAGCCTCTGCAGCCTAGATTAGCCAAGCTGGTATTATGAGGCCAAATTCCTCAAATCTGGTCTCTTATTCTTAAAATGGGTCGCAGACATTAAGAAAAATAAAAAAAGAATAATCTTTGTTTCAAATGATGTATCTGAATACAATAAATTAATACGTGAAGGACAGAATTCCTTCAGGTTAAAATGATGTAGTGATTTATTTTGAAAAAAATATGTTAAAAAATAAAATATTGGCAAAAATCCTTCGCCGTTGAAATCTTCAGAAATGCTAAAGATTACTCATGAACTCATACAGTCAAACTATCAGATTCTCACCAACAAGCAACTGTACAACATTAGCACCAGCATATCTTTTGACATCGTCAAGCCAGCGAGGTATAGCTTCAAATGTTCCTCGTTTGCTGATGTCATAAGCAATTATCACACCATTGGCACTGCGATAATAACTCTGTGTTATTGTACGAAAGCGCTCTTGGCCTGCAGTGTCCCAAATCTGGAGCTGAAAAGAAAATGTTTTCATGAAATTCATATGTCCTGAAATAGAAAAAGTTACAATAAGTCACTCGTGTAGAGTCTCTTTCATAAAGCATGTAGATCTATTCTTTTGAGTTTGCTTTTGCTATCTATGATAAATGATGCCATTCCTCACAAAAGATCTATATGACCACCAAATCCTAAAATGAAAATCCAGAAATTGTTACTAATTTGTATAAAATGATAGAGCTAATATTTGGCAATGTTTGCATGTTGACATTTGGCTGGAAAAAAAAGGTCCTTGTTTCCATGAAAATTCACACACACAAAGAACAAAAACCACTACAGACACACTAGACTACAAACTGGTTTGTGAGTCCACATGTCATGATTCATATGACCCCACTCCCTTGAGAGACTCAGAAAGCTCAACGGAAGCTGGATAGTCTAGATAAAATTGCCAAGAAGTAAAGAACTGCTGAAATTACTGAAAATGTCCCCAATTCAAAAGCCCAAATCCAATTTTACAACAGGTTTGTTTTGCAATATGACTGAAAACGGGCATAGTCTATTAGCCTTACTCAAAGACTAAACATAAACAAACCTTCACAAGCTTTCCATCAATGTTAAGTGTCTTCATTGTGAAGTCCACACCAATCGTGCTGCCATGCTTTTCTGTGTATGTGCCAGACTTGAAACGCTGTACAACACAAGTCTTACCAACTCCTGCGTCACCAATTAGCACAATTTTAAACAGATAATCAAATGATTCATCTGGATCTGCTGCGTGATATGCCATTCTATAAACGGTTAACTCTTAAAACTTGACAATTACAGCATTTTATGGAATATTATTCAATGTTTTCGACATTCTGATGCTAGGCTTAGTTGTCTTGTTTTCACCGGAAGAGGAAGTAGGACAACATCGATCACAGTGAAAAATACAAAAGTATGATAGGAAATAAGATAATAAAACAAAAAATAAGATCATAATCATAATAGTCTTCGGCCCACGATTTTTCCATGCACAGGGGACGAAGGGGACGAAGAGGACAAACAACAAATACTACAATAACAAAATATGGTGACAAAACAAGAACGAACTCATGTGAATGCTAGATTCTACTTATTCGCAGGCGAAATGTGTCGCACACAGAGCTTCGGTAAAATCCATGACGTAAGACACACAAATAGTGTAGTAAAATCGTGCTTTCATGCCAGCATTCAAGTCTAATTTACTCAGTAACCACTAAAGCTATACTCATCAAACTTAAGCATCCATCTGAGGCAGCTTATTTGCACTATCATTTTTGACATACAGTTACTTCTTCATGAAGTTATTGACATTTAATGTTATGCAACAAAAATAGGTAAGCTGCCTCTCAGCACCTTTAAGTCATATTAAAATTTGCTAGTTATCGTTATCAGTTTTCTTATGACTTGAGATGATTTGTGCAACTGATGAATGTTGCTTTGCCCTACAATCTGATGTACGACATAATGATGTAGCTTGCACAGCTACCCTGCCAGCAAAACCCTTAGTAAAGCTGAACGCAAAATAATACTGTATCGCCCGCCGAGAACTTGACTTCATCAAGACAACAACCATCAAATTCATTCATTTATTGCAATACGCAGACTTCAACTTGAGTTTTGGGATACCTAGTATATATATGTTGCCATGTACTAAGGCTGCAAACGGAGTGCCGGAGTGCCTTCACAGTCCCTCCCGTTTTCCATTCGTGATTTTGGGAGAGTAGAAATGGAGTTGGATAATTATGTAATTGGAGTGCACCCATTCACTATTCATTCGGGATCCACATTCCAAGATGGAAGCGCTGTTTGTGTTGACGATACAGCTCTTGTTGCTTTTCTTGTTAAAGAAAAGACGCCATTACAGAAGACAGACTTACTGGATCCACAGTGTGTTTCAGAAAAGGGAACGTTATGGCGAATATCATCATTTGCTTGATGAAGTTTTAAATGATGAAAGACAAATGTGTCTCATATTTAAGGATGAAGCCACCCACATTTCGTTTGCTTTTAGAATAGATTTCTGTTGTTTTATCGTACAGGTAATGAGGTATGATGATGCCAATAGCACCTGGCATTTTGATATGCAAATTTAAATAGTCCCTATAAAATCAGCAAAAAAATTGGCCATGGGGAGGGGTGAAAGTAGCTGGATTTTAATTTCAAAGGCTTAGATAGGTGCAAATACATGTGTAGACTCAGAATAGGTGAGATTTAGCCACTCAAGTATAAAATTTGTGGTTGTTGCTAAGTGGGTAAGGTTACCCTGTTTACTGAGAGAAAAGACCTAAAATATTAGGTGATCTGCTTCACTGCCTAAGTTCTCAAAAGCTAACTGGTTGAGGGGCATTTTTATCTGTGTCAAAATTTGGAGAAAGAGCTAAACAACATGTTTGGAAAGTATTTTGGCCTGGGACCCCTGGATAAGTTAATGAGAGGTGTAAAACCTAATATAGCAAACAGTGAAAACAACATTGGCATCTTCATACCTATAGGCCCCAGTGGACGTGGTGAATGATAGGAAGAAAGTCTGCCAAAATCTGACGTCCGGAACTTCTTTTAATTGCCATTCAAATATTACAATATGGACTGCGAACTGAAGAAATAATTGTAATCACAATTTTTCATCATGAAACCCCCAAAATATTAGATCTATATAAGCAACACGATATGGCATAATATAAAAGAATGATTTCTGCTTACTTGATAAGGGGGCTGAAAGCGGAACAGAAAGCATTTGTGCACCAATGTTGGTGATTTTGCACAAAAATATTAGACTATGTTCTAAAGATGCGTTCATTCTAAATTAAGATTCAAATGGCCAAAGCTGTGGGCTTTTTAATATGGCAGTTAGAATTTTCATAATTTCCCACCCTCTGCTCATATATGTACACTGCTTGCCATTTTGTAGGATCTAACCGCACACATATAACCCCACCCCTTTAAACTTGACGTGAACATCAAACAACTAGAGTGAGAGTTGTCGAACCTTGCGACAGGTGAAAATGATTCTGAAGTCCAAATGCAGATTTTATGAAGTGGAAAATCATATGAGGATGATAAATAAGCGTTTTTTTAACTTTTAACTCCTCTAAAATGATTCATGCTAAGATGACTACTACAAAGCATGTCGACGGGCCACTAATTTTAGTCAAAAAACAATATGGCCAGATTTGAGGGTGAGAGGAAACTGTGGTTACTAGGTAGTAACTATGATTTCTTATCTCTTTAAAATATACTCAGTACAAATATTGTTTATCACTTCAAAGTTTTTCGCTAACATACCTTAAAACTCAATGAAGAGGATATATTGCCTGAGGAAAACATGGGTGATAACATATGGCGGTACAGTTATTTTAGTAACCAGTAACTTCTACACCATTAACCCGATACCAGTGATGTTTGTATTATAAATTATTAAGAGAAAATGTGTCATTTCAAAATCGGAATTTTGTACACAATGATGCGGTATGACGTCATGGAGGAAAACGAGAATTGAAAGAAGCGGAATTCCCAATATACTGTACCTGTAAACTTAATACATATTTCTTTTGAATTTTTTTTTTTTTGTATACACACACAAGGCCGGGGACGTCTTGAAAGTTGAAAAAGTCTCGTATCGACAGCCAGATAATAACTAATCACAAATTCCCTTTCTCATGTTTAGGGATGTAAGGATGACCATTACAATGTGACTAGAATGTGCTGTTATCAAGAGGACTATGTAGACTACTATTACAAATTCTAAATGATAAAGTTACAGTTGGTTGCAACAAGACAAGTGGTTTTGTTTTTTAATATGAGGCTGGGTTTAACTTTACATAGGAACTGAATTACACTGTGGCGAATTATAGTGAAGGTTCAACGTTAGATAGTCTAGGTTTTTAACTGACAGTTTGTAGAGTTTTGTTGTTACTACTGTGTTTGTTATTGTTAATATTGGTTGTTTCATTTTGGTAATTATCATAATAATTGTTGTTGTTAAAATACTTCGTACTTATTCAGTCATAACTTAGCAAAACAGACAAAAAAATTTTTTTTTTTTTTAATCACACAACGAACGGTTTAGTAATAGTAATGCATGGAAAGCTTGACTTTTGATACATTAAGATTTAATCTAGATTTCATATAATGGTAAAAAAAACAGTTTGTCTGACGAGAAACTAGCCTACAATATTATGTTTCAACATGATCCATGTAGACTTTTTATCATTTTATTACGTAAAATCATGATATACGACTTTCATACATACAAGGAGTGAAGCCAACAGTAATAGTAAATTAATTTCCGTTCGTTCAGAGTAAGGTTGTGTTGTGGATGAATTAGAACTGATCACGTTGATGTAATGAAACGTCTCTCCGTTCCATCACTCATTGGTAGTTTCACCCGCTATCTCAATAATACTTTTTTTTTTTTTGGTTTGTAGTACAGGTTTTTTTTTTTTTTTTGGTTTGTAGTACAGGTGTAGAGTTGCAAAGAAAAGGACTTGCTACAGCCACATGATATACTCCTGGCAGTGACAGAACTTTCCAGATCACTTCACTGCATATCAGTCCAAGAAATTCTGGCATATATGTGGTATTCGTACACATTTTGGGGAACCTGATCATCTTTCTTTGAATATTTAGGTTGATATTAGAAGTCTATGATCACACCATAACGCACCATGGTGTGAGCTGCATAACATCAAAGTCACTTATTAGCTTGTATTTTGTATGCTCGACCAGCTCTAGTTTCTCAGAGAATCGTAGTCTCTGTATGGGCAGATATATACTCACGATCAAAAGTAAGTATACAGTTTTGTTTACATTGTTATTATGTAGTGCATGGACCTAGAACAAAGTGGTCTGCAGGAATTGTTGTGAATAATGTTCAGAATGATTTCAAAACAAAAATTCTACGATCGCGCGATTGGTTCACTCGCCCTCATGTGCACGTGCTGTTTTGACCTAATTGCATCTACTGGTCATCACGTGATATGTAGAGTTGAATTTTCACTTAGGATTTACTTGTTCACTCAAGCAGTCTTCAAATCAAGAGAAAAGTTTAGTTTTTCTTCAGTGTTAACC
>JAWQUT010000022.1:51889-72024 GCA_033807755.1 Ellobium chinense
CCCACCCCTTTACCCAAAAACAATGTATCCACTGCGTATTGCTCCCAAACTGCGTATACATTAAAGCCCCATACCGCCCTTTATACATTTGACTCTCCCCTCCCCAAACCACCCTGAAAAAAATAGAACGATGTAGTAAAGCCCCCAGTCCCCAGATGACGCACCATTTAAGCCCTGAAACGATTTATCCACAAAAGCCTTAATACATGTATCCATTTGAACCCCAATACGCCCCAAGGCAACCTATCTCTGAAAAATCCAAAATAACCTAAAGAGATCCCTATAGGCCTAAGTTGACAGAACACTGCCCAGGAAAAAAAAATCAAGCTTCGTGAATACATAAGGAACTCATCGCAACCGTGGGGTTAGCAGTGTTAAGATTATGTTAGTCTGTAAATAAAACACAAATAAGAGTCCCAACTTCAGAGAATCATTCCCTTGTTCGCTTGTCTGCATGGCCGACCGCTTGTCCCTCTCGTATACCTATTTTACTTAATATGAAACTAATATACATACATTAAGGGATGAAATGGGGAGGGGACACGGAAGAGGGGGAGAGGGGGAGAGGGAGAGATGGAAAGACCGGAGAGAAAATTGGGGAAAGAAGTGACAGATATTAGAATGAAAAACAAAATGAGACACAGAGGCATGGCCCGTTCAAGGGATTGGTGAGGAGATGGAAGGAGGGTCAATGAGACATATGATTCCCAACATCCTTGTGATTTCAGCGATTTAAAAAGTAACAGTTTAGCAATTAAAGAAAAAGAGCTATTGATAAGGGACAATGACTGATTATGTCATGTTATTAAAAGTAGGTAAAGCGCGTAAGACGTGAGAGACAGATATAAATTGCTAGGCTGAATGGCAGAGAAAAGGACTTAATATATGATGTGGAAGAAGAGAGGAAAGAAGAGAGGAAAGAAGAGAGGAAAGGAGAAAGGAGGGAGGCGAGAAGAATGGTAAGATGGGAAATTAAAAAAGAACCAAAAGAAGCAGAAGCAAGACTTAATGGCATTCCTCTTCCATCATTCACCTTCAGTCCAGGGAGACAAGTCACTGCCTGCAGGCATTCATCAGTCCCAGAGGAAGCTGTCAAAGCGTGTTCCTGTAGAGTCCAATCCGAGTGTGACAGTCGCTGCTATAGTATCTGCAAAAGGTGATATATATACATGGTGGAGGGGTAGGTCTTCCTCTTGTGTCTATTCTCGGTCTGACTCGTCAGATCCCTCTGGAATCGGGAGAGGCGCCTCCGCTTTCCTGCTTCCAGATGTGTCTTCTTCTGTTGCGCGGTTAGAGTCTTCCAGTGAGTCTCTTTCTTGATGCTGTGCCAATTACATTTGCCAATTACATGTACCCGTAGACAAGGTCTTTTAGCATGCGATCATCTTTCATTCGGGAGAGGTAACTCGACACATCGCAGACGTCTCAGCTTGAGGACAGTATACATGAAAACTTTTCCTACAGTATCTAATTTTGCTGTCTAAGTTTCTTCTTCCCACATATGCTTTGCTAGGAATGAGCTCTTTCCCTTTGCCAAAGTTAAATTTAAATGATGAGAACAAAATCATCACACGGATCTGCTAGATTTCACGCATCAATTCTGTCTGACATAATAGACCAATATATGGTGTGGTGTATGCCGTGTGGTGTGTGAAGTAGTGCGGTACAGTGTGCTGTGTAGTGTTGTGGTATAGTGTGGTGCGATGTGGCATCGTGTGATGTTATGTGGTATGGTGCAGCAAGGTGTGATGTGATGTGGTGCTGAGTGGTGTGGCGTGGCGTGGCGTGGCGTGGCGTGGCGTGGCTTATGATGCGATGCGTTTTGTGTTGTGCGGAATAGTATAGTATGGTGTGGTATGATGCGATGTTGTACAGCGCGGCGTGGTGTAAAGTGGTGTGGTGTGGTGCGATATAGTGCGGTGTGGTGTGATTTTGTTTGATGTAGTGTGGTGCAGTAAGAAGTGGTGCTGTGCGAAGTGGTGCTGTGCAGTGCCATATAGTGTTGTGTAAGCAACGCAATGCGGTATTGTGCTGTGCGATGTAGTATGGTATGGTGTGGTGTGGTGTTGTGTGATGTGGTGTGGTGTGGTGTAGTGCAGTGTGGTGTGGTGTGGTGTGGTGTGGTGCAGTGTGATGTGGTGTTGTGTGGTGTGATAATGTGGGATGTTATGTGGTATGGGGTGGCATGTGCGGCGTGGTACGATGCGATGCATTGTGGCGTAGCCTCCTCCTTGTCATTTTGACCCGGAATTAGCATCACTGCACAGGGATCACATTCATATCTGCTCCGTCTCCTTATGCAGCAGCAACGCAGGTATAGATACACTCATAGTTCCCCACAGTTCCGGTCAGTTCCTGACAGTCTGACAGGTCGAACAGATCCTCTCGTGAGATATCCCATTTTCCTGGCTACCCTCTCTTATCCTTTTCTTCAGTCTCTTAATCAGATGCTCTTTCTCGGTACTTCCATACTGCCGCCAGGACCTGCGGCATAACTTTTCCTCTACAGTTTATGTAGTATTCCAGATGGTTAGACCCCCATTTGCCGGCCTGCATCCTCTTTTCCTTTTCTTCAGCTGCTCAAACAGTTGTTATTTCTCGGTTTTTTCATAACTTTTGCTCCATGGAACATACAGTGTTCAGGGTGGTGCAGAGTGGTGCGGTCTGTCAACTCATCTACATGCTTGCGACCCTTAAACTCTTGTATGACGCCGGCAGAAGATCCAGCTCAGCTTTTTTAGATGGCTGCTTCCCAAATGGCGTACCCGCCCAGCCTCACTATATTCCTCCTTCATTTTGCAGCAAATGCGAATCAGTGACGATTTAGGCTCCTATAAACCGTTCATGTGTTTGTTTACTAAGCCGATGCCTGTTCCTAACCTGTGCGTCTACTGAAACAAGTGTCTTTGTGTAAAACTTATTTTTCTAATATTATACCTTGACAAAACGAGTTTCTTAAAAAAAAAAAAAANCCTCTCGCTGAAAACGAGCGTAGCAGTGTGGCTTCCTTTTCTTCCTAACAATCCATTGTTGCGTCTGAGGTTTGTTGAATCGGCTCCTCAATAAGTCCTGAAAGTCCTTGGAAAAGACACTTAATTCATATTCCTTATCCTGTTCAGTTTTATGTAAATGAATGACTAGCGTAGAGCAAAGAGTGCACGACTTGTTACATATGCCACTTGTCGTATTGTATTATTATTTAAAATAAACCACAGAGACCAGGGCCGTAATTAGCACTCGCGCAATCCCGCAATGCAGAGGAAAAGTGGTGGCGGATGGGGACAAGTTTATGAGAAAGAAAGGAGGAGAAAAACGGGATAAAACGACGAAACAGAATAATAGAGAAGAGAAGAGGGGGGTATAGAGAATGGGAGAGAGGAGGCGAGTGCTTGCTCTTCAGGACTCACTGCTGACCAATAATATTTATTTCATTTAAGATATAGGGGTGGGGGTGGGGTGGGAGAAGGGAGGCTAATATAAAAAAAAGACCAAAAAATGATGCTTAAAATTAATTTTGCGAATGAACATAACATCCTGTTTTATCATCCCACTACTATACAAGTAATTTCAAAGAAGGCAGCTTAAGTGGTGATTTTTTTATGACGCAAAATAGAAGTTGCAAAAAAGTATAATTTATCAAATTTGACGATTCGCGGTAGTGTGAGAGTCATGTTTTGATTGCCTTTAAAGTTTAAGCACGAATTTTAGAGAGTATCACAGTAAATCGGGGTATTCGATCATTACAGTCATTACATTGAAACTTTTAAGGTAATACAAGTTTCAACAAGGTGTTAATGACGATATTAGATGTTGCTATGACTGGTTGACAGGTGAATGCATATCCCGCCAATGTCAAGTAGCGTGGCCGAATGGTTGCAGCGTTGGACTCATGATCTAAAGGGAGTGTGTTCGATTCCCGACCACTGTCATGTCGTAGGTGGCTTGGTATTTCATTCACATTTTCCTCAGTCCACCAATCTGTAAAATGGGTACCTGGCTACAGACAGTGGAGGATATTGTCAGAATGCTAGTGATCAGCGCTAATATACTATGGCAGCGGCACTGTATGTTCCCCAGGGTGTTGAGAAAATCAGAGTGATCAGGTCTGCCTGGGTAATAATAGTGTGAAGTCGCGGGAGCCGGCATTAGCCTGAATACGGCATTATTATTATTATGTATTCTCGTTTTTTTCATTGGCTGAAGGTACCACCTTTGCTTTAAAGGTCGTGAAAAACATGTATTTTGGGTTTGTATTTCCTAAAAGCCACCTTAATACACTGTAATACACAAAGCATGATAAAAATTCTCATCCAATTTCAGTTAGAAATGACCGGAACGTGCTCTTCTAGCTTCCTTCCATCTTTTTTCATATTTTCTGAACATCCTTCCGCCACCCTATCCCCCTCCCCAATTAATCATAAAGGCCGCGGAACATAATTTGTTTATCCTGAAAACATATCTTGAAAACAGACAAATCATGACACAAATTTTCGCTGAATTTTGGCTAGAAATGGCCACAAATTTCTCATGTTGTTTCCTTATCTTTTTTTTCTTTCTTCTTTAGTTCTCCGATGGAGCATTGATGCACCTTTACCTTTATTATGTATGCGTGCTTCAATGTGCTATAATGTACTTAAAGCTGAATAATTTTTTTTTTGGAAGGATTTCCATATGTGATAACTCCTACAACGAGCTCCTGACCTGTACCAATGAACACACAACAGAGGGATTATTTTGATGGGGCTGGTATAAAAAAGAGGGGCTTGGATTTTTAAGGGGAACAAACAAAGAAAGAGAAATGGTACTGTTTTTGGATTTCCCAAGTTGACCCGAGTATCGAAATGTTTACCGAGTTGAAACCAATTCCACAGTGAGTAAGTTTAATTATTCATTAATTCCGTTACAGAAGCAAAAAACATGTTTTATTCCTTAAGAAATGTGCAAATGATTTGGGAACCTCTTTGTAATTATTTGATGAATTGATATATTTTTCAAAATATCGCCAGTCACCACATATTGAAATTCTCCCTTATTTTTACTGTTATCATTGTTACAAAATATAGCTGTCCTAGTTCTATACTTCAGTAAACGTCATCACACCCCAGGTGAATCCAGGAATGTTGTCTGAGTGGAGGGGTTAAATGCCCACCAACGGCGCATGCGCGACCGCTGAAGAGAGGATATAATCTCACGATTTGTGTCCGGTCACTGAACTACAACATAACCAGATTACACTCTCCAAAATAACATCAATACTAGATAGGGAAGAAATTCCGAGTGAAACTCGCACTTCTAAACAGAACGTATAATTATCTTCTAACAGACTTAACCCCAAACCTAGGCTAATGCCCATTGATTCAGGAGCATCTCAGTCGAGGACAGTCACTAAGCCTGATGTCTGTCGAGACAGGCGCATCAGAAACTCATTCGGAATTCCTCTCCTAGACAAATCTAGATCTACATCCCTTTCGCGAGATTTTCAGAACCAATCAAGCACTGATCGAGGGTCAAGAAGGGACACGAGGAGTCCATTGATAAGCAGTGTGCAGTGTTGCCACTGGTACATATTTTCCCCTATGTTTGGGGGAAATGGCTTTTAGTAAGATGTAGAGGAAACTGTGGATGAAACTGTAAAATGTCGGGCATAGAAGGGAAACATTCATTTTTTTTCCTATCCTCTGGTGGGGAGGTGGGGGGGTGGAGGGTCCTCGGTTTGACATCTCATCCTTGATTTAGCCTTGAAGACAAGAATTTGCTGCTCGTAAGATTGAAAACTAGACTAGATAGTGAAGACTGAAAACACTGCCAGGATTACATTTAACACATAAGGAAATGTAGTGGAAAAAGCACCCACGCTGTAGGGTAAAAGCATCAGTACAGAATGGCAACACAGTCACTGTGAAAATGCCGTTACATTTCACAACATTAATAAAGGGAGGATAGAGTTGGTGAAGCACCAAGCAGGATTCATGAACTTTAGAACTTTTCAGGGTTCTCCTGCAGTTTATGCAAAGGAGGGGGTGGGGTACTCTCTGAATGGTTGAAGAAGCTCTGAGAAGACCAGGGTAAAATGGGAAAGATTACCGCATGCAACAACCCCCGAAATAAGAACATACTAAAGAGGGATTATTTTGATGAGCAGGATGAATTTCATTTGGATTATTTACCCCTAACCCTACCTCTACCCCTAACCCTAATCCTACCCTTATTCCTAACCCTAACCCTACCCCTACCCCTAACCCTCAGGGGTTGTTGCCTGCGGAAATCTTGCCGTAAAATGAGGGAAGTAGATTTAGATCTAAATTAAAATAAGAAAAAGTACATCAATACTCATCTGAAATGTTTCTCTATGAAGTTCGTCCTTCTCTGGGGAAGACAACCATGATGCTGGTATAGCTGACAGCTTTGTCGTGCCTGCTTAGATGATTGCTGCTGCCGTGGTCGAACTTCGACCACGAAAGGTGTCTTGCAGTAAGGACAGGAATACGCTGGAGGCCGCCTAATCATGGAAATGATGCCTACGCTGTCTTTCCTTCCCCAATCTTTTTTTCGCAAGGCCTGCATAGATCGACATTCTACAATTTTATGCCGTTCTTGTGTAGAGAAAATCTAAATACTGATGTGCTTGCTCCAATGTCCACTCCATGACCACGTGTCGTCCTTGCTATGGCAAAATGACCGCATGCTCTCTCTCACTTGCACGTCTGCATCATCCAGTGGTCACTCAATTAGTGATGAGCTTTGAACCCTCTCCGAGCTTGTGAACCTTCAAAACTCACTTCATCGTGAAAACTTACGTTTTCCTCGTGAATTTTAGCCTACAAACAAGAATCTACACGGCGAGCGTTTTTTTCTTCTTCTCTTCGTGAGCAGACAATGGATTGGCGCATTACCCTGACTCATTTAAGTAACAATCACACACGTAAACACAGGAATGGACTCATTAAATTATTTAGAAAGAACCGAATCAAAATCTGTTGGCCTTTTATGTCTACTCGTTACTTGAAGCAATCCTACTATTGCTGACTGATCACCACTGTCTTCCTTGAACAAACGCTACAGGCTGTCGGTAAAATATGAAGTTTCAACTAGTTCCCTTACATTCCCTTTACAAATACTGTTCAGGGTGTTGTGTGCGAACCGTCATTTGTGGCGACATAATTTTGGTGAACGCTAATCTACCCCTTTTTTTTTCTGTCTTAAAGTTTATAACCAGTTAACCAGTGCATTCAGGTGTGTTGAGTTGACTCTAGTTCACGCAAACAATAGTTTTTTCCTCGGTTAATTTTTATTTATTGCTTGGGAGGCCAAGGCCAAGAGAAAGGCCGAGGAGGGGAGGGAAGGAGGACAGATAGGAAAGGAAAATAATTTTTTAAAAACCTGCCACCTAGATTTGCAGTTATAGTCCCAAGTTTAAAAGGTCTCTTTCCAGTCGTTTTCATTTTTTTTTTATTCACGCGACCTTAGAATGGTACCGACCTTACAAATCTTTAATATCATATTTGTACGTCTTCAGGAAGACCGATTCCGCTGCAATTCTTTTCTCTGACAAAAGTAAATAAGTAAAAAAAAACCCAAAACACGTGAATAAATATTTACTGTAATGGCCTTGTAACAAGATTTAAATTGCCTGGCTCAACTAGTGAGGGGTCGTCTCTCGAGAGTCGGATGAGTCAAATGGATTTTTTAATCATAATGGGGTTGAATGAAAGTTGGTTCATATCTTCGCCAGAAATCCCGTTCTTTCCTCAAAACTCAAAAAATGATCGTAGCGATTTTACCAATAAGCTTTATCAATACTGTCAGTGGCTGCATGGCTTGGGCTCTTTCTTTACATCACAAGTCTAAAATGTAGCGTTTTTTTAACAGCGACATCCCGTTTCATCTTGTGGGAGCAGTCGTAGACAAGTATGGCTATGTTCTGTGATGATCTTGTCTATGACATACACATGAATTTCATTTTGCCGCTTAACTAATTGCAGTAAATATGGCTTGAGTGCACACCCGCAGACTTCAATGCTTTTTGCACGGAATCTTGTTTTAATATCAACATGTTTGGTGTTAAGTTGTGGGCAGTTTGTCATCTTCAGCCACCACATTATGATAACTAGCGTATATCAAATACAAGTAATGGGCTTTAAAGCGTGGCGGTGAGCAACTCATAACAAAGACTGTACTGTGAATGAAAGAAAGGAGTTTATTGCTTGTAATGAAATGGTTTTGAGACGACCCCCTGAATTTCTTATGCGAATTATAGACATTGTCAATACTACTCACGGCTAAACACAGTCGCTGTTGACGGCGGGGGGAAAAAAGAATTATTTCGGTCAACTAAATGAACTAATTACTGTAAATCACCGTTTGATCGTAATATTTTTCCTCTGCAAATAAACTTGTTAAACTTATTGTTGTTAAACTTGTTGCACCTTTTTTTTTTTTTTGACCGCCGTGTAAGATTTTTCAGTATAGTCTAAATGGTAAATGGTTCCAGAGTTTATAGTTTAAAAAATGTTTTTACCAGGTCGATGTCATCTGCAAGTCAAAACTCAATTTTTTGGGCGATTCTGTACGGTCGTTGCGAAATTATCGCTGTTGAAAGAGCTTTGAGTAAACCGCTGTAGTTGCGATTTCATGGTGAAAGCCAACATCCCAAAACACGAACAGAGGGAGGTTAGACGTCATTACTGAATGGTTCCCTCCCCCCTTCCCCCTAACTCCACTCCATCCAATGGAGTATGTACATATAAATATTATAAATGAATCCGATGATCTTAAATCCTCAGCAAAGCGATTGTTGCTGATGTTGTAGATAACATAGTTAGCCTACACCTTTGTTTTTCATTTTGCCCCTTAACTAACTGCAGTAATTCTGGCTTGGCTGTCAGAAAATAAGGGAACTGCAAGAAGGAATAAGGGTTTTGAGGCTAAGGGTTGTGGGTATGATTCTTGCCAGGTTGCTACTGCAGTTGCCTCAGCAAATACTTTCACTGACAGTAACTTCCGACCGTAACATACATCTGATCGCAGGCAGTGAAACTATGGTTGAATGTCACTAGCATCTCAAAATTGACGGTGGCACTAGGGGTGACTCGAGAACCTGTGAAGGCATCGTTTGGTGATCTCGAAAAATAAATGGAGCATTGCTTAGCTATCAGACCTAGGGCTCTGGCAGACAGTGACAGAGATGGCCACTTTGGGGATACTGAGTTATTTTGTGTATCCTTACCAGGACTATTGTATTTTGTATAAACAACTTTGCAAAATTCTAATTCGTTTTTTTAGTTAAAGCGATTGTGATTTTACGAACATCAGAAACTAACTAGAATTTTGGTCTCGCATAGTGAAAACTCTAGCAATAGCTGAAAACTAGCCAGATCGATCCCCGTCACTATGTTAGAACAGCGACGCTTCTAAACAACCAATAAATATAGAAAGGCCACGATGGTGAACCCTATGCTTTTTCTTTTTTTTTGGTAGGGTGTGTGGATTTTAACTGAGTCTTGCTCATAATTTAATCCAGTATTTAAGATACGATAAGATAAGATAAGATAAGAATGACTTTATTATCCTTAGAAAGGAAAATTGCCTTGGCTGTGGTACATGAGAGTAAATAATAAATAATCAAATAATCAAAAAGTCTAAACATTGTAGTATATAACTCATTACAATACAATACTCAGACTAACTCACATTCATGCATACTGCCATACTATTCATAAATCAGGTTACAAACTAATTACAACAATAATCACTCGTTCACTTCACATGTTAGTCTCATACCCCCTCCTCTCTCCCCCTTCAGAAGATATCCGTTTTTGCCAAAGTTTGCTTTCATAAATGATGGCAACTGAAAATGCAGTGATTGGTGCCCTTTGAACCAGATAATCTGCACGAGGTCTAAGCATGAACTCTCAGGTCAGCTCCCGTTCAGGGTTCATTACCCTCCGCGTAGAGAGACCCTCGGAGACAAAAGATTGTTATAATGAAAAAACTGTGTTTTGTGCGAAAATATGACGGGTAATGTCATTGGCAAGGGACAAACCCATTAGGCTGTCAAATTAGATCGACAAAAAGGATGTACTAGGAAGAGCATTGCCAGTACTAGTCCGCTAAGCCACGACCGGCACTGCCTATGTTTGGTCAATGTACTGATTGTGCCTCTCGTGGTTTTCTCTTCACTTAGAAATCGATTTAGAATGCACAAAGAAGGTGCCAGGCCAGATTTCCGAGATATTGACGGATAATGGCCAATACAAATTCATCCACCCGATGATTAATATGATTTATATTTGGTCCAATGTGATAACATGAATATATTTTTTTCTATCATTTGGCGGAAACTGTAATAGTTGTCTTTAAGCATGTAGGTCATTAATAAGAAAACAACAGGCGTGTAGGATATAAAGAAATCTAAACCTGAAATAAAAACTTCACTGATATTATCTTTAAAAAACATAAGACGTTATGAGCAGAAATCGACAAGAAGTGGGTATGGTGGATTTATATTACTTTATAGTTTCAGATGGATTGTTGATAAAAAGTTCGATGAAAACAGGCCAAGCTCCGTTTATATATCACCTATAGTCTATATATAAACTGTAAAAAAGTAAAAAAACCAACGGTTCTCATCAAGATTTTCGGTTACTCCTTCTCTCTTTTATTCATGACGGCTTGGATAAAATGCAGCGACCCTCCACATAAACACCTCAATTGTTTAAAAAAAAAAAAAACCACAGGCAAAAATAACATATTCATGCTGACAGCTAAAATTTATGCGTCTACCCATTTGCCACTTCATCAGTCGGATACAAGGATATCTGCACGGGAAGATTTGGGGACTTTCAGGTGTTTGGGAAGGGGCTAGTGATGTAAAGAGCTATACATCTAGTCTTATATCTTATGGATTTACCCATGAACCCTGCAATGCAGGGTGCTGTCTACTGAAAGCAAGTTACAAAAATAGAATGTTTAATAACAGTTGCGTGCGAGATGTTCTACATCTTCTTTACTGCATTTAGTTTAACTCATTCAGTGCTGAGCCACCACTGGGAAACCCTACCATACAGCCTACTGAGCAGTTTCAGAGCAGACATCCGTTTTTAGTTGGCTCAAAAGAACAGTCATAAAAAAAATTATCGCTGGCTCTTATTACACATTTTCTTTTTCACATTGAAGGTAAATAAATGCTACAACAGGTGAAGATGAGGATACCGGTGTTTGTTCTTAAGCTGGAAGTATGGTGGCTTGCGAGAATTGTTCTCTCCTTGATATGTGCCGGCTTGACTGTAGAAATCTCTTGATTCTTTACACGTTAAACGAAACTTACTATTCTATTTTGTTAATTCTCGTAATTTCGGGATAGTTTATGGCCCAAAAGAAACGAAGAAAGAAAAAAAGAAAGAAACAAACAAACAAACAAACAAACAACAAACCAACTTCGGGTGGGCCTCGGCATATTCGGCTCAAAAGGCAAGACGAAACTTATACCAAAACTAAACCAATATTCTCTTATTCGCCCTTTATAGCAATTCTCTCTGAAATGAGATTCTTGAGCTACAGGTATGAAGATGCCAGTGGCACCTGCACCTGGTGTAAAAATATGGAATTTTAAACAGTCCATATAAACTAAGAAAACTGGCCATAGGGAGGAAGAAAGGGGTTGGATTGTAATTTCAAAGGCTTAGATATGCGCAAGTTCAACTGCAGACCCAGAATAGGTGAGATTTAACCACTCAGGTATAAACTTTGTGGTTGCTGCAAGGTGGGTAAGGTTATCCTGTTTACTGTATGAAAAGGCCTTAAATATTAGGTAGCCTAATTCACGGCCTACGTCCTCAAATTCTACTTGGTTTAGGGGCACATTTCATTGCGTCAAAATTTGAGGAAGAGCTAAACAACAAGTGTGGAAAGTATTTTGGCAAGGGATCCCTGGATTTGTTAGTGAGAGGTATAAAACCCTATATAACCAACAGTGAAAGAAACACTGGGCATCTTCATACCTACATAAAATACTACATCATATAGACTGATATCGTTCTGTGGACCATACATCTCCGAGCAAGTCGTAATTTTCCATCCAAACTCCAAAATTTTCCTTAAATATTCATCTATCTAAACAAGCCTCAGAGTCAAAGAAATAAAGAAAACTGGATATCCTTTTAAATATCAAATCAGCAGTAAACAACGGGATTTTTGTAATTTTATACCACTTATAATGAAAAAAAAGTATGTTTACAAGACGAGCGTCTTAACCTGAGGCAACGAAGCAGCACAAATGAAGGAAAGGAAGACAGTGCGGTCAATGTCATTTCGCACAGTGAAGAAAATTGTGGATTGATCAAGTACCACGGATAACCACCGCAGTCTTGTTTAGCTCCTCATGTATACTGAGAGATCTTAAAATACATCACTTCATTCAAACCAACAGGTCTACCTTGCACACAGCTGCTCATAAATTAATGTGGAAAAACTAGTTTCATGTTTAGTACTCACTGATAATGTGGATTATTTATAGATGTTGTATTGAAAATCGTGGGATTTCCTTTTAGTGCATAAGGAGTTCTTGCCAATGAGTACATATCAAAGAGCTGCTTCAGTGTATTGCAATCGCCATTACAGTGAAGATCTCTGGGGTCCGTGTGCATCCACACGAGCTTGCCATCTCCTTCTTAAAATAATAACCACGCTTACTGGGGCTTGCTGAGGAATGTAGTTATTATTATGTTGCTACAGATAATAATAATAGTAATTATGGTGCTGCTCCTCCCAAGGTTTCCCCAGGCGCACTCCATTGGGGTCAGATCGGGTGGACGGGCAGGCCAGTACATGACCTGAATCCTCTGTTAAGCTAAAAGGTTTGAGTCGCATTTTATTGTAGGCGCTCGGGCATTGTCCTGTTGAAGCTTGCCCATAATTATCCTAATGCGCTTAAGGGGAGACTGCCCTTTTCCAATGGTTGTAAAACACATAACATGGTGTGCAACTTATCACCATAAATGCAGTGGATTCCTATGCAAACCTGCACACCAAAGTGCTGAATAGTGTATTTTTCTTCCTCAAGGCTGGTAATCTTATCTTATCTTAATCTTTGGACAACTGTTATTTGCTATGGCATCATTTATTGGAGACCAGATTTCACCCACATCCCTAAGACACGTTTATGCATGATCTTAAGGAGGCTTTTCCTGACTTTCTGTGTAGATATAAAATTCTTTCATTTAACATAAAAGGGTGTTGATAGTTTCTAATAATTCTGCGTTAATATGGAAAAACTCAGAAAGTCTCCATAGGATCCTACATAGAGGTATCTAAGAGACGTGGGTGAAATCTAGTATCAAACAACTGGTGCCATTGCCAGTGACATTTGTTCTAAGATCATCAGCCTTGAGGAAGAAAAATGCACCATTCAGCACTTTGGTGTGTAATTTTGCATTTAAATCCAATGCATACATGGGCATAAGTTGCATACTATGTTATGTGCATTACTATCTCTGGAAAAGGGTGGTGTCTCCCCTTAAGAGAATAGCACAACATTTGGCTGCGGACAAGTTTGTGGCTTTTGTGTACTCCGTTCAGGCCCTGAAAACAGCGGAATCTTCCTTAACCGGCTAAGCCCACGATTTATTTGAGTATTTTGGACTGTGATCAGAGCAAATTTCTTTGTCATGCGGATTATTTAGTAGTATTAAAATAGGGAAGCATTAGCTCTAAGTAATGTACAAATAAATGTTTTGAGATATTGACTCTCCTGACGGATTTATCAATTTGCCATGTTGTCACCACTTTCTTTACACGAAATACCGTAACTGGATGGTGCGTGGATTCATTTTTCGCTACACAAAAAAAACAACAACTATATATGAAGATTGGAGAGATTTAACACTTGGCGTGAAATTTGTTTAATTGTTTGGCGAAAGTTGCTTTGACAGAAAATATTAATAAAAACAAAAAATTAACAAACTATAAAATATTTGTACAAAGTTTGGGTAAAACCTCATATTTCTTTCGGAATCGTTGACACAAAATGTTCGGAATTTAAATGAACTAAATATTCGTGAATTTAGAATCAGAATACAAACTTTTTGTTTTGAGGGAAAGGGCGAGAACGGTGGCGGTCTCTCGTCACTGAACAGAATTACAGTGAGGGAAGTATCGAGAAGGTTTCATCGTTTGAAATTACACTCTTCATCAGTATTTACTATTTTAGAACTTCCGGGTCAAAGTACAAATTCTCCGAAAGAAAAATTAATGAAAAAAGTTTAACAAGTTTACTGTCAAAAGCCCAGACCATGAAATGTGGTGTATACGATACAACAATATATAAGAAGTGACGAGACAGCACATGGACAAGTGAAACATTCAGGATGCATATAGATCACATCATAACCACTGTAACCTTTCACAACGTAAACTTCATGCTAACATTTACACATAGATTTTCTACGTACACATCTTCTCATTTGTTTTTCCACTCACTTACAGTCGCTCTTGCGTACTTCATGACTTTCTTTCTGCAGTGGCTGAACTTCAAATGGTTTTACTTCATAACATGCTTTATAAGTGTGACATCAGAAAAGGTCATGCGCATGTCTATCTCTGCCCTAAAGATTTTGTAAGCGTTCAAAATGAAGCTCTCTAGTAACAACAACAACAACAACAACAACAACAACAACAACAACAACAACAACAACAACAAAACGATTCAAATGATTGTCTCAGAGCACGTCACTCGCTGACCTTTACAGCTGACTTTACCCACCTCCTGAAATTTGATGGCCCATTTATTGTGGGAATGAGCCGCTTAGAGAGGGTGAAAGGGCAAGACGTGATGAGGAAACAATGACATTACTCCAAGCAAATCAGGCGAGGGGATCCGTAGCGACAATAAGACAGCCATATTATCGCAGTTCCTTGCCGAGCACTGGGTGCGGCGGTCGAATTCTGCAGTCCGATGTCAGTCGGAGGCTGGGTCCGAGGCACCTCGTGCTGTGAGAGTTAAGGTGAGACATTACCCATTTCCAGAGGCAGTAACACACATAACCAAAGTACTGAAATGTGCATTTTTCTCACTCAAAGGCGATGAGTTTAGAGCAATTGTCATTTACTATGGCACCAATTGTTTGACACCAGATTTCACTAACGTCTCTTATACACGTTTATGCATGATCTTAAGGGGGTTTTCCCTGATTTACTGACTGGATATAAAGTTATTTCATTTGTCATCAAACGGTGTTGTTAGTTTTTGATAATTCTGCGTCAAGACAGAAAATACAAAAAAGCCTCCATAGAATCATGCATAATAAAGATCTCTCAGAGACCTGAATAAAGTCCGGTGTCAAACAACTGGTTCCATCGTTAACGAGACTTGTTCTATAATCATTACCCTTGAGGGAGGAGAATGCATCATTCAGCACTTTGGTGTGTAATTTTACATAGAAATCCCAACCACTCAGAGGTGTAAATTGCTCACCACGTATGTGCATTACAGTCATAGAAAAGGATAGTGCCTTCCTTCAGTTTCATTAACAGTGGGCAAGGCGCACCGATGGTACACGATGCAATAACGAATTTCTTGAAGTATTTAAAAGCTGCGCAATCCGGCCGTTACCGTTGGAAGGCAAACCTTTCCCACAACGGAGCCTGGACCAGAGGGTTTTGCTTTCATATCTTAAATGCTAGATGTTTTTATAACAATTTTCCTTATCGTAACTCTTGGGATGTGAGAGTTAAGTTTAATTAACAGTAAGGAAGAGGGAGATGGGATGCACTGATGACGAATTTCCTGAGGAATTTAAACGTCGGAAGGCAAGCTTTTCCCACAACTGGCCACGACTGAAAGGGATTTGCTTTCATATTTTTTAAAAACTTTTTTTTTCTATTTACTCCTATGTTTTTTTTTCTTTTGAATGTTTTTATTCACCTCTGTTCATTGGGCAGACATGGGTCAGAGGCCCATCCCTTGTCTGTCCTTCCAATAGGAATCGAAAACTCGGGCCTGAATATGGACATATGTACATTATTGTACATCTACCCCCCCCCCCCCNCCCCTGAATAATGCGATAACCCGCTCCCCCTCTCTCTCCTCCGCTTCTATTCCCACCCTTGCCTAGGGATCGAAAGAACTTCGTGCACGCTCGAAGAATTTATCGTTTTCATTGATCTTTAATCCCCTTTACTCCTGTTAATTTTAGATATTTCTTTAAAAACAAAATCAAAAACTGTCCATCTGTATTCTAAAATCAAACAAAAGCACAGTAAGTCTATCAATGCAAAGTTCCAAAACTGTCGTTCTGTCTGGCCAAACAATCGTTATATTTTTATTTATTTATGGCAAACTCCTTTTTTACACCATTATGAAATGTAAAGTCAAGAAAATTGATAAAACATTCAAAAACTAGAACACAATGCAACCATTATCATGCTGGTATGAGCTACCTGTAATTTTAAGCCCCACTCCCTGATGCCAAACATGAACGCTCTCCATACTTTCGTAAAATGGTGTCAGAAACGGTACGGATAATGAGGCAGACATTTCGATTACAGTTATGATAACATGAAACAGGAAAAAAAAACAACAAAAAAAGTCATTGCAATTCTGTTCATAACAGTGTCTTATTTAATCAAACTATGTCACAGATGAACATATTATGGCGATTTTTTTGTGTGTGTGGTAAAATGGGATCTACAAAATGGTCTATATTATGCACTTTATAGATAACTGACAAAACTATCATTAAATGACTCAATTTGTGGTAGAGTATCATAAATCGTTGAGGAACAATGTACAGCACAATATTGTTTGGCATGGTCATACTGTCCTGCACAGCTGGCGACTTAGTGCGTCTTATTTATTCAAACCAGTCACTGGGTGAACAATTAGTAACACTATAAAAAAGGAAATAGGGACTACATAATGGCTTATACACGGCAATAGATAACGAACAAGGCCTTCATTATGTCATGGATGAAAGGTCTCTGTCTGTGGCGTTGTTGATTAAAGCGCTGAGAAACAATGCACAACACAATGAAGTATCTGGCCTTGTCACATATTTGCACTACACCGCTTGGGGGGANGGACCAGAGGGTTTTGCTTTCATATCTTAAATGCTAAATGTTTTCATAACAATTTTCCTTATCGTAACTCTTGGGATGTGAGAGTTAAGTTTTATTAACAGTAAGGAAGGGGGAGATGGGATGCACTAATGGTACCCGATACAATGACGAATTTCCTGAGGAATTTAAACGTCGGAAGGCAAGCCTCTCCCACAACTGGCCACGACTGAAAGAGATTTGCTTTTATATTATTTTTGTTTCACTTTTTTTTCTATTTACTCCTATGTTTTGTTTTGTTTTTTTCTTTTGAATGATTTTATTCACCTCTGTTCATTGGGCAGACATGGGTCAGAGGCCCATCCCATGTCTGTCCTTCCAATAAGAATAGAAAACTCGGGCCTGAATATGGACATAATTATGTAGATTATTGTACATATACCCCCCCCTCCCCTTGAATAATGCGATAACCCGCTCCCCCCTCTCTTTCCTCCGCTTCTAT
Source organism: Ellobium chinense (assembly GCA_033807755.1). NCBI lineage: Eukaryota > Metazoa > Mollusca > Gastropoda > Ellobiida > Ellobiidae > Ellobium > Ellobium chinense. The sequence goes on from JAWQUT010000022.1 coordinate 69,441, forward strand.
CCCCACCCTTGCCTAGGGATCGAAAGAACTTCGTCGACCCTCGAAGAACTTATCGTTTTCTTTGATCTTTATTCCCTTTTACTCCGGTTCATTTTAGATAGTTCTTAAAAAAACCCACCAAAAACTGTCGATCTGTATTCTAAAATCAAATAAAAGCACAGTAAGTCTATCAATGCAAAGTTCCAAAACTGTCGTTCTGTCTGGCCAAACAATCGTTATATTTTTATTTATTTATGGCAAACTCCTTTTTTACACCATTATGAAATGTAAAGTCAAGAAAATTGATAAAACATTCAAAAACTAGAACACAATGCAACCATTATCATGCTGGTATGAGCTACCTGTGGTCTTAGTCTCACTCTCTGATACCAAACATGAACGCTGTCCATACTTTCGTAAAATGGTGTCAGAAACGCTACGGATATTCAGCTAATGTGAATATTAACCAGTATTTGCTCCGGTATAATAAGCCAGACATTTCGATTACAGTTATGATAACATGAAACAGGAAAAAAAACAACAAAAAATGTCATTGCAATTCTGTTCATAACAGTGTCTTATTTAATCAAACTATGTCACAGATGAACATATTATGGCGATTTTTTGTGTGTGTGGTAAAATGGGATCTACAGAATGGTCTATATTATGCACTTTATAGATAGCGGACAAAACTATCATTAAATGACTCAAGTTGTGGTAGAGTATCATAAATCGTTGAGGAACAATGTACAACACAATATTGTTTGGCATGGTCACATAACTGTCCTGCACAGCTGGCGACTTAGTGCGTCTTATTTATTCAAACCAGTCACTGGGTGAACAATTAGTAACACTATAAAAAAAGGAAATAGGGACTACAGAATGGCTTATACAGGGCAATAGATAACGAACAAGGCCTTCATTATGTCATGGATGAAAGGTCTCTGTCTGTGGCGTTGTTGATTAAAGCGCTGAGAAACAATGCACAACACAATGAAGTATCTGGCCTTGTCACATATTTGCACTACACCGCTTGGGGGGATTTCGATTGTTGCATAATGGTTATATGCGAAGGCGTATCAAGATACCTTTTACATACGCAAGTAACATGTTTTGTCTCTAAACTCATGACTCGTCCAAACGTCAGATCTTGACTCAACATAAGCCAAAATAAAGGGTTTTCCGCACAACACGATAAAATGTTTGACCCGGTCATTAGTTCGTCCTGCACAACTAGGTATTTCTACTGTACATAAAATAACAAAATGTGGGGGCTACATTCTAAGGAAACACGTAGCCCTCTTGACACTCATATCGTCCATAAGATTCACATCTTGACCCAACACACGCCAGAATTTCGAGAATTTCCACACAGAGCATAGAAGTAATGGCACTTCATGTAACCAAGTAGATCTACATTAATAATTTGTGTGTACCACCCCAACAGCACCCCGGGCAATTTTGAAGCCAGGGTTAATTGATTACACTCAGTCATTACAAATAGCTTATATGCTGGATTAAGCAGCTCCAGTCTGTTTTTCCAGGTCTCTAAAGAATAAGAAAAGAGAAAAATTGAGATGCTAAAATCTCGAGCACAATGATATCGTTACAGACGTATTAAAGACCGAAGAAAAAATATTGACAATCTTATGTTGCTCGGGTGGTTATCACAAAGAGATTTGAATAAAGTGACTGCAAAATTTCGCATATGTAGAACAATTCCTTACAAATCAGGTATATTCAAAAAGATTATGGATGTACCCTCGTAAGCTAACCTATATGGAATAAGTATTATAATTTTGTTTCTGTGCGCTATAAATCATCTGCAGTCGTATCCTCATATTTTTGTAATATCAAGGGTGATAAAAAATATTTGGATGGGACTTGAAAAGAATGGGCTGACACATTACAGACTTCCGGGAGTGCTTCTAGGTTTGCCAGCACAATTGAAATCATTATGCTGACTCCAAAATGGAAAACCTCGAAGGTGATGGAAGAAGATAATACTTATGGTAAATCTGCGTGTGAGCTCATATAGGCACAATCAAGGGACTTTTGGATTACATCTCGTACTATTATCTATGAAAACTGATGATTAATATAGCAATCATTATCATATCCAGTTAAAGGGCAGCTTGATTTAGATTATTGTGATTGTAATGAGCAAATCATCCGCTGAAGATCTGAGATATAGACGATCAGTTAAACCATTCCCTGTCGAAACCATATGTGTAATGCTATTAATTATGTGATCCAAATCAGCAATTTCACTTTTCTTTATGTGAATTCAGCACCGCTTCGGCGAACACCATCGGATAAATATAATAGACCACTCTCACTTATCATGTATGCACAGTCATCCCGGCATCGCAAGCCATAACTCCCAGCGATCTTCAATTGCCATTTTCACCTTTCACTTGTTAGAGGAATAAGATCGACTGATTATGGTCTAGACCTATGAAACTGGCTTATCTTGGCTGATGCATATTTTACTTTTAGAAGCGAGATTTGATGACGTAATCTCACCACTGTTTTAGTCGATACAGAAGTAAGTTTCACTGGAACTGGCTTATTAAGAACGTTTTATGCATATGGTGCTCTAACT
>JAWQUT010000022.1:89292-106982 GCA_033807755.1 Ellobium chinense
AGGATTGGAGGAGAAACGGGAAGTTCTAACTCAAAGAATAACTTTCACTTTGAGAGTCAATGAATCCAACTAGAAGCTTGAAATATAATGACTTGGTTAGGTTAGAAAGGGCAGTATCTGTATAATCTACAAGGCAGCAATTTTAGGACATGAAGTCTTTCTTTCTTTCTTTCTTTCTTTCTTTCTTTCTTTCTTTCTTTCTTTCTTTCTTTCCGTCCTTTTTTTTTTGTTTTGTTTTTGTTCATGTCTTATATACTTTATCGATAGAATCTACATGTATTTTTAGATTGTTTCATTTTACGTATAGAATTATGCTGTTGGTCTAAAGTCTAACTCCGGCTTTAAATCTTGAATCCTGATGGACGTTAAAGTGTGTTTGGGAATGTGTAAAAGGAAAGGGCAGCATATGGTCATTTGACCCATGGTGACAAAAGAAGAGGGATAGAGAAAGTAGTTGGCGGGTTATTAGATGTATTTATTGTCCCGTAACGTGGTTGTTCAATTCGAAGCAGTCTGGACACCCCAAAAATTATTTCGCTATATGAAGAACGTCAAAGATGAGTTTAAAAGGAGTAATGAAGCTGTGACGGCCCCCAGCCTTATAATGTGACCGACGTTGGCGACACGCCATTAAAAAGTTATTAAGTTACACCACTGAAAAAGCTGTCCCGTAACTGCGCATGCGTATGCGTGCGTCCTGTCACGATATCCTTCTCAGTAAGATTAAGTGCGCATTAAAAAATAAATTCTCTCTCCTCACCCCCAAAAACCAAAACAAATTTAAAACTTTCCCTTTGAAAAAGGAAAGACAAGATTGATTAATGTTTGTGAACAGGGACCAAGGCCAGTAAGATAAGATAAGATAATATAAGATAATATAATATAAGATAAGATAAGATAAGATAAGATAAGATAAGATAAGATAAGATAAGATAATTCATCCATAAGGGAAATGTGTCTGTGTAACAGTGATTACAATGGATATGTTTATAGAAATACATAAACAAAAATACTCATGCGTGTAGATATTCCCATGTGTACATAGACTTGCACACACTGACCTTTTTCTCTCTCCCTCTCTCACCCACCCACACACACACACACACACACACACACACACACACACACACACACACACGCGCGCGCGCGCACACACACACACACACACACGCACACACACACACACATAGTACTAATGGGAATGAGCAATGTGATATATTTAATTTTTTTCCTCTACGAACCTGGGAGGTGAAGGAGGGGTTGGGAGGGTATATGGCAACATTATGGGAAAGAATGGCATTTGCAATGATTATAGGGACGGAAAGATATTTGCTTCACAGTCTAAATCACCCACATTATTTTTTTCAAAAGCTTCAATCCGTCTATATTTTCCTTCCGCCTGACCACTTCTGAGAAAACATCGTTAGAGTGTCGGGATTTTCACTCTCTGTACGCCACGACAACACATGCTGCGTGACGTCATAAAGCGCGAAAACCCAAGAGACGGTTAGTGAAGACAAGTGCACAAACGGTCTGATCCTATCTCGCCTTTTGACGTCACGCAGCACGGGTAAAGGCGACACGCGCAGGATGAAATTAAGTGATGTTTTCTCAGAAGCTGTCAGGCGGAGGAAATGCGTTAGTATTTTGAAAAAAAAACCTATGAGGATTGTTCAGACTGTGAAGCAATTATCTACCCCTGTCTCTTAAAATCTATTCCTTCGCCATCATTTCCCTCTCCACTCTTGTCTCTTTCATCTTGAAATGACGTTAAGATGTACTTACTGAAAGGGGGATTTTGTCGGTTTGGCGGACATTGTTTTCTATCAATGCGTAGTCCCTGACGTCACGACCCTACCACGTCAATTACCACAAAATCTACCCGGTCCCACCACCACTGTACTCGACTCAGGTGTGAATGTGTACCTGGCTGTAAAACTGGAGGAACCAGGGCGCTGCACCGCTGTGGACCAGCAATGACTTTGTTATGTATTTCATATGTAATATTACAGTATGTAGTTACATATTGTATGATGTGTATCGTTCTATGTGTTGTTGATATTATTATTAGTATGAATGAGATATGTAACATTGTATGACATTGTAAGTCGATTTCCCTACAGAGTAAATAAAAGACGTATTTTCTTTTCCATTTTTTTTTTCATTTTTCAAACTCATAATAGTAGCAATGGGAGAAAACCTGAATTTTTTGCTGTAGCTGTCACTTATAATTCATTAACGCTGGCTGGTTATTGACAGTTTCAATGTCTTCGTCAAGTAAAGGCCGTAGCATGTCAACCAAGCGTCAGTGAGTGAATGAGGGAGTGTGGAGGCCTAAGAGAAAATTTTGATCGAGAATTACTAGCATAAATTTGCTTCGTAAACGGAGCCTGACATGTTTTGACCGACATAATAGTTATATCATGTAGTTTCGGAAATATATAAACTGTTAACATCAAAGACCCGCCCAGGTTAGAAAATGAGGAGAGAGGCATGATGAGGAATTTTACTCATTTAATTTCAATCCTGTGCTTGAGATCGTGAGTGTGGCCGAATGGTTGTGGAGTTGGACTCAATATCTAAAGATCGTGGGTTCGATTCCCGACTACGATCGTCTTGTAGGTGCCGTGGAAAAGCATTTCATTCACATTTTCCTCAGTCGACCGGTCTGTGAAATGGATACTTGGCTATAGGCTGTAAAAGATGTTGTCAGAATGCTAGTGACCAGCGCCTATAAATGTCAGCGGCACTGTATGCTCCCTCAGGAGTTGAGAAAGTCCTAGAGTGATCAGGCCTGCTGGGGTAATAATAGCGTGAAGTCGCGTGAGCAGCCATTAGCTTGGATACGAAACTTACAAACAGCGTTATTGTTATTATTATTATTATTATTAATATTATTACAATTACAAGAGTGCTATTTTGCAGACTTTCACGAATAAAACATTTCATACTGCACAGCAATTTTGCAGATGGCTAGTTTACTGTCCCTCCGAACGTTACGGTAAAGAAAATTGATCTAAGAACTTCTAGTCTTTGAAATAAGAAAGCTAATCCATCTGAACCGAGGCAGCCTGCACGGCCATATTTAAAGGCGGGGCTCGCCGTCTGACGATAATTATCGGGTGACGCTGCTTTAAACTCACTTTAAATATTTCAAACATTTTATATGACCTCAAGCTGATATACAGTCGTGCATGGCGACAAATACAAACTGACAGGTCAGATGTTAGTGCAATATGACCTGGGATCGTGACCTAGATGTGGGAATAGTCCATAAGTAATCGCGGAAGAGTTAAAGCTGCTCAAATTCCAGTCTTGACTTTCGCCTTCACCGCTCCACCCCCTTCCCCTTCTCTCCGCTCATGCTACCCGCCACCAGTTATGCAGCTTGAGTCACAGTTTGCAGTTGACCTGCAATTCAAAATGTCATCTCTGAGAATTTTATTTTTTTCTTACACAAAGGAACGAAATAATTTCTCTATCGACCGGAAATGACATAGGAAGGAGCACTAATGCATTCTCTCGAATCCTTGTCTTCTTCCAAGTTACGCCAAATTGTTATGGACTCAATTTTCAGTCTATAATTTCGCTGAGCTTTACACGATTTTTCCTCCATTTCTGGAAAAAAAGATAAAGAGAAAATAATACATGCGGTGTAAAAGGTTTGAATCAATTTTGTAAATGTTCAGAAATTCATATCAACTTCAGGTCAGTAGACGAAATTACCTTCTATTAATTTTTCCCATTCTCATTCTTTCCAACCCGTTTTTCTCTCCTCTTGTCCAAAAACAGTTTTGATGTAAAAAAATCATAGTTTTTATCTACGCTTATTAAATTCACTTGTAAGGCTGAAGGAACGTCAACATCAAAAGGGTACGGATGGGACCCGGTGACGTAGATCAGAGAATGATAGACATTATGCGAAGATTACAGATATAAGGAAAATATCTCTGTGATAACACATCCCAGTTGAAAAAATGTCATTGAATATGCAGATAAATGAATATATAAGCAAATTAATTTCAAATGACAAATTGCTTCTTTTCCCCCTTTAACACAAAACTTTGACTGAGTCGTTTGGTTATATAAGGCATTAGGTAAGGCTACTGGACATAAATGTAATATATAAATAATATACTATTATCTTCCTTCCACCCGTCTCCCCAAGTATTTGTCCTGCACACACACACCCCATCTGCCCCATCCTTAAAAGGTTTTTTAAAAAAAAATGATAGTCGGGGTCAGAGCATAGCAGCCTAAAGGTTGAGCGACATTTCTGAACCCTGAGCAATAATCCCTGTTAAAGAAAAAAGCGGCTTATCTTTCGCAAAGTAGTCCCAAAGGATTGTAAAATGTACACAACTTAATCTTTTAAACGAGGGTTCCTTCATATGCAAGGTTCTGATTAATACCAACAAGAAAGTGTTTTCTCCATAAACTCTGCCAAATATGTCTCGATTTCTGCGGGTACAACACTGAGCTTTGCCTGCCCTCTGTAGAATGTATGCAACTGAAAATTTGCGCGCGCATTAACGATGGGATAGCTTACCATCGTAAGAATTAGATTAATCCTGCGTGTTGAACGCTACCGAGGATGCATTCAACACTGATGCACTAATTTAATTCTTACATTGGTAAGAGATCCCATTGTTAATGCGCAAGCCCTAACATACCAAATTACGTTGCTCTTTCTTTGGAAAATGTTATGTCCCACTGCCACTGGTTCTTTAATAGCAGTAGTCAGTTACGTCAGACTGTCATGTTACCTTCGACTAAAGCGAGCGTGGATAAGCTTTCCTGCATTTGTTATGATAGATATAAGCATGAGTAAAATATAGAAAACATTCGAATGGACATGCGCCAATATGTCAGATGCCTCGGGTTATTTTGGGATGACGAAACAGTAAAACTATTAGTAACAAACTCATCCAAACAATGCAAGATGTTGTCTGCTGAAAGCACACAACAAAAACAAAGTGGGCAAATGAAACTTGCACACCAAGCGGTTTTGCACCTTCTTTTTAGCATTTGGTTTTAAGTACACACCCAGATGACAAAGAAATGACGCCCTCTTGTGTGAGGAACAGGTATCCTCAGCAGTGATTTTTAATGGACTAATTCCAGTTGAGAACTAGACCGAAGCCCTCGTTGCGAGGCTCCGAGAGTAAATCATGTTGTTGTTTTTTTTTCTAACATAGTAAGTTAAAGATGATGTAGTCTCAACCCACCAAATACTACATCATCACAGTGGAGGCTAAATTAAATCACAGTAGATCTAATAATATAATATCTATGTTCATGTTATATAACTTGACACATTTCCTTCAGTTGCACGATAAAGTTTACAAATACAGAACATGTTCTCCAGAACATGTATCTAATATAAAGCCGAAAACTTTTCAAATATACGCACAGCTCATATAAAGACCACGTGGTTGAGAGGCCACAATGAAATTGAGTAGAATACACTCATATAACAGTTAATTAAGGTAAGCTGTCCTAGAAATTTAAAAAAAAAACTTTTACGGCTCAGCTCTCTTTGGGTAAAAGAGAGCTGGGCATTGAACCTTGTAATGCTAGGAGGAACTTGTTCTCATCATCACACAAGTGAAAAGCGTTTTTCCAAAACTCGGTATGTGGTCTCTGAATAATTTTGAAATAAAGGAAAATAACAGTAAAGTAATTGTTCGTCACACATGAATTTTTATTTGCGGATAAATGACGTTAAATTTGAAGTAGTGCAGATGTTGAGTTCAATTAGGTTTTGAATGAATTAACACAAAATGCATGTTTGACTACACCACCAACTTTTTTTTTCAACGAAAGTGCACTTACTGAGTTTTAGAAAAACGCTCTTCAATTACGCTAGGCACAAGGTTTAATGAAGTCGCAGCACCAGTTCTAACCGTGTGAGGTGGCGGTCGAATCTGGCGGCCTGGTGTCAGCTTATCAACCGACAGACAAAATGTGAAGGTTACTGAAACCTATGAGGTTTTTTTCCTTTTTTTCGGCGCTAGTTACATTTTGTGTTATTCTACAACTACCACTGTGATTTCGGGAAATTTCTTCCATGGAGGTTAAAGTGCTTCTTTTGCCTGATCTTTTAAGGGGAAGATGAAAAAGAGGGGCCGGAGGCGTTCAACGTTCAAAAGTTTTTACAAATTTCTTTTAAAAAAAGGTCACCCTGAATTCTGAGTTGGTCCCTAATTTTTCATTAGGCTGGTTTTGACTGCGTGTAAAAGACCTGCACACTTCCTTTTTTTTTTGTTTAGAAAACTTAAATTATACCCGAAACTTTAAACTGGATACTTTATTTTAATCACAGGTCATTTTACATATTTCTACACCCTGACACCGGCTGGCAGGGCCCCTTCAAAAAGGGGGATTTTATATATTAGCGGATTAATTGGCTGTACAAAATGAGTGATTTGCCCTTCTCATAGGTGCCAAGAACCTGACACGGTTATTACCCGTAACCCTGGGTCACCCAGAAAGGGGGCGGATGGATCCAGCTTGCGGAAACAGGCAGGAAGAATTATGACACACTTTTATTAGCCATAAATAACATATTTTCATTAATGCAACAGATGTCTTATTACAAGCGATAGAAGTGCATAAAAACATGTTAACAACCAATAAGATCAAAATGCGTCCAGGAAATGAAAAACTGAAGAAGGCCCTACGTGCTAATACACACACAATTATACACACACACACACACACACACACACACACACACACACACACACACACACACACACACACACACACACACACACACACACACACACACACACACACACACACACGCGAACAGACAGGTACTTGCGCAACACACACACACACACACACACACACTATGAAGCTATGATCATTAGAAAAAAATAACTGGGCATGCTGCAAAAGAAAATTGTCAGTTGAACTCGACTTCAAACACAAGCTCAGATCTTTCTGTGTAATAATGATAAATTTTCTGTATTTTCACGTCAGAAAATGAGAAGGAAAAAAAAAAAACCCACCTCAATCATCTAGTGCTCTTCTGTTTGTAACCTTAATTTCCAACCATCCGATCGTGACTATCTGGAGGTAAGCCCCGCCTACAACTAGCCGTAAACACTGCCTTGACTCAAAAGGATTTGATATCATGTTTCCAATGCTAGACATATTTGTATCAAATTTGGCAGGTTTTTCTTTGCCGTATATACGTTCAGAGGAATGGTGATATGCGAAGTTTCCACGCCGTTTGAAATATTTCATTCGTGAAATTCGGAAAACATTACACTCCGATATGAAGCGTGCAATTCAATTCATTTGAGTGAAATATCCCATCATGCCCCTTCTGTTCGTTTAGACCTGTGGCGGACCTTTAACCCTTGTGGAGCGAGTGTCAAAGTAGTTCCCACCGAAAAGCAAGTCGATTTTTGTGGCGTCCCGGTGGCGACCCGGGAGAGATTGGCTTCGAATTTGTTGCAGCTGCATCACAATTTTCTTTAGGACAAAGACAGCAGACACTGAGTCCTACAGCAAGGACACTGCGTGGACTGCAGTGGCCGCATGCATAATCCTTACGTTAGTTAACACACTGCAGTGACCACGGGACATTCCCAAAACATTGGTAGTGCTCACTGTAGTTAAAGCAGTATTTTAACGCAAAGATTATGCATACCGCCACTGGTATTAATTTACGCGGATGGTTGCGTCTCTTGAGTTATTTACAAGCTTATACAAAGTTTTTGGTACCTATTAGAGGGGCAAATCACTCATTGTGTACAACCCAATTAATCCGCTAAAATATAAAATCCCCCATTTTTGAGGCCCTGTCAGCCAGTATCAGGGTGTAGAAAATATGTAAAATAACCTGTGATCTAAATAAACCATCCAATTTTAAAGTTTCAGGTACAATATGAGCCTTCAAGATTAAAGAAAAATAAAGAGTGTAGGCCTGTGTATTCGCACGCGGTCAAAACCAGCCAAATGAATAATTGGGGACCAAATGAGAATTCCAGGTCACCTTTTTCGAAAGAGATTTATGTAAACTTATTGGTGTTGAGCCCCCTTTTTCTTGCTGTTGAAAGATCGGACAATAGAAGTACTTTAACCTCCATGGAAGAATTTTCCCGACATTACAGTGGTATTTGTGGAATAACACAAACTGTTAAAAGGGCCAAAAGAAGAAAAAAAAACAGGGTTCACAATGACAATGACAATGACAATAAGGTTTAATGCAAAAACCTATAAACATTTTTTTGACGTCACAAAAACTGACAAGATTAAACTGAATCTGTCATTAACCTCCAATGTCAGGTTTAGCATAAGATGACCTACTTGTTATGACAGCAGCAGGGAGAAAAGTAAATCATGCCAGATCAAGAAATTAATCTGCGCTATTTGGGGATGATTTTCTTTCGCTAATCGTAACACTATGCCTCTAGGTACTTTTCTGTTGTAATGTCTTGTTAGTTTGTAGGAAGTTTCTGTCCTCATATTCATCGCATTTTAAGTACTTATTTGTACTTAACACTTTCAATAAACTTGTTGATGTTGTTGTAAAAAGTGTTTGGATGAAGTCTTCCGTACCCCCTGTGGTTACCTCGCTGTGGAAGTTGCATCGGACCGCTTTGATACCAGCCGAGCGAATCCTGCTTTTCTTCCGGTTGAGCTGGGCGTGACGAGTTAAACGGACATTCTTATAATCAGTGGATATTTAATTAGGGCAGTCAGATCCGGTTCTCGCACCACAAGAGTTAAAGAACTAAATGATTAGACTAACACAATATTTGCACAGACACGAGTGAGAATGTGTAGTGAAGTCAATCTTCCTCATGTTCAACAATGTTGGTTTAACTAGCCACAAAGCATTACGTAGACTTAAGGAGCCTGTCACAGCTTAATTTCGGGGTAAGCAAGCCTTCCGAATTAGGGACCATGCACAATGTTTGACTGCATTTTCTAAATACTTTAAAACTGTACTTTTATATTGCTTGAGGATCTAATTTTTGCGAAAAGTTAGAAATAGTGTTTCGCTAGAATCTAATTATCGTGTGCCCCTCATGATGGCCTCCTCGTGTATATGCGCAGAAGTCTAAAATAATCCAGAGTGGCTGAATTTGGCAACATAATCGCCAAACTGACAACTCTGCTTCGTACTGACAGAAAACATACCGTAATTTATAATGTCTAAATAATGAAGAGTAGTAATTAGAAATAACCATATTATTATTTATATTTCCCATGCAGGCGACCGTCCCCTCTACACTTATCTACTTGTAAGAATGAATTATTCTTTTTCTCGAGAATTAAGACTGCATTGGGTTAAAAACAAGAACAGTCTTGATTCAATGAATGCCACAAGATCAAAGTACGTTCTTGGTTGCTGCACTCTACTCGCGGTAGGAAAATGTGTACACCTATCAGTTGTATAATATAATATTAGAAATGTGGCATCTTTTGCGTAGACCAGGAGTACAACTTGGGGAAAGTGGTGATGACCATCTACGGATATCAAATTTGTCAATGGAACGTTTATCTACGGCCTTGTGTATGAGGAACAATGGCAAAAGTCAGCTGTGCTATGTATGCTAATAAATGAGGCAAAGACATAAGCATAGCAAACATCATTTGCAAGTCATTGCATTATTTTCTAGCCTTTCCGCATCGTCGCATACATTTTGATGTGCTCAGAGACTAATACTTTCTCTGCTTAAGACCTCCCACAGAATAAAAGTATCGCCCCTTTCTCTTAGCAGTGGGGACCAACTTAAAGTAGCTTTTATACACATTTAAATTAGACCGCTAAGAATAATATTGACTTTATACTTGGCTTTCAACGTCATCATGTAGTGCTTAGTTAAATATATTTCAAACTATTCTCTCATAACAAGACTACATGCCCTGAAGTGCCACCTGTTGTTGTTAGGGGAGACAGTATCATCAACGTTTTTTTGGGGGTTTTTTGTTAATATTGTCTCCTCGTACTGATATTGGTAACATGAGACCTTACTATTTTGTTAGCGTCTTTTATGCAGAATGTTGCGTTGTGCATCAACATAGATGATGTTTTATTCAGAACTAATAGATAATGATCCTTGTATGTCTCATCTGCAGTGTCGCTCACAAGATTCAGAAATGGCAAGCACGCTGCGGGTCGCCATCACAACACAAATTTATTTCTATAGATCCAAGATCACCCTAACATTATACCCAGGGGGCAAGAGTGGTTAAAGATACATAATTGTGAAATGTAGATTGACATCCGTCCCTGCTATGTCAGTTCAAAGTGTATTTCGTTGATGTGAACTGTTAAAGCTTCATTACGAACTGGAGAATGAGTGGGCGATTTGCAGTGAGCTTCATTATTGGGACATTTTTATCAATTCATGCAAGTAGTCACTTATTTTATCAACTTTGTATCATGAGATACGTTATATGCTTGCATCATGATAAATCAATAATCTTCCATGATTGTACCCTCATATTTCTTTTGCTATTTTTTTTAAAAAATGCGAGGTCAAATTTGTGATATCGAGAATCGCGCCAAGGAGTCGTACAATACAGTTAAAAATTCACAAAAGATGTGTTGTTGTTTATAATTGTGCCCTTTGGACGTTTGGCGAGTGACTGGACCATGGTTTAGACGTAAAAATTCGAAGTTAGCAACAATAATTTATTATAATTTCTTCCCATGATGTGGCTCTTGAACGCCAATCAGCTGCGCACCGGTGCTCATGGGGCAAGTGCAAGACAAAAAAAAATGTCATGTTTTGCCTGCATAATATGGTTAAACGTTTGGTAAGGGAAAGTCGCACCACTCTTCAATTAGATCAAGACTGAATTTAAATCCATTTGCACGAATTTGATCTGACAAAGCTGTCGCTACAGTCTTGTTCAAGATATGAGGTACTTACAAGTAAAAGAAATAATATTTATTAAATCTTGTGTCCAGGCAATGCTCGCTCACGGTTCTTCCCAAGCAGGCCAGATTATTCTGTGAATGTCTCAGCCATCTGGTTTACGGGTGCTGATAACTGGCACCTTTCATTGCATGTAGCCAGTAAACCAAATTATAAACGGATGGACTGAAGAAAATGTGGGTAAATTATATTTTCAAGGCACTTACAACATGACCATAACAGGAATCGAACCACTGACACTTTGATTTTAAGCCCAGCACTGTCAGCATTCAGCCATGCCGCTCCTTTAGACTGTCCAGTCTGCATAAAAAGAACTGCAATGGCTTAGAAGCGAATGTATGGAGCAAACTGACAACAGCACTACTCACCGGATGTTAGAGGCATACAGGGGAGTTAATCATTTACAGGGATGACTTTTTGATACACTCTGCCATTATTATTGTGTTCACATTGGGAAACCTGGGACAAAAGACGCGTCGTCGTAGGTATGACCGCTTGCCTGTTAATGTGGAAACAAGACAGCCAAAAGAGAAATGGTGCTTAGACTTGTCAGAGTTGACAAAACACATCTCTGAGAAGTGATCAAAACTGACTCAAGCCGGTACCACACAGACAACTCGCAACTCTACAAGGGCATGAAAACAATTGCTGCTAAGCGGAGATGGCTATAAAGCGGCACTGTTTGCATTTAACTTTAAATCAAACAACGACACTGAACGACCAGTATGGATTTTTAAAGTTGTAAAGATTTCAAAAATATTGCCTGGAATTCACAACTTTAAGTTCAAAGGTTATTGAACCTCTCAAACAATGAAGCATGAGCATAACGTCAATTCTGACAAGTTATATTTTGGCAAGACTGTTTTTTTTTTCAACGCAATATAAACACTGATGAGGCCGCCCTCTTTGAAATTACCTGAATGGCAGTATGACCAAAAAAAAATGGTGTGCTTTGTTTATTCATACAGTTATTGAAGATCAATTGTTTTTGGTCTCTTTTCATTTCTCTGCACAGATGCCGTACCATACCATACCATACCATACCATACCATACCATACCATACCATACCATACCATACCATACCATACCATACCATACCATACCATACCATACCATACCATACCATACCATACCATACCATACCATACCATACCATACCATACCATACCATACCATACCATACCATACCATACCATACCATACCATACCATACCATACCATACCATACCATACCATACCATACCATACCATACCATACCATACCATACCATACCATACCATACCATACCATACCATACCATACCATACCATACCGTACCATACCATACCATACCGTACCGTACCGTACCGTACCGTAATCACATAAGAAGAAAAGTAGCTCATGAACAAAGTTTCGGTAACGCGAATTTTCTTCATATGCCATTGCAATTTCTCTTTAACTTTCAAGTGGTGGATAAAAAAACGTTTCATTGGGAAACTACATTTTTTTTCTTTTTTCTTGTGTGTATGTCGTTGCTAGAATAGAGAATTATATGGAATATAAGAATGGAGAAGTACAGTATAATACTAGCAGAGGACATTGGAAGATAACCTGTTATTATTTATTCCTTGTACAGCAACGCACATGTGTTCATTGACTATTACTACTTGTCATCCAAATTGCAGGATATCGAAACTCGATTCTAGCAAGTTAAACAACGAGTTTAACAAATTTACTCAACATCAGTTCAGGTCACAACAGTGATACATAGGCGGACGGTACATTGACGGGACATAATAAATAGAGATTATAAACCATCATTACGTAATACATTTTACGCAGTGAGGTCTATACAGAACTTTAGATATTAATTACACAAGTCTCCAGTCACTGCCAGCAGTTACTCTTACTTCCATTCATAATAGTATATTTACTCCCTACTGAAATAGCAATATTAATGGTGCGCCGAAATTGTATGGGATTAATTACCGTGTCTAAATATGAGCGACCACAAGAACCGAGTTCTCCCATATGATTGATATACCAAATGCTTCTTTCTTTCTTTCTTTCTTTCTTTCTTTCTTTATTTCTTTCTTTCTTTCTTTCTTTTCTTTCTTTCTTTTCTTTCTTTCTTTCTTCTTTCTTTCTTTTCTTCTTTTTTTCTCCCTTTCTTTCTTTCTTTCTTTCTTTCTTTCTTTCTTTCTTTCTTTCTTTCTTTCTTTTCCTTCCTTCCTTCTCTCTCTTAATTTCCTTCCCCCTGTCCTCACTTTCTTTGATTTTTTTGTAGTTTGTGCATTGAATTTATGTCATTCGCTTAAAGCCCAATAAAGACTTTGAATCTTGGAAACAAACTATAATATGCAGCTATACATAATGGACAGCAGTCTCAAGTTTAACAAGTTTATTAAAGAACTTAAGTACAAATAACTGTATTAAAGGAATACATTGAGGACACACACTTGAGACATCACAACAGTGGCCGTATGCATAATCCATACGTCCATCAACGTATTGCGTTCACTACAGGGAACTACTATTAATGTTTTGGGAGTTTCCCGTGGTTAACATTATGCTCTAACTAATGTAAAAATTATGCATACGGCCACAGAAGCGATGAAAACGAATCCATGGCCGTATGCATAATCCTTACGTTAATTAAGGTATTGTGTTAATTGTAGTGAACACGTCCAATGTTTTGGGAATTTCCCGTGGTTAACGTAATCCGTTAACTGACGTAAGGATCATTCCTTCGGCCACGGAATACTTAATTAGGTATTTTCAGCTCCATCACGTGACCTAGGAAATCTTGCTCACACGTTGGTTTGTTTACATGCTCTGCTCATGTATGATTACTCGTCACTTATCAAAATATCCTAGCAATGCCTAGATCACCTGGTGTAACTGACCCGTCTGAAAATACCTCATTATTAGTTAAAACTCTAAACAACATTTTTAAGCACAGCTTTCAGAAAAAAACATCAAAGTCTTAGTTGGAGACGGCTTGGGAGAGAGTTGGGGGNGGGGGAGGAGATACGCATTCGACGTCACAAACCTTTCGTATTATAACGTCACGTCCATTTCACAGCCGCCAAGTCATTTTTTGATGATTTGAGTTGTTTACATCACTATAAGCGTCCTTTTATCTCCTCTTTCTATTAAAGCAAATGTGGAATTTTGTCTCGTTATCAAATCCCACATTTATAAGATAAACCACATCTGCCTCATAGTTTTTGCTTTGAGCAACAGGTTGAGAGCGCTAAATTAAAACTTCAAAACATGACCAGGCGAATGTGAAAAAATAAGCTTGAAGATATGTCGAATATGGAATGGGCGTGACGATTTGTAGAACCCTAGCCCTCAGTGTCACCTACCATCCCACCCCACCCCCACTTTTTTTTTCGTGCACATATATTTTATCTATGCTACTTAACTTCTCAGAAAGAAAGAAAACGTGCCAAAAATTAGCACTGTTTCCAGCTTATAAAGTAATTTACAGTAATCAAGTAATGGCTTGTCGGGAATACCACCGAGTCATCACACTTCGTAATTTGTCTGAGTATCGGTTATCGGTGTTTGGATGACAAAATTACTTCAATAATCACAAAGGATTTTTGTTTTTTGTTTGTTTGAATATCGATCGGCTGTAAAAGATCGCCTCCTTATACTGCCCAAGATCGATGCCCGGAGACGAGTACTGTAATAATTGTAGGTCTGTTTTCTCAGGTCTTGACAAAATTTTCTCCCTTGATTTCACAACTCTTATGCAATTCACCTCTTTCCCACAACATCCTTCAGATTCTTTCGCTACTTAGCCCTCTGTCTTTAGCTTTTGATAAAATATCAGTACGTCCTTCATAACCACTCTCTCCCCTTCTCCCCAGGAATTCCACAGGAAATTGATCTCAAAAACATCTTGTAGCGTCATAAGCCATTTTAAGAACGTCCTTGGATTGATCTTGCCCGGACGCTGTCCAGACAGAAGGAATGGGCGATTCCGAAGAATCTGGAATATGTTTGATTCCAACTACTTAGGGTGAAGTACTCGGAAGAATCGAGTAAGATATGAATTATTTGCCACATTTGGCGAGTTAAAGATAAAGACGAGAGGTAGAGGGGCTAGGTTATCAACCTGTGTTCTTACAACATTAGTTTACATGAAAAATAATGAGATCAGAACGGTTTAAAGGGACACCTAATGCTTCGAAGGAGTAAGGGACTCTGCCAGGCCCACTGTTGTGAGCCTGTGATGCTCAAATGAGTCTGTGCAAGGAGTGAAAGTTTGATAATCGAATCGCGCAGAACTGAATCTGTATTGCCAGGTAACTTTTGTATGAAGGGCTGAACAAGATCTTAACAGTTATTTTTGTGTTATTTTAGGAATGGCGTTTGTCCATTAAAATTTGGAATTTTATTACGAGAGCTATTAACAATAAAAATTTGTCAAAATATTTAAGATTTATACCTAATAATTGCTAGGATTAAATGAATTCAGTGATATAAGTGAAGAATCTTGAAGATTCTGAATAATTGGAATCGATCAGATTTCAGTGTGTAGAATTGATTCTACTCGATTCCTGACGTGGAATTGACAATCGGAATCGGCCCCTTCCTTCCGGGCGGTTTTTCAGCTGTTCCGATGGAAACGTTCGGCTAAAAATGTTATCCTGGCTAATTGTGAGATGTGGATGACCATCAGATTGGGTACTGTAGAGGATTTTAAGGAGGCGATATAGAATGCTATGTTCAAGGACGATTGTACTTGTAAAGAGGTAATTGGGATGTGGAGGATAGGACAGGACAAAATTAGGTGCAGGAGGAAATGTGACGTTGCAGTCAGAGTTAAATAACTCATTCTAGGTTTATGCTGTTAAAAGTTGACACAAATTAGCAGATGGATATTGCTTGCTAAATTGCTGCAAATTTCACATGTCCAGGTGCTATGATTATATCATAGCTGACAAACTAAAAACACATGTCTAATAATAATTTATTCTGGTGTGAGTTTAATACTTTGGTCCAGACAGATCACTTTTTTTTTACATGCACTTTAATTATTTTGCTGTGTGAAAAGTATAGCACATAAATTAATGAAACTTGAAACGTCTTTAATTTATAAGATGCTTAAAATTTTGTTTCAGTTTCTTTTCAACTCATGAGATTACTGGAGAAAAATATATTTTCGGACTCATCTGATATATAGTTTCTCATTATCGCAAATAGTTTAGTTATGGTTTGTTCCACCGAATGTTTTAAATTAATTACTGTAAAACTAAGGATACGACTTCTCCAAATACTGTTCAAATCTGAGTTATTAACAGTATAACAAACGACAAGGTCGTAGCTTTATTTATCTTATTAGTGATAAGATTTCTTCGTGGATTGGCATCTATGCAAAATATTGGACACTTATTACAATGGACTCCTTTCATGTGTTTAACGTTTATTATCTTTCTCTTTAAGGAAAACCAAGTGAAGAAAATGGTCAGTGTCTGGGTTCACCGTTCCAACTTTAAGAATGGCTCAAGGGGTGATAACCTGGAATTAAGTCTGTGAACGTTTCCATCAAAAGTGAAGACACTGGCTTTACGTGAGATAACGGTAGCCATCATGCTCCCAGCAGCTTTTATCCTCGTTGTCTCCTGTATGTTGGACTCTGCTCTAAGTCACATGACTATAAATACCCAAGGGAAGTCTTCAGGGACAAAGCAGTTATCATCACGACAATCTCCATCATTTTCTCCAGCGCCACATTCATCGTTAGTATCATCCCCTGTGTCATTATCACCATCCTCGTTGTTAAGTTTTTTTACAAACAGTCTCCACAACCAATCTGCTGTCGTAAGAGCCACTAGATCTGTGAAAAGTTTCACTCAACAAAGTCAACCTCATCAGAGCACTGTAAGGTCTTTTATTAAAAGTAACGACGTATCGAAACATTTAGAATTCATAAACGAGGCTCATGATCGTCAGTTCCTGCTATCATCCCCTACATCTCAAAAATTGCATAACAGACAAAAGCCATTCCATAAACACAACAAAAAAGAAACATACTCACAGCATTCCTCGCATCCAAGTAAGAGCGAATTTCAACAGAGCCACCGCTTTAGAGATGAGTACGGCATTAGAAAGGTTAAACACAGACACGCTCGTAACAAGGACCTAATTTTGACATCACATTCTGAAAACTCACGGCATGAGATCTTACCTGAAGCAGCTGGTCCCTCATCAACATCTCCTTCTACCCTTGACCAAAATCCAGAGGATGTCATATTCTCCAATGAACCCCAACATCGCTCTCAAGACACCCTTTCAACTAGTGGCTTTATATCGTTATCATCAAAGGCTACACCTCAGAGCTTTTACGACCCTAAATCAAACTTCAGCGAGCCTATTTTGCCCAAGAAATCAATCAGCGACCTAGACACTTCCGACGCCAACAGATCCGTCAGCGACCTTGACACTATTCACCACGAGGAGGCACGGAATCCACGAGGTGCCAACGAGTCCGGCAACGGAAGCTGGGCGGCCATCAAGGTGGAGGACATATCCAACAAATTCTGCCAACCCACCTATAGACAATACATTAATAAACTCTTCAAGCTCAACTGCACCAGCGTTCAGTTCAACGATGTTCCAGCTGATGTCCGCTTTTTCATACCAGACGTGGAGATCATGTAAGTAATTTTGCTCTTATTTATATCAGAACACACAAAAACACACACACACACACACACACACACACACACACACACACACACACACACACACACACACACACACACACACACACACACACACA
>JAWQUT010000022.1:116953-155354 GCA_033807755.1 Ellobium chinense
CACACACACACACACACACACACACACACACACACACACACACACACACACACACACACACACACACACACACATACACACAAACACATTTTGGAAGTTTTTCTTTTTTGTTTTTTTTTCAACGCAAGTATCTGCTTTTCTCGAAGTTTGCGAGTTTCGCATGACGCTCAAAACTTGCTTAATAAAACACGTTTTATTATTATATTTTTCAACAAAATTACTACTGGTGAATAATTTTTATTTAGGAGCGATGACCAGCATGCGAAACTCAAAAGCGGTCGTACATTTTAAGTGACTATCCCTCATTGCTTAGACATGAATACTTACATTGTTTTCTGTCAGTAAGAAAACAGGGTTAAACCAGTTTCCTATAGCATCACTTGCACTGCGGATTACTCTAGGCTTTTCCCCTTAAGTATACATGAGAAAACAATAATGCAAAGTTCAAGAAATGTAGATCCTCTACAAAAGCCTCGCTTATATTTCTCGCGAAGATCCCCGGGTGCCCCCNACAAAAAAAAAAAAGACAACAAAATCTGCTACAGCCGATATTCACAAGTATATATACCAATTTCTTGATAATCAGTTTCAGATCGGGATTGGTTTAAATTGATGTACTAACAGTCCTGACTGGACCCTGTCATTGTTTAAGTTGAAGTATGAAACCCAAAATGCAGCGAAAAATTTCGTAAGAAAAGTTGGCAAGTCTCATGTCATGTATCTTAACTTATGTGAACATATTTTTTTTTTCATAAGGGCTAGAAATAATTTCATTTTTCTAATATTCTCATATTTAATATGTATATATCTATATCTATGCATTTAGATACAAAACCTACCTGTCTCTTGCCTACTTTTATTTCTGTTAGATTAAAGAACAAAATTCAATTGGGTGATAAACTTTAACAATACAATTCTCTCATCAAATTAAATGTTACCCTTCTAACTATTTTTTCTAAGCATCAAAGTACGAATGAGCGAGACAGGTTTTGAAATCTCGTTATATTGAACACATTTTTCAAAAAAACTTTAGAACCTTTTTGATAATATCGACATAGTGCTCATATAAAGACAGCTTCTAACACCTTATGGTGGGTGGTATATAATGTCTGAGTATCAATGCCTTTTATTCAGCATAGAAAGCGTTAGGAGTACGGATATAATCGAAATTAACTTTGATTCTTTTCGGATTCTCAGTCCTAAACTAGCTACCGGTTTCTCGGTGCAAAGCCTAGCAGTATGAAAGGGTCTCTGAAGTATAAGAAAGTATCCAAATTAATTCCGATCCTCTTCCGATCCGTTGTATCACACCAACTACCAGGCTTCTGAGCGCAAATCCCAGCCTATCAAAAAGTACCAGAAGTAACAAAGTATTGAAAGTATCGAACAAATTGAAACGCCTTCGCAAAACTTGAATCAGAATCGAAATGAAATCGATACCTTTGATACTATGATCTCGAAAGCTATGAGTATAGCGATACTGAACTTAATAATTCAGGTACCGGCCCCTGTTTTTCCTCGTAGAGATATAGCTCTAATGAACACGGAATGACACTAACCAGCTCCGGCAGCCGGAACGGTTTTAAACATGGTAGGAAGTGGATCAGGAAATTTCCTCAAAGAAATCAATGGGTTTGTGCAAACAGGGACTTAGCTGAATAACACTCCATCTTGCCCATTCATCCAGCACGACTGGCTCTCTAGTACATACGGAGAAAAATGAGCTCTCAATTCAATGCACAACGACAAGATGCATCAATGCTGGCACCTTCAAAGCAGGCAGTTTATGACGTTTATCATTATTCAGACCACTTCTCATTGCTGCCACAAAGAGGAGGTCATTGCACCAGAACTGAGCATGCCATACATTTTAAAACGAATTTCGATATCGTTCCTTTTCTAGACAGTAATTTACTGCTCTGATGAACGCTGGGACTTGAACACAGCCCATAGTTGTTCTGTTTGATATCATTTATTGGCTCCGGTAAAGAAATAATCAATGTTTCGCGACAAAAGGGTGCATCTTTGCCAAAACAGTTTCTCTGTGCTACAATACATTTCTTGTCTGATTTAAGTTACTATGTAAAAACATTCGCAGTTTTACGAAAATATTTTGTCGGGAAATGATTATTGAGATGTAGATAACAAAAATGCAGAAAAAAAAAACCAACATCATTTTTTTGTCGGGAGATGTCAGGTTGATTTTTTTAAAAAAAAAATACCTGTTGTTTGTTTCTTTGATTTGTAAGCTGAATATTTTCAGATAATTAAGTCATCGCCTGGAAAGGTGGCCTATCGTACAGAACCTATTAAAGTGAGATGCCGATCTGGAGTAAGAGGCGGTGTCAGGACATTTAGAAGGGACTCATGGCAGTGCGGAAAAAGTTACAGAACCGTAATTCATTATGCCAGTTTTCATCATGTATTCTATATAAGCTGTTTTGTGCTATCTTCAGAATGCAAAATCTTCCCGGCCTTCTAGCCTCATTTCATTAATTACGTCATTTTATGCCTTAAATTTTAAGCTGGACAAAATCATACGAGCGTAATATAACCACGGAAAATTCAAACTAAGGTTCTGTTTATAGACAGGTCTTACCTAACAACGTTAGGGACTACTCTGCCTTAGCAGACCCATCAGACAGAAAGAATGCGCATGAAAACATAGTTCCAGCCAAATTAAGATATGGTTAAATGACCACCGTTTTCTAACATTAAAATCTGCCTCCTGGGGGTCTTTGTCGATGAGTGCTGGACACTTGAACGAAGGAGAAAAGGAAGGCTGAATTTACCACTGTGCCATATAATAATGTCCACTATCGAAGTAAAATTACAGGCTTGAAACTAGTATGGCTGTTTTCATCGTTAGCAGTGTCCTTCTATGTAACTTTTATTTTACAGTAAGGGTAGATCAATGTCTTTTTCAACTGTCTGAGCTTTCTTAATATTACTGGAATAGAGTTCCCCATATTTGAGAGAAACAAACCACCGACCCCATATTTACACGCATTCACATTGCCCAACTTTATTATTATAATGGTAACATCCATTGATAAGACTGCAGGTAAACATAATACTTAGAGACAAGAAGAGGCAAACCATGAAATGGTTTGTCTTGATGCCAGACACCCATTAAAAAGAGCGAACTGAGGAATTTGGCCACATAAATCCAAAGTGGCACTTCACGTTAGCAAATTATACACGATGTTCTGACGCACTTGGCTGTTACATGCGACCGCAGCGAAATACATGCCAGGAAATTTAAAAAAAGAAAACGGAACAACCACAAGTCATTCGGATGTGGGACAATCCATTTTTATGAATTCCGAGGCAGGAGCTAATAATATATGGTGCTGACCAAGGAAAAAATTTTACAGTGAATCTGTAAATCACACAGTAAAGTTGAGCCAAATCGGTCGACAGATTTCATGAAACGGCCGTGTACAAAATCGTACATATTTTTTTCGTAAATAACGGATGCTATTCTTGTCATTTATTATATTTATTACCACCCCAGCAATGTACAATATTCCCATAAACCGAGAATATTTAACGCGATATAAGCAATAATTTCATCCCACTTAACAGTTCAGCTTTAGCGTTCATTCACATCATAGCATTAAAATTTTCTCACGTAGCCCACAATATGAGGGCACCTCCACCTGCAGACAAAGGGTTGGTTCGACCTGACACAGTGAAACATAACCCTAGCCACAAACTCTCTACATAAAATGAATTGGCCCGACCTGATCTATTGAAGAAAAAAAAACAAACAAAAAAGCAGCACTTAATGTAATGCCACCACTTATAGAAAGATCTTTCTATTTAGCATCCATTAGTTGATCAAAGTGTATTGTGATTTGTGGTTGTTGCCTAGGATGCTTATACATCCGACAAGTTTTTTCCGTCCTTACGTCTCGTTGTAAGGACACATTCATAAGACGGACTTACATTATCTCAAGATTTTTCAGAGCGAAAATGGGCGATATTTTACATTGCCTCGATCATTACAAATCTCTTATTGCCTTGAAGTCTTCAACTGTTTATGTCAATGCTGGTCTGTAATTTTTGTTCTAATCTATAGTTTTCATGTCGATCCCTTCCCCCGGCCCTTACCCCTATTTTCATTTTCTTGCACAGCTCAGTCTCTTCCTTCCCCTTTTCCACCCATTCCATCTCCATTGCACGGGATTCGGTAGGTCATTTAATATCATGTAGCAGACGCCGCGACGGACAAAAAAAAAAAATGAATAATAATAATAATTCTCATTTTTCAAATCTGCCTTAGCATCAAAACATTTACTGGAGTCCTTGTTCAATAATATCACAGCAGCCTTGATTATAGCTATAGCAGGATGCACGAGAGGACTATTCCGCCTCTTGGTTGTAATTTCCCAGTAAACGCCACTCTGACCCAAATTCTTGTTTTGACGTCTGTGGTCCGCCAATAACGTCTCACACATTGTGCCAAAATCTCATAACTCTATCTTCGACAGTTTCGTAACACGATAGAAAACGGTTAAATATTTCTTAGTGATAGGCAAGACTCGAATCCGGATTCGAAACCATTGAATCCCCTTACCCTAATTTCGATTCTGGATTCGAACCCATTGAATCCCCTTACCCTAATTTCGATTCCGGATTCGAATCTTAAAATTTGTCTGGATTCGATTCCTTCGGTTCACAGGAGATCTAAAGCAAAAATAAAGAGAGAAGATTCGGAAGTATAAGCGGGAATTCCATAATCAAGTCCTAGCCTTAGACTCGATTCCGAATTCGAATATTAAAGGATTCGAATATGACCAACCCTTATATTTCTTTATAATTTTAATTCATTGATGAACGCACATATCGGAATATTGCACGCACTTGTTCAGGTACTTCACAAAATATGATAATTATGGTTGTGCCTCCTCCAGCTCAGGTGCTTCGTTTGTGTCCTTTTGATTATCTCTATTTTTCACTTTTAATATGTTTGTGTCCTTTTAATTATCTCTATTTTTCACAGTTTATATTTTTATGTCCTTTTAATTATCTCTATTTTTCACATTTTATATGTTTGTATCCTATTAATTATCTCTATTTTTCACTTTTGATATGTTTGTGTCCTATTAATTATTTCTATTTTTCACATTTTATATGTTTGTGTTCTTTTAATCATCTCTACTCATCACATGTATTTAGTTCAAAATGTTTTACCCCAAAGAAGGACTCTCCCCTAAAATTTTTATTATTTTTTTAGTCAGATCTGTATTGTTTTTTATATTAAAACTGTGTTGTTTCACTAACTTTTTACCCCATAAAACGGGTCTTACCACTTATTTACTCACTTGACAAAATGTCACTAATGGAAAAGCTAGAACTCTCTCGCGACATGGGCCATGTCGAGCTTTGCATCAAGGAGTGTCAGTGGCCAAAAAGCATTACAATTAAATATTTTTTATCATAGTTCAGTAAGTTTAAATTCAGCAGACTGACTCAATACATTATGCCGCAATTACCGGTAAAGCTGAGGTTCAAACAGTCGATTTGCATTAGTGCAATTTTACGAAAATGAGACTTGGTTTTTTTTTTCTCCTTTTCGTGTGAAATTTTGGAATTTGGCATTCATCAGAGTATGGCTGTCAGGCATTGATTTAATGATTTCGCTTCGCCATGTTTTCCGAGCATCTATGTCGCCAAAGTACACTTTCTTAAGCCTGGACTGCGTTTTTTGGTCCACGCATTTGACTAAATGGGGAAGCTAAACCCCTTCCTTAGCAAAGGAAGTATCAGTCTCTAGGCAGGTCAAGATGCTTACGACTATTGCGGAAGAGACAGAACACAATGCACTTACTTGTGAGTGGTGGTTGCTTTATTTCTTCTATCTTTGCTTCATTCGTTAGCATATTATATACCACCGTTGATTCTTGCTACATGTTCCTTCGACACAAGGCCATTGACAACACGTCCCATATGTGTACAAATTTGATACCGAAGATGGTTGCCACCATGTTGCCGAGCTCTTTCTTCTGGTTTGGTAAAAGAGACATCACATTTCCAACAATCCTCTAAGAGGTGTGCAACCTTCCTCACAGTGACTGGCGCGCACCAACCAAAACGTATCCTTTGCTACG
Organism: Ellobium chinense; assembly: GCA_033807755.1. NCBI lineage: Eukaryota > Metazoa > Mollusca > Gastropoda > Ellobiida > Ellobiidae > Ellobium > Ellobium chinense. The sequence continues at coordinate 123,070 of JAWQUT010000022.1, forward strand.
AACTGTCAACAGCATGCAAAGTCGGCCCCTTTGGAGACGCCGCAGAGACCAGACAAATGTAGCTCTGTACGTAGAAGGCTAAGAGTACCTTACATGCCAATTACACAAGACGCACGGGTACGTCTTATAGGTACTCGGGAACATTACTTCAGGTGTGTACCATGGACTGCTTGTAACAAGTTTAACAAGTTTATGGCCAGAGCCCTGAATACAGCTGTGGTACAATGGGTGAATAATACTACATGAGACGGACCTGCACAAGAACATGTACAGCATTGTGACTATTAAATTCACCTTTCACGATCACAACGTACATATACATTTGGCAATTAGCATCTAGTATAGAAGACTCAATCACACTAATAATCACTCAATTCTTACACTTGCTTTTTTTTTTTGACTGGCATAATATGTACATTGAACACAAAGAAAGGGTTAATCATATTGCGTGTGCATTTGATAAGCTCAACAGCTGGTGTTTATTCTGTTAGAGGAGCATCATCCACAGTGGCGTAGCGTAATAATATTCAAGGTATTCACTGAATGCCCCAAAATGTAAGCAAAAGATTAAGCACCCAAATAAAATCATACGCTTATTTAAATTCTCTTCACTTATAATCCAATCTTACTTCGAACATACCTTCAAAGCGCCGAATCGAATAAAAACCTCATAATAACTACTCCATGTATTGGCCCAACGGGATGTTTTTGGGGGACGCACGCTGGCCGCCTATTAACCTTCAGTGTCAGCCTCTGACGTCACATTGCTTGTCTTATTGAGGCAACGGGACGTGGAGAGTATAGCGCACGAAGTTAAGAAAAGCATTGCACCTTTACACCTTTAGAGCAGAAGATTTCTGTTTGTCCAAGACCATACCAATTTGCAGATCATGGATAAGAATGTTTGGATATGTCTAAGTTGAACACCCCTTTTACCAATGTGAAATGGTAGAGTCCAAAGGAATGCCAGTTTGATAATATTGATACCACATACTGTGTGCAAATAACGTGAGTTGAGCCGCAAGCTATTGGACACCAATAGCTTGTTTGTTTTCTTTCCTTATGAAGATCAAGAACAAACGGAGATAAGAGCGGTCTGTAACATGAGTTCATAGGTCATGAAATTCCTTGGAGATTTTAACTCAGCCACTCATAAGTTTGACTCACATTTGGCCAGCATTTTTTTGCTAACTCTGTGATTGCGGAAAAACCTGACTACTCAGAATAAGTTCTAGTGAGGGCTATTTTGGGAAAAAAAAGGGGGGGGGGTTCGAGATCAAAACTGATCCAGAATATCGATATATTGCGAGCGTAGAATAGAGCTAACTGAAGCATCCTCTCTTTCCTTGTCAACTTGTTGAGATCGTTTCGTCTATATCTATCTCTCTTAAGCTAAAATCGAGATCTATCACTTAAGAATGAAGGGAAAAAAACAACTCCCAACTCCCGACCAGAACTACAGTATTTAAAGGACTTGGTATCGATAGTTTATTATTTGATGAAGTTATTTCGAGCCTCAGTTTTGAACCACCACTCGTGCATCCCATGAAATTTCATCATGGCACAGCAAGGAGATGGGGTGTGTTCCTTAACTGAGAGTGAGCCTGTGTCAGTCTCTGAAATTTTAGAGCTGAAAGAAAAGGGATTATCAATTTGAGCAGCGACTCGACATAAAACACAGAGGTAGGCCCACGCCTAATTTTTTATTTGAGGGCAAAAGGCAAATGAGATTTTCAGAGCAATATGACAGATATTGCGATGTTCTGTTTTTTTTATATTATTAATACTTTAAAACTCTAACAAAAACCCATGTATAAAATAATCCTGAATGCCCGCTCTCGACCGTCACGCTACGCCCCTGATCGTCCATACACGTCATTAAAACCATACTTGCATCCTTTGGGAGCTAATTAAAATGATATCCAATATTTTACATTAGATAAACTTTTTTTTTTCATTTGTTTGGTCGTTTTTCCTCCCTCAAGAAAAATCATTTTCAGCTGCTGTAATGTCTAATTTTTCTTTCACACAACTGACTGCGTAGTTGGCCTTGCCAGCTGGCTTAATTTCACTCTTTTGACCCGATGCTATAAAAGGAATTAATTTTTATTTGTTTCTGATAAAACAGATTGATACTTTTTCAAATGAGACTAATCAAGACCCAGATCCAGAACTAGCGATTTGTTTAATTAGATGCATTAGCAAATGCATCCAACTGATGCCGGTGTCCAGATCTAGCGGCTTTGTTTGGCTGTCTAGGTTAATGTGCCTGTAGTTTTGTCGAGCCTTGTTTGATTACTGATAGACCTGGTTATTATTACACAATCTATCTTTGCAGCACGGCTGTGCCTCAATTACTTCCATGGTGTTGGTGCTGTTTGAGGACGAAGTCGTATGTTTGATAATTAATATGATATGCATACGATTGTCTTCCTTTACGATATTAAAGCTATATCTGTTATCTGCAGGTGCAAAGCCTTTGGTGGATTTATTGTTCTGCCTCAGTGCATGTGAATATGGAGCTTTGATCTCGTAACGTATAAAATTACCTTTTGTGAGCATGAATAAATTTACACTAGATCTAAATAGTTTTTTTTAAAAAAAGAGCTCGTTGTTCATGTTGTAATCAATGCCGCTTGTGCATTAGCATTAGCTTTTTTGCCCGATCTCTTTTGTTTTCAGTTTTCACTTCGTTGGAAAGTCCTGTATGAATAATAAGCGGGCTAAAGTTCGTTACACAAAAGTACCGAAACAAAAAGCTCCATGTTCTTTAACATTCTGTAACATTCCGAATTTACTTTATTTCTAGCTTGTCTGTTGTTGTCCGCGGCAATACTGTCCTAAAATGGACAGCATAATTGGACTTGCATGAACCACCGATTCTTTGTATTTATTGTTCCCCCGCTCTCCTGATACACTGTTTTGCACTTACACATAGACAGATATTAATAGTGTTAAATCGACTTAATTCCACGCTCGTGGCTTCATAGTGCATGAATAAACTCAGGAAGTAGGAGCTGTGGGTGGTGGAATTAAATTCAGAATGATATATGTCAAGAAATATGATTGGCTGATGTATCTGAAACATCAGTTTTTATTGGCCGATAAATTTCTCATGTTGGGGGTTAATAGGAACACAACTTCCATGATGGGATCGTAGTGAACACACTGTTTACTATGAAATCTGATTGACTGATGTGATCTGAAAGTTTTACTTTGGCTGGCTGAAACACAGTTATTACTTCCAGCTTTGCCTATGTATCCTTGATCTTCTATTGAAAGTGTTTCGAGATATAAGACCTTGCGCATTAACCATGGGGTCTCTTTTCCTTTGTAAGAATAACATCGGTGCATTGGTGCTGAATGCACCCTTAGTAGCGTTCCACATGCAGAGTTAATGTACTTCTGACAGTGGTAAGAGATTCCATCGTTAATGCCCAAATTCTCGGGTGTTAAGCCGAGAGTCTATATTGATGGAATGATCTGGGGCAGAGAATTTCAAAGAGGTGTTAACGGGTGGTAGCTGTGGGGCAGTTCCATCTACTGTAGATTCATCAGTATTGGAGATCAATAGAAAGTGGAAACGAAACGTAAGAGTGAGAACTGGAGAGCATTACTTCAATCTTGAATAGCCAGGGGAGCTCAGAGAGAGAAGAAACGAGAGAGAGAAGGAGAGAGAGAACTAGAAAAATTATATTATTCTAATGATTAATCCGTTGTCACATTCATAACTTGCGTCCTGCCCGTTGTTTGCACCACTTTTTGTATTACCCGCCTACATTCTTGGCCTCTTCTGCGGTCTGGTATTCATTATGGTAAATCACATTAAATCTTCCTTCTCGTTCATTCTGCTGCGTAGTTTTCAGACACTAGACTCACTTTACTTTTGTTTTTTTCTGGACCAATTTGACCTACTATTGATCCAATTTTACAAAAGCTCGCGGTCTGGACCAAAAAAAAAATTAATTATAACGAAAATCCTGTTCTTTTCGTGCAAAGTCGCAGATTCTGAATAAAGAGCAAGCGGTGGATCAATAAATGTTTCAATATGAAATTGGCTGAAGCAAAGAAGTCATCGACTTAATATTTCAAAAGACTTTTCCGTCTTTGATTTGTCATCTTTTTTTTTTCAGGAAATAGCAAAACTTCTCACCTTCGTCCTCGTTAGAAAAATAAATTACCGATGTAGCCATCTTGACAGCAGCTATCTGTCAGTGGCGCCATTGCACAGCGCAGGGTGGTAGCCCAGGGAATTATGCCGCAGTCCGCACGATATTGCTCTAAGCGAGGAGGCAGTAATTTTAAAATCGTTACCGGATTCACAAAGTTGAAAGCATGAATGAAAAAACTGTGCATTCACGCACTGTTGCCATCTACAACAACAAGAAGATAGATCACTCGGTGAAAATACAGTGTCGTTACAATGACTCAGATGAGTCCAGAAGAGATAGGGCAAAGTGTTAAACACGAACGTCAAGAGAATGTGACCGAGTTGAAAGGCATGATATTTATTGTTGTTTTGATGCAGGATCGATATTGTCTTGGTACACTGGGCAACCCCATGTAGTAATATTAAAATCGTTACTGGAGTCACGAGGCCGAAATTAAATTCTGAATGAAAAAAAAAACAACAGTTCATTCACACACTCTTGCCATCTACGACAACAAAACTGATCAATGGGTTAAAACGCAATTCCGTTATCATGACTTAAATGAGTCTAGAATAGATACAGCAAAGTGTTAAACAAGAACATAAACAGAATGTGACCTAGTTGGTAAGGCATAGTATTAATTATTATTTGGGTGCGGGATCGACATCATGGTTTTTGGTGGGGATCAACCTAATTGATAAGTGGAATGACTGACAGATCGGTAGACTGATGTGTTGAGTGGGTTTCTTGTTTTATTGATTGATGCATTTTTGATGTTTGATCTGTATGGTCATTTGCTCGTATTATATTGCCTATACTACTTTACGGTTTGGATTTTTTTTTTGTGCAAATAAACCTTGTATTCCGTCCACCCCAGCAGATAGCATAGCTTGTTGCTATACGTGCTGAACCACACTCTCCAGTTTTCTTCCTGCCGCTGACTTTGTCTGCCTGATCTGTTTTCGACATTCCAGAATCTGAACCTGGCCGCTACTCGTTCATCAAGCTGCGGTTCCTTACCCTGGAGATGATCATTAATGGCGGGGAGTATTTCCTCTTTGTCCAGGTTTAGCTTGCCATCAATCACGGCTCTTCCTGGCAGTGAGTCAGCATTCTCATTTTGCCTGACACCCGCATGTTCAGGGCAGTAAATCCATGTGAGACCCACCAACCTGGAAGACAGCAGGTACCGGATCCAGTCACATCCCGAGGAAATTAGAGTACTTCCACTGCCCTATCATTTAAGGGAAAGGAAAAACGGGGGGAGGAGGAGTCAGCCCCAAACCTTTTAAACAAATCTCTTTCAAAGACGAGCATCTCACCTTCTGACTTGGTCAAATATTTTTTTAATTAGACTGGTTTTGACCGCGTGCTAATACATAAGCCAAACACACTTCATTTTTATATCTATTAAGATCAAATTGTATGCATTATTTAGATCCCAGGTTTTTTGACATATTTCTACGCCCTGACTGGCTGACAGGACCTCGAAAAGGGCAATTTTATATATATTTGCGGAATAATAGACTGTATACAATTAATGATTTGGTCTAAAGTAGGTTTCAGAAACCTAATACTATTACGACCTTTCTTGTTGTTGTCACGGCAAGCCACCGCAGTGCTGCGGTTGCTATCTCTGTGAAGCAGTTTACATTTTGGAGAGAGGAAATGGTGAACCATTAACTGACAACTATGCTGTTAAAAACTGTGTGGAAAGTGTGCCATCGGGGATTTTTATTTAATCACTCTGAAAGATCAGTTGTGAGAAGATGGGCCGAAAAATGCATAACATCAGAAAATTTCATGCCCCCACCGGGAATAACAGCCCATCAGCCTGTAATAGTGAGTATTCCATCACTGCATTTCAGGAGCGCATACTTCAGAGTAATTAAATCCTTATATTCCATCCGTTGAATCATTCCCTAACTTCTACACGTCAGCCTGATGTTCACCCGTGACCCTGACACATTTCGTAACTGTTCACAAGAAGATTCTAGAGATCACTTATGAAGTTTTCAAACCCAAACGACAAACAAAAGTGACAGTTACCATTTTTTTCTCTAATTGCTGCAGGAGATCGATACAAAGATTTCAGGGTTGCAGCTAATTATTCACGCCCATGGATATGCCATCAAGACACACTTGCTGCCCATAAATAGCCATGAAAATTTAACTGTAGCCTCAGTTTCTCATGAACTCCCTTCAAATTTGTGGATCTCTTGCGAAGAGTTATAGCAAAGGTATGTGTGAGCATAATATGACATCTCTTCATATCATGAAGAAAATAAATAGGGAAACTCTCTTACTCGGAGAGCGAGGCAACAGAAGATCTTCAGAGGAAGATACCCCTGTCTAACAAGTGTTTCGGCTCTATGACTTCCTGACACTCTAAAAGGGGTGAGCCACACTTGGGTCGTGACTCCCAAGTGTCCTTCTTTGATTGATTTTCTTTTTTTTATCCTCGGGAAGGATCTGAACCCGCAACTTCCAGTTTCTTAATTCCTTGATCCACATCAATTTACACATTGGATTAAGATCTCCGATCTTCTCAAATCATCTTATCATAATGTGCAGTGTTACCGTTACACCAGGAAATATCAAGTGTACAAAAGCACCTCTGCCACAACTCTCAGTAAGAAATCTCAGTTTGAAAAAATAAAGTTTCCAGTGTTCAGGCCTATGTCTTTGCAAATCCCTGTAAACAAGGCAGCCGGATGGGTGGGGGTAGGGGGAGAGGGGGTTGAAGGGATAGGAAGGAAGCCAACTTTAAACTTATAAAGATGAGTTTTAAATCCATCTGGTAACCTTCTATTTTATGGGGATTGTTTCAAGTTAAATGTTGTTCGGTGCAGAGCTCAACTGTAGTGGCACTGAGGCCTCGGGTCCAGCCTCCCACTGGCTGCATGATCCATTTTTACGGATAATAACTGTTCTGTGTGTTGTCACCCGGCCGACCAGTTGACACCGGGCTTCCAAATTCGACCACCTCGTCACATGGTTGACGTTGGCACGCGAATGTATTCTACCGTCGCGCCCATCATAGTAGAGATGAAGGTGAAAACTGGTTCTACCTTAGCACCACAAGGGTTAAGAGCAGCCAGGCAAATATGGCTTTTTTTATATTTTGAAGTTTCACCTCGTGACCTTCTTGAGTAATCAGACACAACTGTGGATTTCTGGCGTCATCTTATGACCTGAGAGTTCAGATGCACTGTTGACATTTTGCCACGATCATTTCACCTTTGCCAAAGTCAGTTTGAGTTGTTTATGTTATTATGATCTTCCATTTATCTTCTTTTTCCTGTTAAAACAATGTAGAGTTTTGACTTTGTATGATATCCCAATTTTACAAGCTAACACCACATCTGCATCATTGTTTTGCTTTGTGACTGAAAGCGTTCAGTTCCTCACAGCCTTAAAAAAACGACTTAGGCAAATGTACGATAAGCGTGACGATTTGTGTTCCCTATGACCACTTAGTCTTCTTCTTAATGATCCTCTCGACGTTGTACTCACGAACACAGAGAACCTTTCTTCCCACTTGACCTTTCCCCTCCCTCCTCCCCCCTCGACCCCTCTTTCCCCAACTAATTTTGTGACACAAAACATTCAGTCTCAGACAGTTCTGCAGCCCCCTTTTCAAGGACAGCGGTGACGTAATGAGGCATTCGTCTTACCCATCCAAAAACGATGCCACGCCAAGCACCCACGTAATCTCTTCGCCCACAGGTCATCGGTAATCGATCCCCCCACGCCCTTTTCTCCCGATCTCGTAGGAAATTTCCCAAAGACTCGACACTGTCTTATCTCGAATCTCAGTTCATCGGCTAATGAAGCATCGATAATAAGACAAGAGTGTATTAAGTGAGGACTGAAAGATGGTGCGTAGGTGTTTTGGCCGTGCAAGCGATACGAACGGGTGTGCAAAATAATGCAGGCAGGTTCAGTCGTCCGTATTGAGCCGTGGGCGAGACTGTGACGGTGGTGTGTGGACTAGGTGACCATACGACCTAAACCCTAGTTGTTTTTTTTTCTTCATTGGGAAGGGGGAGAGGGGTACGGGGGTGGAAGGGATTGTATTAACGACAACAAACCAGAGCATGAAAGACACAGGCACACAGACACAGGCACAGATACACGCGCGCACACACACACACACACACACACACACACACACACACACACACACACACATACTCACACATACAGACACCCTGTCTTGTCACACGCTCACATTTACACACACAGACACACATAACACTACACACACACACACTCACTCACACACACACACACACACACACACACACATATATACATACATACACACAAACACACACATACACATCACATATCATACACACACACATACACACACATACACAAACATATATACATACACGTACATACACACACACATTCACACCAACCACAAATATATTCACAGACTTAAGAGGAATATTAGGTCATCCTGCTCTAAAACCTAAGACCTTCGAAGAAGATATTAGATCTGGTCCCGTCTTTGTCTGGCTGCTACTTGGGTCCGGCTCCGGTTCCTATTATTGGGAAGGTTAAATCTTTGCTGGGAATGAGTCAGACTGGATCTTAGAACACTCTTCTTTTTTACTTGTATCTCAGACGCCGAGACTAAGATTTGGGAACCTTTAATCAGTTTTTTTCCTATGGACGTCATCGGGGGTTTTAATGGTATTTAGATCTAATCACAAAACAGACTTGTTGTACGTCCATGTGGCGCCAGCAATGAAACACTAGAGCATGATTGTCCTCCAGGACTGTCCACTTCACAAGACTGTAGGCGAGAAATAAGGGCCCAGCTCTGTGGAGTTCCTAGGTCTGCGCGAAACTCGGTTCGAGAAGTAATCACACGTAATGCTGGAGTACTCATTGTGATCATATCCGCGGGTACCGGGTACTAGGTCAGCTTGATTACATGACTCTCTGAGTCTGAGTTGTTCCTACTTCTAAGTTATCTGCACTCTGACAGTGGTATCTGGTAGACCTGTTCCAACTCCGTTTGAGAAGTAATCACAGGTAATACTGTAGAACTAGTGGTAGTCATACACGCAGGTTGTTGTCTACTTAATTACTTGACTAACTAAGTGGTTCCTACTTCAATGGTATGAGCACTCTGGTAGTAGTATTCGGAAAAGTACTCACTCATCAAGTTTAGGTCGCGAACCAGCCAGCAACGTTTCTTCTTTATGCCGGAAGACAAGGGCCCGTGAGGAGGGGTGCACTGTCTATTTAAAATGAACAGTGCTTTTTTTGAATGGGGCATCAGTTTAAAACAACACTCCTGCTGTTATTTCAAGCTCGATAAGGTATAGTTACGTTACTCGCGTCTCTTCTTATTAGTGTACGATTAAATGATTATTACTTCTCGGTATCTGTCACAAGTACTCAGAATGCGAACAAATTAAAAATATTCATTTTTTGGTTAGGTCTATTAAGGACTTAATCTCAAAGCTGTGAGGAATGAGGTGGACCCAGTTTCTAGTCACATAAATTTGCATACATGACTTGGAAAACAGAAGAAGAAGAGGAGGAGAAAAGGAAGAAGAAGAAGAAGGAGAAGTGGNNGGGGGGGGGGGGTAGAGATCTAATCAGAGTAGTATTAGAATTCAATTTGTCAGCAAAACACTAGTTTTCTCATCAAGCTGTCTGATCTTTATGCCCCAGAGTATAGACTAATTGAATGCTGGGCCCATAGCGAAGTAAAAGGTCGTAAGGAACATTTTAGCGTGTTATCTCGACTTACGAAGTATATTGCGAGTTTGAAACTGTCGGTATCAATAATTTTCAGTCAATGCCTGCCATTTCACACGCTCTTCAATCATTGAATGACGTATAGACAAAACACTGTTTTGAACTAATCCAGCGTTATTGGAGGTGGATAAAAGAATCTGTGCTGATTTTATCTGTTCAGGCCAAGAGGAAAAGGAAGGTGCTGATGGGGGGAAGGGGGAGGGAGGAGGGGGCGCGGGAAGAGGAGTGGAATTCTGCATTTTTTTTGTCTTTTTACTTACTAGACAACAAGGATAAACGTTGCTTATATTGACGTTGCACTTTTTACTGAAACAAACCAAAATGACATTTGTTCATCTTGAAAAAAAATGTTGAAATTAACGGATCTACTACACACACAAAAAAACTTCTGTAAAGACAACCTTATATTTAAAAAAAAAATGAAATCACGTGTTAGATAATATGATACTTTGTAAAAACGTGTATGACATATCGTACTTTTTACATAAATCAGCAAAAGGTTAATATTTCCTAATAGTATCGACTGGCACACTACAGTACTGTATAATTTTATACTAAAAAACAAAAACAACTACAACAACAAAATGCTAACGTGCTTTTGCATCGTTAAATAGTTTTTTTTCTCTTTTCTTAAAATACACCGAGAACACGTGATAGCCGTCAATAAAATAATGTCACGAGAAATGACACAAATGGGTCACACCCTTTAAGAAGACTACATTTATGTCCAAAAAAAATGGCGACCTTTGTAAAAGCAATTATTTCCTAGAGATCTTGAAGATAAGACTGATCTGACGACCGGCCACCATGATAACAGCAAGAAGTCTGGTTCTGTCCTCACTTATAAGGAATGTGGGTCTTTTTGTGTATAATATCTAGGTTAATGACCGCTCACGCGACTTCACACAATAACACCTCTTCATCAGACCAGATCACTCAAAAATGCTGGCAGTTCCCTTGGGAGCGTACGGTGCCGATGCCATTTACAGGCTCTGAACACTAGCAGTCACACATTTTCATTCACTACCTATAGCCAGATACTCATTTTCCAGATGGGTGGACGAGGGAAAATGTGCATGAAATACTTTCTCAGGGCACTCACAACTCTGCTCCTTTTTTTACCATTGTCGGTGAAAATCGCAAACTGTAGAGAATTTGCGCATTAACAATGGGTTCTCTTACCATCGTAGGAATTATAATAATGCTTCCTGTTGAACGCTACTAAGGGTGCATTCAATACCGATGCAATAATGTACTTCTTACGATGGCAAGAGATCCCGTCCTTAATGTGAAATTCTCACATGCATGTCGCCAAGTTCAATTTTTACATGATAATGGAAAAAAGGTTAATTAATTTTCAGTTTCTTTGTTAATAGGCTTTAAATCAGACAGAAAATACAAACAAGGATAACAATCACTTCCGACAATACACCATAATATACCACAACATTCTTTAGGTAATTTGTAGGGAATGAAATACTGAAGTATTCCATTTTCTGCAAGAGGGATTCGTTTTACATCAAAGACCTAGGGGAATCAGAGAGGTTGTTTGTTGTTAGGGGAGGGGAAGGAGGGAAAGCTCCAGACTTGTCACTAGCTTTGTAAAGTGCGAGATCCATTAAACACTACTCCAGAACAATTTAAAGATGAAAAGAGAAGTGGGATTGAAACGAACGAATTTTTTTTCTTTTTCAGTGTCACATTGAATTTTGGGCCAATAGAAAATATGACCACGACATTTTGGTGATTTTTTTTTTTTTGTGTGTCTTGATTTCAGTTCAAGTAGGAATATTGTATGAGCTTTACATAATTAACATCTTTAAAAGTCCGCCTTGGGTATAAAAGGAGAAATCGAAGAGGCATAAACGGAAACATCATACATTTCAATTCAATCATTCCCTTCACATCAGAGCGCTGCATTTCCTAATTTCACTTGGCCGATTGGTATTTTACTGTCTCTCCAAACGCTATGGCCAAATAAAAAAAATGACACAAAAAACATCTAGTATTTGACAAAATGAAAACACTTCGTATAAGTACTATAAGTGGAGGCAATGTCCACGGCCATTTTGTAGGCGGGGCTTATCTTTCGACAGTAGCAATCGGATGACACAGCTTTAAGAACACTGTGAAATGCAAAAATTGTGTGCACGATTATGAACACTTCATTTACACATGTTCCTCACATGTCCATTCTTCACTACATCGCAACCAGTGCTCAACGTTTGTTCAGTGCATAACTCATGGTCACCACGGCTTTACTTATTACTTGTTACGCGTACTTGTTGCTGGAAATATCATACCGCACTCCGGACATGTCTGTGGGTGCGCCGATCTCGATGCCAAAAACCGCCTCAAGGAAAACAAGCCCGTTGTGCTGGTTGACATTTGCTTGTGGACAGTTCTATATTTTTCCAGCGAGCCTGCAGCTCCATTCACCTTCTTTCACCACACTCATCTCCTTCATACGACTCACTGTTGGAATGCGATCCCAGATATTTCCTCGTCCTTCTCCTTCTCTATCTCCTCCTCCTCTTCTTCCTCCTTTTCCTTTAAAACCACGGCCAGGAGCGCCAATGCTGTCAAACCCATTTTATCGGGTGAGCAATTTTTAAGCGATAGATGAAGCGATCAGTTTCGGAGATAAGGCTTCTTGTGAGACAATTTTCAAGAGGGGGTTAAATGTCCGCGTAGACCAGATCAATGGGGTCTCGCCAGACATGAAATTGGGTAATAACTGCTCATATGATCGATTACGCCTGAAAGAACTCTATATATATAAAGTGGGTGCGTGGGCAAGGGTCGCTAGATTGATGACAGATTTCAGCTTTGAAAGGACCAATTAGCAGAGATCAGAGACGACTGATTTATATCTACGTAGATGTGTTCTTTATCCAGTTGGTATTATCATTGGACTCCGACATGGTGTACTTGGGTTAGAACTGGGGCGGGGGTAGGGAAAAAGGAAGCACTCATGAGAGAGTCCTCGGATTCTTTGTCTTCTAGCTTATCCTCGCTCCAAACGCGAAGTTTATATTGCTACATACCAACCTCTGCGATTTGAGAAGATAGGCCTCATTCCGATGATGACGTTTCGGTATAACCGACTATAGCGTTTAATGCTTCTATAGATATTTGTTTATCGTATGGCTAAGACTGACAGTACCATCGGAAGTATGAAAAGGGATTGCTAAACTAATAAGAAACCAAATGGTGTAGCGTGTTCTTTTCCTCTCCTTTTTGCGTTCCTGGGTCGTACAGTAATACCAGATCGGTGGCCGTATGCATAATCCTTGTGTAAATTAACGTGTAATCACTACTAATGTTTTGGGAGCTTCCTGTGATTTCTGCAGTGCGTTAACCAACGTAGGGATTATGCAAACGGCAACGTGTCAGGAACTGCATCGTCTTCTGCAGGTCAAAAAGGGTCCTCCATAGGTTAAAGAGAACGGTTGTTTCCGTTGGCCAGTTGTGTCCTTAGCCAAAGGATCAACAAAGATTGTCCAGTCTTGCAGGACGTGCTAAGAAGTCTGCGCCGCTGTTCCAAAAGCACAAAGTGGGTTTCGGTTCAGACCTGTACGGTGTAGGTCAAGTTTTGATACTGACCAGAGGGTACCGAGTATCGAAAGTATCGATACTTTTAGATCATCTTGCTCACCACCAGGTGATGTAGAGGCGGGTCATGGATGATTCCTTGGAGTATTCCTTTCATAATTATCTTTGAAGTATTCCTTTCATTGTAATCTTTGAAGTATTCTTTTTATAATAACCTTTGAAATATTCCTTTCATAATGATCTTTCAAGTATTCTTTTTATAATGGTCATTGAAGTATTCATTTCATAATGACCGTGAAGTAATTTCTTTCATAGTGATCTTTGGGGCATGTCTTTTATAGTGATATTTGACGTATTCCTTTCATAGTGATCTTTGAAGTATTCCTTTCATAGTGATCTTTGAAGTATTCCTTTCATAGTGATCTTTGAAGAATTCCTTTCATAGTCATCTTTGGAAGTAATTTCTTTCATTGTAACCTTTCATATATTCCTTTCATAGTGATCATAATTTCTTTTATAGTGATCTTTCAGGTATTCCTTTCATAGTGATATCTCAGGTATTCCTTTCATGGTGACCTTTGAAGTATCCCTTTCATAATGATCTTTGAAGTATTCCTTTCATAGTGATATTTGAAGTATTTCTTTCATTGTGATCTTTCAAATATTCCTTTTATAGTGATCGTTACGGTCCCTTTTCTCATTATCTCATCTTTCCCTCAATGATGTTTTTAGGTTACACAAATAGGCATGAAGATAAATACATGCACTTGCAAAAACATCTTCGCACACAGAACGTATATGCCAGTTTGCGAACTGGAGTCATCGCTGCACAGCCGTTAATTACAATTCCCATTGAATCTTCTTTTTCACCTAATGGAATTGCAGCATTTTCAACAATCATAACTTTTAACAGTTCTGTCAATACGCAGCACAGCTTCATCAGAACTATGGGCATAATTGCAATTCTTAGTTTTTCAAACGGGTTTGCAATTACGACTAGACAGTTGTACATCACCAGTAGCGTGGCGTGACCAAGAAAGATCGTGAATTATGTTTAACATAATATTTTTTATTGTTGTGTATTACTACCGCGGCAGAGTTTGTGAAAAAAGATCGGCCGGAAAAGGAGATGCTCAGCGTTCTAAAAAAGCTTATTATATGATGTAATTTATGACCACGGCAGTGCGCGCTAGCTTCAGGCCTGTTGTAATTCATATTTAATGTTTTGCTCTTTAAATATCGCGGCGAAACTGGCCGTAAATCCATAATGCTCTAGATCTAGACTGCAACTTACTGCAGGCCACAGCCGCGTCTGAGATTATCGTGTTTCCTGATTTATGACGATATACATATTGTTTTTAACCCGTTCCCTACGTTTGACGTGATAATAAACATAATTTTTTATGTGTAACCGGATGGAAAAACTCGTTGGATCTTGCAATAGGTAATATTTAGCTAAGACCTTGAAAAGTCGAATTCCTAGGTCTGCGGAATCAGTTTATTCATTTATCTTTCACTTCATGTAAAGTTCAGTGATGAAAATGGGGTCTGAATGTCGGGTGTTTTTTTTTTCTGTGTTTTAATGAAGCACCCTTCGCTCAAAGGTGTGGTTAAAAAGACTTTAATCTCGATTATCTCAAAATCTATATGGCAACGGTAAGTTTACAAATTTGTCCATAACTTTGGAATTAATAAAGCTATTGACCTCAAATAAAGCGCAAAATGTTCAGAAATAAATGGGGATTAACATTTTGTCAGTAACTCAATTTTCATATCTGGAAAGATGTGAAGGGTTTTCCCATACACGCACACATATACATTCTAACCCTTTGGGCCAAACAGCACCCGGATGTAGATGTACGGCCGGAAATAGCATTTCATCACAAATCATAGGCTGTTCACCTGTCTCATTTGAGTGAGTTTAGGAGAAGTACATAGAAACTTTCTGACAACGCAAGAAAGTAATGCCTATTTCAAGCTTTAGTGCTGTCTTTTCCACCAATGCTACTCACTTTGTCTGTGACATTTCGTCACACTCATTCCACATTAATGGAGTCATGTTTTTTTAAATGATCTGAGTTGTTTACAGCATAATGATCTCCCACTTATCTTCTGTTTCCATCTAAAACAATGTAGAGTTTTGACTGAATAATTTAGTTCACAGCTGCTCCATTGTTTTGCTTTGGGCAACAGGCCGAAAGCGCTCAGTTTCTTAAAAGCTAAAAATAATTTAAGTTAGATGTGGAACGAGTGTGACTATTTGATGGATGTACTGGGTTGTAGCAAGCGCAACCAAAAAAAAAAAAGTAGCCCAGTTTGCAAATTGCCTGTCTCTGAGATCTCTGTCGATTTCCGTGTTGTATGCGACGTACAAATCGTCTAATTTCCGATGTAATGAATTATTTCTATGTATTGGAGCGCGGTATCACCGTGCTGGTGCTGGAACTTTATAAAACCCTAACAAAGTCAAACTTAGGCACAGGGTAATAAGCTCATTGCAGCTTAGCGATATCAGCACTTGAAATCCATGACGTACCGAAAGAGAGAACTTACACTATAACGACGGGATCTCTTACCACCGTATGAATTACATTTTGTATTTTGTACACTATTAAAGGTGCATTCAGCACCGATGCACTGATATAATTCTTGCGCTGATAAGAGAGACCATTGTTAATGCGCAAGCTCTCAAATGGCTACCTTTGGAGGATTTTGTGGGGGCTTAAGTTACCCATACACTCTGTATCACGATCTAAAGGTATGGTGCATATTATATTTCATTATTAAGCCATGAATGCCTCGGAAAAGGTGTCAGTAAAAAGCAGTATGAAAAATAAGGGTCCATTTCTTATCCACAGATAAGTCTCAAAGAAATCTCGTGTGGAGAGTATAGGTAACTTAGTACCCACGAACGTCCCTCAAAATCAGTTGAATAGCTCATCTTATCTATTTGTGTGTTTGAAACCAAAAACAAAAAAAATGGTATCAATGTGATGTTAAAAGAGAGAATACTTTCTTTTGTGGAGCAGCGTGGCCGAATAGTTGTGGCACTGGACTCACGATCTGAAGGTCATGGGTTCGATTCCCACCCACGGTCGTGCTGTAAGTGCCTTGGGAAAGCAATTTATCCACATTTTCCTCAGTCCACCCGTCTGACAAACCCGGGTACCTGTTCTATAGTCAGAATGACAGTGATCAACGCCTGTAAATGACAATGGC
Organism: Ellobium chinense; assembly: GCA_033807755.1. NCBI lineage: Eukaryota > Metazoa > Mollusca > Gastropoda > Ellobiida > Ellobiidae > Ellobium > Ellobium chinense. Next base: position 139,782 of record JAWQUT010000022.1, read on the forward strand.
ACTGTAGTATACTCCACAGGGAGTTGAGGAAGTCCTAGGACGACCTGGCCTGATGGGTTAAAAATGGTGTCGCGTGAGCGGGCATCAGCCTAGATATGAGACTTATAAACCGCATTATTATTACAAAGTTTTGAAGATATTTTAAACCCCTTCACTATATTTGATGTACATATGAAGAGCGGTTGTTTTTTGTGTTTTTTTTTTCCAATACTCGGTACGTGGTCTCTGAATATTTTTGAAATAAAGGGAAATAACAATAACGTAATTGCTCTTCACACATATATTTTTATTTACAAGTAAGTGACGTAAAATTTGAACGAGTGCAGATTTTGAGCTCGATAAAGTTTTGAATGAATTAACACGGAAATGCATCTTTGAATGCACCACCAACTCAGTTTTCAACGAAAGTGCATTTACTGCGTTTCGAAAAAAAAGCTCTTCATATACGCCCCTATCCTTACCCGTGGCTCCCCTACAACACAATGTGAGAGATTTGCAGGATGACGCCTTCTCATTGTCGTTTCTAAGCTTGGCTTTGATGGATCACCATTGCCTCTTAGTGTGTTGATCGTAAACTCGTTTCCGGGATGTGTCAGTAATGCGTAAATAACATGACATAGCGAAAGGGTTAAAATGAGGGGGGAAATGGTTAAATATACCAACGATTGCCTGGAAGGGTTAACTGGACTGAGAGATGAATTCAAAGGGCATAGACTAATGAAACGTCCCAAAATCGAAGTGAGAGAGACAGACAACGAACGCACCAGAGGCGATAGTATACTCAACGCACCGGAACGCACCTGGAACGAACGCCTTTCACAACATGAAAAAAAATTGGATCGCCGCGGGCAGTCGGAATTATGTGATCCCGAAAAAATCAAAACTAAAAAAAAATAAAAGAAATGATATTTTACCGACTTTACCCGACTAAAACATGGACATGCACGTCCTTAACTCTTTCAGAAAATATGATTTTTCTACGACTAGCATCAACGGAGGAATTGAGGAAGGTACAAGTCTTGTCCCATTTTACAATTCTTTCTTCATATTATATATATGTATTTATGATTTCTTTTCTGTCTCTCTTTCTTTTTTTCTTTGTTTTTTCTTTCTGTCTGTCGCTCATGTTCGATAATTTCATTGAACAAATTCAGATCACTCCGGATTCCTAGAAGCTTATTACTACTGACCAATGGACACGAACGCACGAGGGCTGTTAGCCCCATCACCCAAGTTCACACGATGAACATTATATAAGATAGACCTTGACTCATTGAAGGAATTGAATGTCAAAACATCTTAAGCCGTTGGCTTTGTGACGATTTAGCAGGTTGTAGATCTAGCTAGAAAGAGCTCAAAGCCATCAAAGCTCACATCAATAATAAATGTGCATATCTTGGAAAAGCAGGCATTTTACCCAGCCGGTACCCGTCCCTTGAAGCGGACCTGGGCCCGGGCGGGCGAGGGGAGGGGGGATGACAATGCGATTACATGAAATTTTAACGTAAGGCGTGAGGGGACCACACGGAGTCCCATCCGCAGACTTTTCCATGCCACAAGGAGCCAATGGTTCATGGTAGAAAAGGCACTGAGACCTGGAAAAGTAGACTGTCATGTAGTTTTAGATAGATTCAGATTAGTATCAGCATAGGGCGATACCTGATAGATTTGATGAAATATCGATATTAGTTTAAGCTTTGTTTTTAGATTTAGTATCGATATGATATCCATAGCCTACCGAAAATAAAATGCAGCACAAACATTCGAAATTCATTGATGTTCAGTCCTTCAAGATTAGGTAATCTAGCGAACCTCTGACTAACAAGGTAAATGAACTTTATTTGCATAACGCGGTCAAACTATTTTTTTCCTTGAGAGAGGACTTTCTAGCTGCAGTGGTGTCTTTCACGGGATATCTTGGCTGTCTGCTGGGACAAGGCCGCTCTTGCTTTAATACAATTCATTTAGTCATTGGTTTAGCCACATGATCGGTCCTATTATCTTTATACGGCACGTCACAAACAGGGGTGTATTTATGATTGACAGGACCCAGGGCAAGAGAAAGATGTGGGGTCCCCTTTCATCCTATTAGGCTGTCATGATTGGGACAAACTCTGCTAAAGCAACAGGGTTAGCAATAAACATCAACATTCATCTGGCTCCCTCACCCACTCTCTCTCTCTCTCTCTCTCTCTCTCTCTCTCTCTCTCTCTCTCTCTCTCTCTTTTCCTCGGCGCAGGGCCGTCTACAAGCGAGGGGCCCTTACAAGGGCGGGGCCTTGGGCATGTACCCATCTTGTTCAATTCAATTTATTCAAAACGAGCCCAAGTTACACAGTAACATATGGGTGGTCAGACATTGATAACGCATTGCAGTACAGAGACAGAACAATATAACGAAGTATCTAATTATGGACAAAACAACATAACTGCATGTGTAGAAAACAACATAACTGCTTATATACTATAGAAAAAAACAACAAAACTGCATACATATCCATGGACAAAACACAACGTAACCGCATATGTATTAAATAAAGGAAATGAACATGAAGAACAAATTGAATTGGCAATAAACAATCTATGCCCAAATCCGTCACGAAGGTTGGAACATTTTCGGCCCCCCTTTTTTTTTTGAATTAATCGAATAAAACTGATTCCACGAATCCAGCAAGTCACGACACGACTTTGACACCTTCATGTATTGGGATAGAGGCCTGCCTAGATCACGGTGCCGTGTCGTGCTGTCTCCGGATCTCGTAGGTTCATGTTCTAATGAAACAGAGGCCCACGTAATAATATTTCTTTAAAATACATTTTGTTGTTGGATACATTTAAATATCCGAATACACCCAATCCTAGAGACAATCCTAGAAGTTAGAGCTGTCAGTGAAAGAATCGAGGAAAAATAAATGTGGTTTTGTTTTCCGTCTTCAAATTGCTAAAAACGGAGTGAAAGATTTAACCCCATTTACGATCTGTTTTTCTCGCGGATCATGTCTTGGACTCCATCTTTCTTCCTTTCCAAATATTTCGGTGACGACAATTCTCACCGGCGTCAACAATCGGCATGGGCATTAGACTTTAAGATGAAAAAAGATTTATAAATTATTTTGAACGGGTTAAGTCTTTTTCTTCTTCTTCTTCTTCTCCTGCTGCTGCTGCTGCTGCATCCTCCATTTCTTCTCCTTCTCCTCCTGCTTCTGCTCTTCGTCCTCTTTCTCCCCCTCCCTCTCCTTCTTTTCTTTTCTCCCTCTCTTTATTCTTCCTCTTCCTTTTCTTCTTATTCTTCTTCCCCTCCTCTCCCTGCTTCTCCTCCTGCTCCTCCTCCTCCTTCTCCTCCTTTTCCTCTTCTTTTTTTCTTATTCTTCCTATCTTAATTCTTTCTCTTCATTTTCCTCTTCCTCTTCTTCTTCTCCTCCCCCCGCTCCTCCTCCTGCTCCTCCTCTTTCTCTTATTCCTTTTCATTTTTTCCTTTTCTCCCTCTCTTTAGTCTTCCTCTTCCTTTTCTTCTTCTTCTTCTTCTTCTTCTTCTTCTTCTTCTACTTCTTCTCCTCCTCCTCCTCCTCCTCCTGCTCCTCCTCTTTCTCATACTCCTTTTCCTCATTTTTTTTTCTTTTTCTCCCTCTCTTTATTCTTCCTCTTCCTGTTCTTCTTCATCTTCTTCTCCTCCTCTTCCTCCTGCTTCTCCTCGTCCTCCTTCTGTTCCTCCTCCTCCTTCTTCTCTTTCTCCCTCTCTTCATTCTTCTCCTTTTTCCTCTTCTCCTAACCTTTCTTCTTCTTCATCCTCTTCTCATCCTTTTTTTTTTTTCCTTCGATCACCCACAGAGACGCCTGTCACACGAACAAAAGCAGCTGTGCTCATTAAACTGTCAGCCTCGCCACAGTTTTCTTCTAGAGTGGTGGAAGTGGACCATATGGCATTTCTGCTACGTTCATGTTAGAGGCAGCGCTGGAATTCGTGTTCTGCCATCATGTCCTTCTGTCCTCAGGGACATTAGCTGGTTGGGCCAGTTCTGCAGTCAGGCCAGAAAAAATTAAAGAAACTAAGACCAAATAAAAGAAATGGAAAAGTTAAAGGTGGAATATTTTCGCAAAAAGAGTAGCACATGTTGTTGTTGTTGTTGTTGTTGTTGTTGTTGTTGTTGTTGTTGTTGTTGTCGTTGTTGTTGTTGTTTGTATTGTTATTCTTCTCCTTCTTCATCTTCGTCTTCTTCTTCTTCTTCTTCTACTGTACTTCTTCTTCCTCATCTTCTTCTTTTTCTTCTTCTTCTTCTTCTTCTTCTTCTTGTTTCTTCATGGAGCTGGTGAGATAAGATTTTTGAAACAAGGTTTCTCCAGCAAGATTTCGAGTACCCAAAATTACCTCGGAAAGTGATGGTTTTGTACAATGGGTGGAAATGTAGTCATTTGAATATGCCTATGTAGTTTGACCCCAGAAATCGGTGTTATGTGGACGTCTATGAGAGACCCAAGTGTAGTTTATTGACAGGAAAACAGTTGATACATCTAGGACTGAATCAATGGGGAACATACGAATGCCGCCTGGGCTTCCCTTGGGAAACAGACGGTTAAATCTGAAACTTGAATGTAGTGGACAGGCCATCCTGAAACCAGGCAGAACTTTGCAGGCCAGCCTCCTCCCATATAAAATGGGGAAATCATTGGGTCTCAAAATGGATTCTCGATACTTTGTTTGCTGGGGTATTGGTGAGAGAATGTCGTGTGAGCGGCAGAAACATCAAAAACAGCCACTATACCAAAATACGAAACTTTCTATGTCATTCACTTTCGTTCATCCTGACCTCTGTTCGCCGCTGGGAAAGCGCCTTTTATTTGTCCTGTTCCTGAAGGAATGGAAGCTTATGAATTTAATTCACTATTTTCTGTTGATTTATGGTAATTTCAGTAAAATTCCAAACTAGAGCAGTCACTCTAATTAAAGCCTTGATAGGAAAGTAATTATTCGGAGAGCGAGGCAACATAAGATCTTCAGAGGAAGGTACCACCATTCGTCAAGTATTTTGGCCTTTTAAGACAGGGGTATATTCTTCTGAAGATCTTCTGTGGCTGTTGCCTCGCTCTCTAAATAAGTTTCCTGTCAATGCACAGAAAAGGGTCGACTTAGTTAAAACGCCATTCTCTTGCGTCATTTTATATGTCAGTGACGTCAATCAGAACTGATTTTGTTCTGTTTTTGAAGAATCCACCTGTTATATTATAAAGTGTGACAGTGTGCTAAACCCGGTCGTAATCGAAGCGCCCTAGGCAAAGACAACAAAGGTACACAAAGGCCGATGGACATTATCAAAAAAGCGAATTGAACATGAAACATTTTTTTATCAGGTTGCTGACTTAATGGCCTTATCTGACGCGGAGATTTCACAAGGAGGGCGACAAATCCGTAGGGCAAAAAGGGAAATGATTGTACTTTATATCCAGTCTTCATTGAAGTTCACTCTCGGGGCTTAGCAGCACTTAGTTCAGATCAATCCACTCATTTTGGCCAATAAATTTCCAGTTGGCTGATCGAGAAATGCCCTGAAGGACGAAAAACAAGTACTTTTTTCCCGCAAGGAGAGAAATAGTCTGGAAGACAGAAAAACGGCCCTTCGTTCTACGTTGTAAAGAAGAAAATAATACTCTTGCTAGACTTTCCTCCTTATTAGATTGTTCATGACTCGTTTAAAATATGATTTTTATGAATGTCGGATGTACTTTCCGCTTACAATAATTGTTCAATCGTGAACAATGTGAAGTCCACATACGCCAACTATTGCAGGGCACTTGAGTTCGTTAGTTCAACCAATGATAAGTTGGTCACCTGTCGTCATAGAGTCATTTTTGAAACCTGAACTGTTGTTGTTGATGTTGTTGTTGTTGTGTTGTTGTTGTTGTTGTTGTTGTTGTTGTTGTTGTTGTTGTTGTTGTTGTTGTTGTTGTTGTTGTTGTTGTTCCTCCTCTTCTTCTTCTTCTTCTTCTTCTTCTTTTTTCTTGTTCTTCTTCTTTGTCTAGGTCGACATCAATTGCAAAAGTAGACAAGATACAAATTTGCGCATCCCCCATCCTCAGCAGCTCCGTGAGAGTTAATCAACTGAGTGTTTCAGTTCTCTGTATCAATATCAGCATCAATTTCTATGTAATTACATCGTTGACCTATGTATCTATGTAGCTATGTAGGGTTATATATGTCTTCTGTTAAGATTTAAAATGTGTCTGTCTATCTGTCTGTCTGTCTGTCTGTCTGTCTGTCTGTGTGTGTGTCTGTCTGTCTGTCTGATTGTGTTAATATTTTTGTCTGTTCATTTGCTTGGTTGTTTCTCCATAGTTTGTCTGCTTATATACTGTCCACTGGTAGCAATATATCCTTATTTTGTAATATCGTTACAATGAAAAAAAAATTGTGAAATCTGAAAAACAAAATCTGAATCTTTGTAGAAATGTTATCCGTCTAATCTAACTCTTCCGCCTTTCCTTTGTTGCTCTGCCGCTCTCAATGTCCATCTTCCTCATTCTTTTAACAATGCTTGAATCCTTTTCTTTTATCCTATCTTCCCCGCACATATTTGAAAACATTAGCTCGGTCTGTCTCCCCATCATGTCCTGAACTGATGCACTGTCCCTTCAACCGATTAGCTCTTCTATTTCCATGCACACCCACATGTCCAGGCACAAAACATCACGTGAGTTTTTCTTTCCCAGCATCCTCGACAGTAGTGCAGCACCGATTCCATTTTGTAGGTTTAGATCCACACCGGTTACATTTTCTGGGAACCGATACCGAGTACTTTATTTCATAATATAAAACTTGACTGGAACCAAATGTGTCATGGGTCATTTATTATAGTGAGAAATGTTTAGACTCTTAGCAGATTCGTTATAATAAGTCAGTCTAAAGACAATAATTATGCCCGGTCTTGCCATTTTGGTGCATCTTTAAAACACAATCCACTCGTCTCATTCACTGGATGGAAGACAGTTACTGTCTGAGGACAGGTTCTGCTTTATTGTCATAACAAGTCATCAGTGCTTCAGATATTCAGCCCTCAAGATATTCGTCATACTACTTGATTCCTTACGACGGTTACTTGCCGATACCGAACCCCAAAAGTATTCGGTATCCATACCAGCACAAGACTATTCGACAGACACAACCTGTTCTGTTCTAATCCATGGGGCTTCAGTATTTCGTAGTTGCGTAACAAGAAAACTGACCAAAGCTTTAGTTTATAGCGTCGAGGGAGCTAATTAAGTACATGTATTATGTATTTATATATTATCATTGATAGTGCTAATTAATATTATATAAAACATTGACGGAGCTAAATAAAAACATGTTATATATTTTGTCATTGAATTTGTGAACCAATACAGTCGTGTTTTTACACGAATGGGTAAAAGAGTGTAAGGCTTTTTTAAAAATTATAATTATTGTTCTGCACCCGTGGCCACCCTCATTATTGTCAACAGACCTAAATTTACTCAAAAAGTTTGCAAATTCAGGAAAGGATGGACAAAATATGCAGTAGTGATAACCATGTGTAACCTGTATTTCACAGTCTTTCAAATGGACGGAATATTTTTTGCTTCTAGTTCTAACGATCCTTATCATAACAGTTACAATAGCAATAACTTTATTAGTTCAGGTATACAAGATACATATGAGCAAACGTTACAGATAAAACATAACAATTACAATTTGACGATATTTGATGACCAACGAAATATTTTTCATCGCGGAGTGCTGGAACCGAACAGTTATCTACAGTTTATAATGCCTCCATAAAAACTTCACCTTTGCAGAGATGGCATGTGGATCATGCTGAAAATATACTGGATAGACACTTTCCTTTCAGTCTGTTCTCCACCTTGAAAGCCCGCGGTGAGGATAGAACACAAGACTCTGGATTCTGAAGCTCAGTGTTCAAACCACCAAACTATCGAGTTGTTGGAATTTACAACTTTAGCAAACTAGATAATACTGCAAAATGAATAAATGTCCAAAGTAACACAAATGTTCTGTTTTTGCCAGCCCTCGCCTTCTACAAGATTCTACTGTAAACAACAGATTTTCGTGCAGGGCCTTAGGGATGGCACAGTAAGATTTTTTGTAACGGACATTCCAATAGAAGATAACCTCACAAACAGCTACTGTTTTCATACCGTCTTTAACGCTCTGATAGCTCTGATATTTCACACCCATGTACACAACAGAGGGTTGCATGCACACGGCACGCAATTCCTTCCGCCAATTAACGTGCGTAAATTCAAGGGTGTATCAGATTCTCGATGTTGTTTACGAAATTTGCCTGACTTCCGGAGTTCGGTCGCTGCCCCTAACCATCAGCACAGGCCCTCGGGGGAGTTTTGTGATCTTTTGTGCTGCGCAATAATATTAAAGGTAAATATTGATGACAGTGCCCTTAATTAAATCATGCACATAGCTGGTCTTAACGCAAGGCATACTTAGACTGTCTGACACTGGCACCGCGTAAATCTGGCTGTTTGATGTCCTTCATGTCCACTATCATAGAATACTCCCATCTACAGTTTGGGGTTAGGGGTACGGTTAAGGGGTGGGGTGGGGGTGGGGAGGGGGAAGCACATATGAGAGAGTTCTTATAAAATGATAACGGGAAGTTACTTTCCAGTTTGCCTTTTCTTCTTTAACCCTATCCCAAACCCGGCCTCTAACCCTAAACCAAGCTCTAGGCGTGAGTGTCCTTATATAATGCCTACGAAATTTACCGGAGTTGCTATGTTAACAATGTGCAACGTTTACAGTGCCGTATGCAAAACTCATCCCTCTTTTCCTCTTTTTACTTGGGTGCGGAATCGAGATCATAGCATTTTGGGCAACCACATATGGTTACACACGCGCATTACTTTTGAAATCACCTGAGTTGGACTTACTAATAAGGATAATCTTTTTTTCAAGCTTTACTTTTTCCCTATCAGGTGTCTGGTGACCTTAGCTGTGACCTTATCTAATGCATTTGTCACTTCTCTGCCCAGTTTAGGTTAAAACAGCACTATTTCGGGTCAGAGGTTTGAAAGAGACAGGGTCAGCCAGTGATCTAACCTTTGTTCTCTGGAAATAGCCTGAGGTCTCAATTGGGTTACCACGGGGGTGGGTCAAACGAAAAGACACAGTAAGTAACTTTACTTGTCATGGGCTCAAGATCTAAAGGTCGTGAGTTCGATTCCCGACCACGGTCATGTTGTAAGTGCCTTGGGAAAGCATTTCATTCTCATTTTCTTCAATCCATCCATCTGTAAAATGGGTACCTGACTATAGGCAGTGGAAGATATTGTCAGAATGCTAGTGATCAGCGCCTATAAATGGCAGCGGCACTGTATGTTCCCCAGGGAGTCGAGAAAGTCCTAGAGTAATCAGGCCTACTGAGGTAATGATAGTGTGAAGTCGCGTGAGCGGGCATTAGCCTGGATAAGAGACTTATAAACCGCATTATTATTATTGTTTATTATTAAAAGAAATTAATTGTTCTTTTAGCTCAGATGCTTATCTTCGGTACTGGTCAGTGGAAATGACCGACGAAAATTAGGACTTGAGAGGCGGCAGTGAACAGTTCACAGTAATTTAGTACGGTAGTACTAGTAGTACTTAGTGATATAGTTCATTAGTAATATAGTACATAGTTATAAAGTCGACAGGACATAGTAATATGTATAACAATAAATATAATATAAAGTAAAAAGATTTGCGCTTTTGTAACCATTATTATGTACCTCGTCCACCCCAGAAGATCACGCAGCGTGTGAAGGATGAATGTTTCTCTGTTAAAGCATTTCAAATCTATATATTTTGTTTATGTTCCCCATAGAGATATATATAAATGCCTCACAGTCACACAGCCAACATAGGCTAGCATGTACAAGAAAAGTGTATTGTCTCCCTTTGGCGAGACAATAGTGATTCACTAAATTCGAATCTTTGATTCACTGATTCTATTTTATTAACCAACTTCCGGATATGGGTTGGAATCAAGATTTTGAAAATGGTTCCCGGAATTGGGCAGAGAGAATTACTTGAGTGAATCAATTCTTTGAGTCAATTTCGATTCAGCGATTCTTTGGCCTGTATCCGGTTAACTGGTTCTTTTATCCGGATTCTGCCCAGGCCTAGTCATTACCTTGACTAGATATCAGTTTCTCAATAATATCATTTTAAGAATGCATGCACAAGTGCATCGACAGCTATTTCGCTGCGTTTCGCCTCTGGCCGCTGGCTTCATATCTACTCTACCAATGAATGATATCTTTGGAAGAATGCTGCATTTAAACTGACTCTTGTATTAGACAACAACGAAAAATAGTAGCCAGTAGTACGGAATAAAAGCCGCTAGGCTCCGCTTTTATTTATTCATTAATTTTCAATATAAAATAATGAGCCTATATTGATTTGTAGATAGATTTTTGCTTCCTGTGGATCCTTTAGGTACCTATGATGTCCACAGACATATTTGGCCCATCATTGTTATGGATAAATTGATTGTAACAGTCAGTGGACAACAGACTCTTTGGTTTGAAGCGAATGGTCCAGGGATAATATGGCAATTATGGCAAATATGACAAACGATGGGTCGAATGGAGAGCAATACAAAACTGGTGAGGAAATTTTGCGCGAATATTAAAATATAATATTACACACACACACACACACACACACACACACACACACACACACACACACACACACACACACACACACACACACACACACACACACACACACACAAGAGATCATGATCAGAAATCTACATTTCAAGTTTTCCAATGGTAATTTGCATACGTAGTCGGTGAAGATATGGCATGTTCCCTTACGTAAACCATTCAACCCATTTACGAAATAAGTTAACGCCCACCATTCTCGATCGAAGTTTTCGTTTACTCGTCCTCTATTTAAGCTACTCACTGACGGCTTGGATAGTACGCGTATTCTGCAACCCTTATGACACAGGGTTACAGGGTTAACCCTTGCTGTTAAAAACCAAGTTTGAATAAAATTTGCTCGCTGACATCTAAAAATACCGTGGCTATCCATTTGCGAGCATTTTTTGAGTAGGATACTATGATTTCTGTATGGGAAGACGGGGTTTNAGGCGATATTCATCTGTTGGGTTTGCCGTAATGTTTTAACCTGGACTAGTAAGATTATACACTGTACGAGTATTTTACCTAGAGAGTAGAAATCATTAATATTTCAGTTAACTTACGTCTGCGTTTTAATGGTGAATATCATCGTTCTTCCCATGTCAAGAGGGAGAACAAGAGAAGCAAATATGATATCCTGATTTAATTTTTGTCTTTTGTAAATCTGAGCTGAAATGTATTTTTTTTTCTTGTGTGTGTGTGTCATTTCGATATGGGCATTAGTTTCAAATATTTGAGTTTCGAAATAGCCCGATTTTCTTTCACAATTTCTCTCAGCATCTCATGAATATTGAAGAGGCAGTTCTAGGCTAGTTCCACGCTATCATCAAGCCACAATCTCAAACAACATGGGCCACTGAATTGACCTAATGGTATTTGTACCAAAAAGAAAATAAAAGTCAAGACAGCAGCTACATGAACAACAATACACCCACACCAACACCAGAAACAACAACAAAAACAAACAACAAAAATTAACGATAAAAAACTTTTAAAACTCTTATAAAGAACGACATAATGAGAATAGCTATTTTTTTTTTAATGGCCGCAAGGAAACTCAGTTTTGACAGCCTATTTTTTTAATAACAAATGGATAGAAATATATAGGTCACGCACACATGAAGATGTAAGATAATTGTAACTTCGAAAATAATCATTTGGGAGGTGGCAGGGAAATTTTTTTTATAAAATTTATTTTGTATCCCAACCCTTAGCATGCAGCTGCTCCCTCCCCCTCTCCTTTTTCCACTCCAGGTGCACAATGGTAAAAACATAATACAACTATTGAGGTTGGAATATAATACTCTTGCAATTTAATTCGTATGTTGGCAAGAGTATTTGATATTGAAGAGAAACGATAAGTAATGAATCAAGAGCAATTATATACATAATGCTTGTACATGGGAAAAAATCTGCATGTAGGAGAAATATATAAGACGTAAACATGGATACAAAAATAGATTGTTGTGTGTTGCTGCCTATTTGTCTTGTTCTTTGGCGATTCNAAGGAAACTCAGTTTTGACAGCCTATTTTTTTAATAACAAATGGATAGAAATATATAGGTCACGCACACATGAAGATGTAAGATAATTGTAACTTCGAAAATAATCATTTGGGAGGTGGCAGGGAAATTTTTTTTTATAAAATTTATTTTTTTATTTGTGTCAACACGCCCCCACTTAGACTTACTTATTCACCTACTCACTAATGGTTACGGATTTCTAATTGGATGAAAATAGCATGTTGTCACATGTGTTTGGAAGACAGTAAACGATTGTGGAGGACGGGCCCTAGATTTGTGAACCTTACTCCTAATTAGTTTGCATTCTCTCCTAATTATCTAAATTAAACCTGAATTTTGGGTCATTCACTTCGGTTTCGGTGTGGCCGTCTGTGTGGAGCACTGGTCGTTACGGAAACTAGGCTAGTTAGCTTGTTTACACTTTTTGATGTATCTGTTCGTAGCTCGAAACAAAATGAAAGACCTATATTTTAAACACAATATTTAATAAGGTCATTGAATTCTGCAAACTATTAAAGAAGACTTAGAGATTGTGGAATTTCTTGGAAGTGACGGTAGAGAAAACAGTTTATTGGTTCAAAGAGGAAAATCGGATTAGGCTTCTTTTACCTGAAACGTAGGCCTACGGGATATAGGGAAAGACGTCCTGTTCATGATTCCCTATATATGGTTTCCATGAGGGAATCTTCGCGGTACTTGTATGGGATTCGCTCACGCGCAAAACATAGTTTCCATTTTGTATAAAGTGTAGTATAGTGTAGGAAACTGGTAAACTGTGACTGAATGACCAGTCGGCCTAGATGAAAAGAAACTGAAACATATAAAGCTGGACAACCTAATGCAATAGGTACGAACAGACATTTTGTGGGTTTTGCCCGGGTAACAGCTGGAAAACGCAAGAACAACGATAACTTGATGTTCTCATCGTTCATTATAATGGTGTGTTATCTATGCACTGAAACTATAATATCTTTGCATTTCAGTGGGATTAGAAAGCTTTTATTTCAGGTCAGTGGACATTGCCAACTGTCAAAGAGATATCGATTAAAATGAAAATTCCTGTCACTCGAATAAACTCTGATAATAGCCGGAGTTATTGACAATCAGAGAAATCCTGGCTCTATCGGGGGTTGTTTTGTCAGTCATAGAAACCGTGAATAGAGGGGGAGCTATTGTCAGTCAAATAAAGCCTGGTTATTCACAACTTTCCACAATTAATGTGCATGATTCTTAAGATTTAGACCGAAGTGACTCTGCAGCTTGCTGGGCGCTATGAAATATTTTTCGTGTAATATTTCTTAGGTATGAAGATGCCAAAAGCACCTGGCAAAAAATACGCAATTTTAAATAGTCCCTATAAGCAACCAACCCCTTTCCTCTGGTCTCTCAACACCGGCGCTTCCTCCATAAATTCAAATACACATATAGATTCAGAGTAGGTGAGGTTTAGTCACTCAGATACAAACTTTATGGTTGTTGCTAGGTGGCTACCTGTTTACTGAGTGAAAAGGCCTAAAAGATTAGGTAGCCTGCTTCACAGTTTAAGTTCTCAAAATCTAATTGGTTTAGGGACATTTTTCTTTGTGCCAAAATTTGGAGGAGAGCTGAGAGGTGTAAAACCTTCTATTGCCAACAGTGAAAAAAACATTGGTATCCTCATACCTCTATGCTGCATATAACAACTACCTTTCGACAATCTTTCCGATTAATGGAAGCTCCACGGTTGCCGCATTTCTTCATTTTGGGGTAAAATGTGAAGGGAAAGAGGTGGGAGAAAAAGGGCACATGCAATCTCTGACAGGTTTCGTAAGTTTTGGATACCGACGCATCTGTCATAAAAATGAACTCTTTCTGTTGTTTGAAAAGCCAACAACATAATAGTGTTGTCCCCTCCCCTCCCCTCCCCGTCCCCAGTGCTCGAAAAACTTATTCCTCATAGTGTGCGGTTTATAGTAGTATTTACGTATTAATCACTGAGACCTAATGAGATGGGTCAAAACGGCTGCGCGCGAGTCGAGGGCCGCGAAACTTGTGACTAGACTAATGGTTGTTATGTCAATAGCTTTAGAGTAAATATTCTGTGGGCTTAAGGAGACGAGAGCTAATATGATTAAAGTCATGTACCTTTTTTCCTTTTCTCCTTCCTTGCTACTTCCTCTTCCCTCTGACCTCTCAACATCGGCGCTTCCTCCATTTTGTTTTTATTTTTGTCTTCCTGTCTGCCTCGGTTCACTCCTTCCTACCATATGATGGTCATCATAGTAAAACTGCCTATTAGAAGATGGACGACTATCTCTTCCTTGCTGATGATACTGAGACATCAAACGAAAATGAGGCGCAAATGCAAAAGTTTTTTTTTCTTTTTAATCTTCAGCTGGTCAGAGAAACTTTAATTTTGCATGTCCCAGAATAATAATAGGAAAACACATGTTCCTTGTCGGCGTGTCACGTGGTATTTCACATGTATGAGGTTTAAAGAAAACTGCGATTGAATATAATCACGTTAATGGTATGAAACGACCCAGGTTTGTTTGAACATATCAAGTAGCACATCCCACACACACATATAAATATCAGTGTCAGAACAGCCTTGATATTCTGAACAAAATTATACCAGTTTCTGGGTTGGTCCTAATATGTGGAATACAAACTTACACGGCAATATAGACGAACTGATTAAGAGTCTGGTGGTTTTGTTTGTTTGTTTGTTTGTTTGTTTGTTAGTTGGTTGGTTTTTTGGTTGGTTGGTTGGTTGATTGGTTGGTTGGTTGGTTGGTTGGTTGGTTGGTTGGTTGGTTGGTTGGTTAGCTTGTTTGTTTCCCCATGAAATGGCAAGGATGGACTCAGATAATAATATAAGGAAACAAGCTACAGCTTTGTGCTTCCAGTCGCGAGAGCCTCACAAAATTTCAAATTGGCGCTTTTGTTTGTTTGGTTTTTTTTTAGCTTGTAATATCTTATTGATGTTTTGCATTCATTTAACTCGTCTGACCAATTTAATCAGTAAAGTACATCGTCATAATGGAAACTTCCGTTTTTTATGTGTTGGTCAGGAATACAACACGTTCTGGTATAATTTTTTTAACAAGGGCGCTCCCCACCCCCACACCCTCACACCGTCTTCACCCACCCCTTTCCCCGCCCCTCTCTGCCAGGCCCATGGAGCTTTGAAGAAGATATTAGTACAGTATTAGTACTAGTATTAGTATTAGTATTAGTATCATCATCAAAGGTATTACACATCCATTTGCAGTGCAAATTGCAACATCCGCACGCAGTGGATCATAAAAGCGTCTGAAATGTAAGAAGGAGAGAGAGAAAGAGAGAGAGAGAGAGAAAGAAAGAGAGAGAGAGAGAGAGAAAGAGAGAGAGAGAGA